>JAJHPF010000001.1:9907163-10332163 GCA_024447775.1 Carex cristatella
TAAGTCGAATTATCTAAAATGAGTTGCTGCAGTTAATTTTTTTGGTATGAAAGCAAAGCTGCACCAAACTCCTGCTTGAAATCATCCATAGAATCTCCCTATATTTCTCACATTGTCACGTGGGGCGGTGAGGGTTCAGTCACTAAATTATTAACAAAAGCACGACCACCAAAGCAAAAAGGATCGATCCTTCATTTATGCTTCAAAACACGAGCTCTCTACCCTAAATTTAAAAAAATAATAGAGTTAATTTTCCCTATGTTCTCATTTGTATTTTAATATTTTATTTTATATATTCCAATACATATAATTTTATCTAATTTACTCCTTGAACGATCTTAAAACTATTTTCTTTAACTCCATTACACAGAAACTATAAAGTTAAATATCAAGTTCAAATAATGAAGAATGAAAATATATTTTGATGTTAAGAATTTAATTGGCGCACTTCATGTACTTTTCCGTTTTTGTCTCTCTGTTTTCTTGCTTTGTTTTATCCTTCTGCGCTAACAGATTTTGATGCGTTCCGATTAAAACACATTTAATTTCTTTTTACCCCATACCACCCACAAAATAACACCAAAAATAATACCTAAACATTTCATACAAATAAGTTTTATATATATGATGACGATTGATCAACATATTTCTTTAATGCAACACAAAAGAAATGAACATTTATTAAGGTTAGCTAACCATCCCAGTATCTAATTTTGTTAGCATCATGCATGTTATTGATGATTCACATATATTTTCCATTAAATCATAAACAATTTTATGAGTAAGAGCAAGAATATAATGTCAAAGATAAATTTCTTGCAACAAAAATTATTGGTGGATTATTTTTCTGCTGGTAAATAGAAATAAATAAATTGTGTTAGGAACTATATTAAATGTAATAAATAGTCTAAGAATAAATAGGAAATTGAAGAAGTTTTTAACAATAGTTACAAAATTAATCCAAAATAATATGTTGGGTGTGTTAGTTAATATATTTTATATACGACATATGCATATTGAATGAGTTTCTTAGTTTTGTCCTCTAAAGTCTGAAAAGGTCCCCTAATTTGATTCAGCCGTCTTCTTAATAAGAAAAGACAAAAAATAGGATGTAGCAATATCATAGGAGTCGTTTATTATGATGTTTTTTTATAAGAAATAATCAACAGCGTATTAAGAACTTCTATGATTGATCCAATTTTTTTTTTTTTAAAAAAGTGGGATACCATCGATTTTCATTAAACTATAAAATATTACAATATTCAGACCTGTACTGGTACCAGCAAAGACAAAAGCAAACAACAAAACCAAGGTATTACAAGCCAAATACCTAACTGAACACAATTAAAACATAAAAACAGAAGATAACACATGATCTGCCAAACCAGTAGTACGTAATAAGAAAAGTATCAAACAACACCTTTTCCATTCCTATGAACTACACTTCTTTTTCAGGAATACCAATAATCTGTTCATCATGCATATTGGATCATCTCTTGTTCATGCAAAAGGGTTGTATCATGTTCGGCCTCCTCGAAACTGATAAGAGAATCCCCTAGCAAGTTCTTTGTTTCACAAGACAATATACAAATCAAGCTAGCATTAGCATATCACAAGATTGATTTTTGCACCAAAACTTAAGGCAAGAGAATTTCCTAACAAGTTCTTTGTGTCACAAAGCTAGCTATGATTGATCCATAGTTTTCGGGAACATCACCAGGTAAATTTAACAGCGCATTAACAACTGCTAACATCAAACAAATTATGTCGTATATGTCAAATAAGTTGCTGCAGGAAATCTATTGGGTATCGAATAGAGCTGAACCAAATCCTGTTTGGAATGATATACAGAATATCTCGTTATGTCACTAAATTACGAACAAAAGCACAAGCTCCCGATCAAAAAGGAAACTTCATTAATTAATGCTTGACAAGTCGAGCTCGCAAACTTAATATTAATAAATGCAGGAGCAGACTTAACTCATATGAAATTAAAAAATTAATTGTATTAATTTTACGTATATCCTCACATATATTTTTATTATTATTATTATTATTATTATTATTATTATTTTATTATTATTATTATTATTATTATTATAATATAAAGAGAGAGATAGGCTATCCTACTCTACGAAGTAAATGAAATATTTTACTTCATATTCATAGGCTGTGATTTTAAAGTTCAAATATAGCTGTTTCAAACTGTTCAGTATATAATTTTGTTAAGAGCATGTTACGGATGATTCACTATTTCTATGTAATCATAAAATTTTACTGAGAAAGACTGAGGTATAATAGGAAAAGTAAAATATGATATCACTTAATTGTGGATTAAATAGAAATAAATACCCTGAGAGAAGGAATTCATTAAATATAATAAATATATACTGTAATAGTAAATAGAAGCTGGAAAAGTCTCCCAGGATAAATAGAAAATTAACACAAAATAATATGACAGTGTGTTAGATACGAAACAAATTGAATAAAATATTTTTATAAATAAAAATTAATTTTTTTCATATTTTTATTCGATGTGTATGATAATAAGTGAACAAGAAATAATAATAACAACAACAACAACAATAACAACAACAACAACAACAATAACAATAGTAGTAGTTAGTTTTCTTAGCTTTCTGAATATAAAAGAAAAAAAAATTAAAATGATTTTTCTTAATCTTTCACTAAATAAAAGTAGAATTTAATATCCTCCTAACAAAAAGGAACACAGTTGGTATTCATCAAATCAATACTAACAGCCCAATTGACATCACGAATGGTAAAGATAACCACTTATGCATCATCGGTTCTATAACTGATATTGCAAAGACAATCAAAACCAACAGTAGGATATAAAAAAAAGGATCAGTAAAAAGTTCAAAATAATTACTGTGTTGTCCCTGGTTACATACACCATCAGTGCCGAAGGACACCCAACAGTAAAAGAGAGATAGTAAATGTTTCTTTTGCAGTAGTGCTCTCAACCATAAACTTTGTTAGTACGTCTTTATTTCTTGTGAAGAGATAAGAGATACCCTCAGCTGCCTCTTTACACACACTTACAACATTTAAGTCAAGGCCCCTCCCTTAATTTGTCACTTGATTAACTTTTTCTTCCCTCTTATCGGTGTTGATATAGTCTTAGTCCTTTATCTTCATTATTTCTCCCTCGTGTGCACTTAAAGGAACTATGATGAGCTATAAAACTAGACAACCCTAATATGACAGAGGAGAAAAATCAATATTCTATAGCTAGCAATTGTGGTTTCAATCATCATAATATAATTCGAAGGTCTAATCACAACTTTTCTTAACATTAGAACCTTTATATGGATTTCAGACAAATTACGTCTATGGAAAGGTTTCTTGACTGAGAAAAGTTGTTAATAACCTTCAATGAAATTAGAGGAAGAAAGGTCCTTTGGTATGTTGTATGTTACAGTTTTGAATCTTTATAACAAATACGATAATAATAATAATAATTACCATCATAGTCCTGTAAAAATGTGTATAAACCCTTGTGAATGGGGGTTTCTGCTTTTTCAAGCCTATTTTGGTAAATTATACATGGTATTAGTATGAACCGTGTCAGTTTAAATCCACTATACACGATTTTTTTGTTTGAATCATGTATGATTAGTAGTTAGGACTTTTTACTTTTTTGATCCCTCTTCGATTTTTACCCTATCTTTAATTCTCAACACCTCCACATCTAATCAAATATAACTTCTAATCAACTCCAACTCTTCACTCCCCCTTCACCCCCCCCGCCGACACTCTATCTCTTAGAGTTTCCGATTCAATATTCAGTTTTAATCAACTCTTCGCTGATAAGTCCTAAAAAAAAAAGTTTCTCTCACCCAGTCCCACACAATAAAGAAAAAAATGTGATTTCATCAGCAATTTTTCCGCCCCAATACTTCTCGTCATCTTGGGGCTGCTCATAATTAAGAAGGCGGCGGGAACACGCGTGCTGTTAAAGAGGTGGGAGCACTTGTGGACGTCTTTAATATGCAGGATTCAACATTAATTTTATTTTATTTTTATTATTGATATTTTACGTAAGAAGAAAAATATTCATAATTTGTGTTGTAAGAGCGCAACATACATAATTACCCTGCCTGGGTAGTATTTTGAATTTTCTTTTGTGTTTGTCAAATGTGTATAAATGTTAAAAAGTATGATCCATGAAATATTCAAATGATTTTTTTTAAATGATTTGAATATTCAAATGTGTATAAATGTTGGAAAAAATGCAGCATAGTTGTAATGTATCCTATTTAAATGATTTTTTTTAATTTAGGACACCATATCTTTTAGAAGATAGCACGAACACGCTGTGACACAACGCGTCTAACAACCTACGTGCAATTTTGAATGTTTCTCGGAATGGCACGTGGTCCTGCCTTCTTATCACTACCTCCAATAAATGAACGAGCAGACTGCACAGTAATAATTCAGTATATAGTAATTAGCATATTAAGCTATACTGGCTAAGGCTAATTAACATATACTATGTTAAGACCATGCGTCTCAACATATCATGAACCGAATTCTCTGCAACTTCTTGTTTTTTAATCCTTTTTTAATTAGCAGCTAATGCTCCATCTCGGAGAATGAAACGTGGATCTTGCCTCCCACGCCTTAGATTCTTCATTATATTAAGAAAACACACAATAGGTATAAAACAAATTAAGACTTAATAAATATTATAATCGTAACTGAACGTATGTAACTGTGCATGCGTTACATGTGAACGCCCGGCGCAGCTCGGATCTCAAAATCTTAGTGCCTTGATGCAAACAAAACAAAATAATAAAAGACGACACCCGACTCGAGACAGAATATATATATTTTTAAATAGACCTTAATAAAACATTTAAACGGAACAAGAATAAAGCCTTTAAAATTATATACAGACGGAACAAGCAGTGTTACAGTGGAGTTGTTTTTTTGTATGATTTTCATAGGCTTTGTGCTTGTTCTTTTAAAAAATATAATTCAAGAGACATCCTTTAAATGGTTTATGTCTCATAGTAAAAATGATAAAAATTTGTTATTACAAGTGGTGGGGACGCCCAGTGAATTAAAGTAGTCACTCTTATATATAAGAAAAAGAAAGGTAGTCACTCTTATAAGAAAATTGGAAATAGTATAATTAACAGTCTCTAAGCTAGTTACATTGTGAGAAGCTCACTAAAATAATGTGCTTGGAGATCAAAACAGTCAATTCAAACCGTTCAATATAAGGTGCTTGGGGATCAAATTTTACTATTTTTTTTCTTCTTTTTATTAAGATGGATTGAAAATTATTAATTTTAATAAACGGTAAAAGACTTCTGAATCATTGAAAACAATGATTTTGAATTTAGATTTACTAAGTAAGACTAACTAAGATATACTATGTTAAAAATGTTTCTCAGTAAACCAGGAATAAAGTACTGTCTATGAATATGATAAAAATATGATAAGAGATTGTAATAAGAAAAAAGGTAATGCACAAATGAACTTCATCTTCTTCTTTTTTAATCTTTTTTCAGCAGTAGTCACATGATCGAGATGTCGACAATTAGCAGCTGAGACGTCGTAGGGGTGCAAACAGATCGGATACGAATAGGATAGTGGCAAAACCATATCCATATTCATATTTTTTTTTCTGTATATGGATGCGGATCGGATCTTAGTCAGATCGGATATTAAACGCATATAACTGCATATTAGATATTATCAGTCACGAATATGGATTTAGATATAATTCGAATTTCTAATTCAAAATCTATATATAATTAATTTGTTATGCAATTACAAAATTTATATCTATTTAACTAAAATTCAACAACAACATAATCATATCTTTAATCAAAATATACCAACAAAAAATAAATTCTCTCTAAACATATATAAATTTAAATTAAAAAAATAACTTGATCATATTTTGGTAGAATATCAATCCTGTCACCATCTTCCGATCAAGATCCATCATCTATTTCTTTTGTTTCCTCAATAATAATTTATACTTATATCTAATTTAAAAAAAAAAAAAAACTAATGACCCGTTTGAAGCTCAAATATTTTTATCGGCTTAGTCTCTTATTCAGATAACATGAAGTTAAATGCATATACTATTATAGAACAATAAATTGAATTAATAAATTAATACAGTAGAATCATTTGTAACAATAGAATCCGAAATTTTTGCATTACTAAGTTTTACTGCTTGACATACTGGAAATTGATCTCATCAGGGGTAGAAAAGTTCATAATTGTCGGGAGTGTGAATTGAAATTTGAGTAATAACCAAATACCAGAAAGTCCGAATGACAGAAAGTCAGAAACCCAAAATAAAAAGAACGGGTATCCAAACAAAATAAAATATGTGGATACGGATAATTATCTGTATCTGTATCCGTACCCGCTACTCATATTAAAATCGAATTTGTAACCGTATTCACATATTTTGTATCTATATCCGTATTCGTATCCGCAAATTATTCGTATCGGACTATCTGAATACGAAAAATCTGAACACGGATAATATCGGATATGTTTGCACCCCTACTCGGACGCCTTAGATTCTTCATTACATTAAGCAAACAAACCATACATACATATAAAACAAATTAATACGTAATAAAAATTAAAGCATACCTGAACATATGTAACCACGCACTACATGTGAACGGTCGGTGGAGCTCGGATCTCAAAATCGTTAGTGCCTTCATGCGAACAAAAACAAAATAATAAAAAGATGGATCGCCACCGACTCTCAAAAAATCATTTGCATTGTGTATGAAAAGATCGGTATATTTTATATGGTTGGACAACCTGTACGGTTTTAAAAAATTTAACTGATTTTTTTTTTTCAAAATACATCATACATACATTTTTTATTATTATTAAAAAACATTCATAATTCATTTTTTTTAACAAGAAATTGCAATGAAACTTCACATCTGAATTCAAATTAAACACTACTTTTATCAATATAACAACAAAATTAAATTAAAGTTCAAAAAACTATGAATTTATACACAACACATACCAAAAACACTATATTTTCTAATATAAAGCATATTTACGACATATTATTAGTTATATGAATAAAATTTTAACTAAAAATTAAAATGAAAATACAACAAAAACCCTACATCTCAGACTTATTTATAATTTACATTAACAATGTCTAAGGAAAACTATTATAAATGACAAAAAAAATTAGAATGTAAAAAACTTAATCAAACATTTAAACTCAAGTTTTGAGCCTCTTTACATTGTTTTTGGAGTTGAAAAATGTTGTAGTCTTCTCGCTAGCTTTTCGAATTGGGATAATATGCTTAAATCATACACTCGAGCAATGAGCTACGCCCATTTGAAGTTTATTCATCGGAGATTTCCTTCTCAAGTGAACAACACCGTGATGCCACACATAGATGACGTAAATATTACAAAAAAAAAATTAATCATGAAGTTGAAATTAATAATCACGAAAATGAAATTATTGATATTAACAATAACGCAAGTGAAATGGAAAATGACTTAGAGGTTAGAAGATCATCTAGGGTACCAATACAATCAATTAGACTTAGAGATTATGTAACCTATACAGTTCAATACCCAGTAGAAAATTTTGTTTCATAAGACAAAATTTCACCTGAATACCATGTATTTCTCACTTGTATAGAAAACAAATTAGAACCAAAAAAATTATTAAGAAGCCATTGAAGATCCAATTTGTTGCAAAGCCATGAAAGATGAACTTAATGTCTTAGAACAAAACAAAACTTAGAAAATTGTTATGTTACCAAAAAATTAAAAAATCGGTTGGTTGTAAATGGGTATAAAATTAAATATAATATTTATGGCACTATAGAGCAGTATAAGGCAAGATTAGTTGCTAAAGATTTTACAAAAACTTATGGAATAGATTATAACGAAACATGTTCCCTTGTTTTATTTTACTTTTAAATAGTTCAGTTTACTTGCATGTTCCATTGTTTTATTTTGAATGTGGTGGTATTTTGTTTTGCTATCCTTGTGGGACTTCTTAATTTGTTAGACAATGATATTCGTGTTCTAGAATGTTCAAAGACACAGCTGGAATGTGATCTAGAATGTTCGGAAGGTTGATTGTCTTGGACCCAGCTTCCTTCTATTTTGGGCCTATCTCTATTTTCTCTTTTACTCACGCCCAGCTGAGGAGAGGATAATTTTTTTTTTCCTTGGCCTATCTCTATTTTTCTTTTGCTATCCTTGTGGGACTTCTTGTAATTTGTTAGACGGTGATATTCGTGTTCTAGAATGTTCAGAAGCACTGCTAGAATATTATTCTAGAATGTTCGGAAGGCTAACTTGTCTTGGACTCACCTTCCTTCTATTTTGGGCCTATCTCTATTTTCTTTTACTGTCGACCCAGCTGATAGCACAGCCGACCCATTTCATTTTTTGCTCAAAACTGAGAGCACTGCTCTCCATTCCAAAGTGACTAGAACTGTCCAGTTCCATCTCTTCTCATTTTTTTCTCCATTTTCTCTGTTAATGGCTACATCCATTTTACTCTTTTTGAATGGTCTTGCTCCTCTCCCACTTTTTTAATTGGGTCAACACATGGCCACTATTACGATAGCAGTTATTTTTCATCATAACCGTTAGAGCAGTTAGTGATGTATGTATATAACAGTTGTAATGGTTGAGGAACAGGTAGGAGGTTTATATAACGGTTATAACGATGGTGTTTATACAGTCCTAACGGTTGTAATAATTCTAGGTAAACTGAGAGGTCACTAGAGGCAAGCTTGCAGTTCATAATCTTGATATTTTGAATCTCTTGGTTGTTTTTAGCCTTGGATTGCAAGCTTGTCATAGATGCAAATTGTTAACTTGGCGTTGAAAAGTTTTAATCATAATGTCAACGAATATCCAAGCATATTTGAGACATGAATTGTCAAAAGATGTCATCAATTTGGATTGCCATCTTGTCATTTCGACCAGGGGCGTCCAAGAAATGAACCCCTATTGTACAACTTAAGACAGAAAAATTATCGGTTGCAATTTCTATCTGTTTTTTTACTAAAGACACGAAGGTGGTTGTTCTATTGAAAGTTGATCCAAAATTAACTTTCCTCATTTAGAATTATGTTGTAGTTGTTTTTAGAAGCAAAAACGTGTGTTAGTGGGATTTGTGGTTTTCCAAATATAGTTGTATGTAGTGGGATTAGTGGATTTCCATATTTAGAGTTTTGTTGAGTTAGTGGGTTCTATAATTAGTCATGTA
Organism: Carex cristatella; assembly: GCA_024447775.1. Classification (NCBI taxonomy): domain Eukaryota; kingdom Viridiplantae; phylum Streptophyta; class Magnoliopsida; order Poales; family Cyperaceae; genus Carex; species Carex cristatella. The sequence continues at coordinate 9,916,438 of JAJHPF010000001.1, forward strand.
GGTAATGCTTGTAGTAGAAGCTGGATAGGTAGTGGGAATCTAAATATAGATTTTGTATTAGCTATATAAATCTTGTATGCACTAGATGAAGTTTGTAGCAGCAGAAAATATAGAAAGATGAATAAGAAAGTTTCTGATTTTGAGCAGTGCAGAAAAACAACTATTTTCTTTGTATGAAATAGAGAGCTTTGTGAGAAATAGAGAGAAGTAAGGCTGCTGCAGTCAGCCACGTTTTTCCAACAAATTGGTATCAAAGCAAACCAATTCATTGGGCACAGATGGCTGAAATGATGGGCAACACCGTCAACATGACTCAACCGTCAATTCCGCTGTTCAAAGGTGAAAACTAATTTTGGAGCATCAAGATGACTATGCTGTTCAAATCGCAAGGTTTGTGGGAATTAGTAGACAAAGGATGCACGAGCGTTGTTTTTCATCCAACAAGCCGTTCACGATACGATTTTCTCCAAAATTGCTGCAGCAACAACTGCAAAAGAAGCATGGACAACCTTGAAGACAGCATTTCAAGAAAGCGCACGAGTTATGGCCATCAAATTGCAAGGCCTTCGTCGAGATTTCGAGACTCTTCACATGCAAATAGATGAAACAGTGGAGATTTTTCTGTCAGGGGTCACATCCATTGTCAACCAAATTCGCACATATGGAGACAACATGTCAGAGCAAACCATTGTGGCAAAGGTGCTAAGAAGTCTAACCCCAAAATTTGATCACGTGGTGGCGGCAATTGAAGAATTGAAGGATCTTTCAACTTATTCATTTGATGAATTAATGGGATCATTGCAGACCCATGAAGCGAGAATGTTTAGATCAGAGGAGAAAGGAGATGAAAGGGCATTTTACATTAAGGGGGAGTCAACTCGAGGTAGAACAACCAGCAGTGAGTTTCCACCTCAATTACAGCAGCAGTACCAGCAAAATCAGCCACGATTCCAGCAGTTTTAGCAGTCCAACAGATTGCAAAAGAAAGATATGCAATGCTATTATTGCAACAAGTTTGGGCACTATCAAGCAGAATGCTACAAGAAGCGAAGAGAGGAGCAACAAGCGAGTTTTATTGAAGAAAAGAAGGAACAAGACAAGGTATTCATGGCTTATAGAGAAACTAAAACTGATGCATCAGAAATCTGGTTTTTGGACAGCAGTTGTTCCAATCACATGACAGGTGATAGACATCTTTTGAAGAATTAGATGAAACCTACAAACTGAAGGTCAAGCTTGGTGATGGCAAACCAATTGAGGTGGAAGGCAAAGGTACGGTAGCAATACACACCAAACAAAATTGTTTGAAATACTTGCACAATGTTTATTTCATTCCAAAATTGTCACAGAACCTGCTAAGCATAGGGTAATTGATGGAAAGTGGATATTCTTCCCCCTTTACATTTGTCAATCAATCATTAACCTTCTATGACCCAGCAATTAATGCAACAAAGAAAGAAAGAAAGAAACAAGGAAAGAAAAAAAATAAATATCCTCCTCACTTCCTCAGTCCTCAATCTGCATATGCACCTCTCAGGCTCAGCTGCCTAGCTCTCTCCTCCTAAATTAATTAATTAATCCTAGTAGTAACAGTATTACTTAAATTCATCATATATAACATATAATATATATAATATATAATATAATATGGGTGAGTGCTAATTTGTGTCTGTGTATTCCCCTACCCTTCTGAGGAATATAATATCTCAAACTAATACTGTTACTGTTACTGTACTGTACTGCAGTGCATTTTGCATTTGCACCCCACCCAAACTTGATGGATGTGGAAATAATTAGTCAAGAAGGCTTCATCTAATCATCTATCAGAAAAGGAAAAGAAAAAAAATCTTGATGAATGCTTTAAACATATTTTGGCATGAAGACAATGCATGCATGCCAAAATTGACGGCTCCTCCAACTATATATTCTTTTTCACTAGCTAATTCAGAAAAATATATATAGTAATTAATGCAACCTTTTCCTTGAAAAAACAGGGAGTGATGGTGATATCTCCAATCTCTTCTCTGTTTGCCCAAATATCCATCCATGACTTTTTCTTTTTCTCAACTTATAATAATAAATATATACATTTGTTCATGTGCTTTTCCCAATTCCACAGGTGTTTTGTTCTTAACAACACATAAATAAATTTGACAATATATAATTCCCAACTGAAATTAAAGCAACACCTTGACATGCTAAAAGGTAAAAGGTGGAGATAGATACTCGTTTCACATTTACCCTTTGAAAAATTAAAAACCCACTAAACCTTTGTGAAACTAAAATTAGCTATACATTTGGAACCGGACTAGGATTTGAAGGAGTTGTATATTACGTACAGTTCAATTAATAAATGTTATCAACAATAGCCTGTGCCAACTCATGAGCCATCAATGATCCATATTAATATAAAAAGATCAGATTTCTTAATTTTTTTACGGACCTTTTTATAACGTCAGATTACATAGTACGTATATGTGAAATGAGTTGCAGCAGGAAATTTATTGGTTATTAAAACAGAGCTTCACCAACTCCTGTTTAAAAATTTATATTTCTCACATTGGCAGGTGGGCGGCTTACATAGTACGTATATGTACAATATTTAAATGATTATTATTTTTATTAATTTATATTTAAACTAGTGTAAAATATTTAAATGTTTATTATTTTTGTTACACGGCGTGTTCTAGAATGTTCGGAAGGGTAATTGTCTTGGACTCAGCTTCCTTCTATTTTGGCGAAACGAAGTCAGAGAGGAATGCAATGACTATGTTAATTTATTAGAGAAATTTAGTATCCACAAATTTTGACTTCTTAATTTTGTGCAATATATACTTCATACAAATTTCAAATTGTACAATTTTATTTTTGGACTTAGAGCAGCAGAAGTAAGTAATTTTTAGAAATTGTTTCTTTTGTACCACTGCAAGAAGAAACCTTAAAAAATATTGGGTCCTAACTAGTTTGAGAAATGGTTTGTAAAATCGGCTGAGTCTAACTGAAACAAAATTCCAGGCCCTTTCAGAATATTCGGACCTATTCACTCTTATCTGGGCCCAAGTAATTTGATTACAACAAACTAGTGACAGTGTTCCTAGTATAGTAGTATGTAAATGTTTCTGGTTTATGTATGGTTTTATTGTGAGACTAAGTTTGAGTTCTGGGCCAGATATTTTTTCGGCTTTTTTTTTGCATTGTTAGAAAAAAGTCTGAACTTTCTTTCCTTTGTTCATTGAATGTTGTCTATGTTATGAGGTTAAAAAAATGATTTTAATGATTGTATTATATTATACAAGTAGATTATTTGAGCGTAATATTGTCTTAACATATTATTTTCTGACAAATTCATTTTTTTCTATTCTAAGTACCACACAAGCTTTTGCCAAAAAAAATGAGTTCTTAAATGATTTGGCCGATTTCGACCGATCCACACGATTGAATTGGCTCAGCTGACTTGGAAAGAATTCGGCTGGTACCGAGCCGAGGTCTACCCGATTTACATTGTTAGACAAGTGTTTTGTAGACAATCGTTGGACTTAAATCATATAATCGGCCAAGTTTTAATTGTACGAAAAATCGGTGGAATCCCTTAAAATTGGCTGATTTTTGTACAATTTCGGAAGCACTATTTACAAAATACAACGAACGGAGTGTGGACTAACATGGTGGGACTAATCTCTGGGATTCAATTGAATGGGCACTTTCTTATTTAATATATATATATATATAGAGAGAGAGGGGGGTTGGCTAATATACAATCGATTGTTCCTGAACTCCCGTGCAACCAAGTCATTTTTTGATTTTCAAAGTTCAAACAGTCGATCTAAACAGTTAGATGTGATCTCTATATTAAAATGTTCTTGGAGACCAAATTTTATATTTTTTGGAATTTTTTTTGCTATTTATTAAGCCACTTTGAAATTCGCTGATCCATCGGTAGCTTCTGTTTTTACTGTTTGGTTAAGACACCGTTGGATCAGCATTTTTCAAAGTGGCTTAATAAATAGTAAAAAAATTCCAAAAAATGTAAAATTTGGTCTCCAAGTACATTTTAATATAAAGAACACATCTAACTGTTCGGATCGATAATTTGGACTTCGAAAATTAAAAAACGATTTGGTTGCACGGGACCTCAGGAACAACTGATTTGATATTAGCCAACTCTCTCTCTCTATATATATATATTTATTTAATTCGGTTATTTAATATTTATTTGTTTTCATTTCAACTTGCTAACTCTAACAATAGAGAGAACACGGGTAATAAGACGGCAATCAGTGGTGAAGTTAGAAATTTTGTTCGGGGTAGACGAACTTATACAGTTGCAAAAAAAAAATTCAACATCAAACAAAATAAAACAAGTCCAGATAATATAAATCATGGTTCTGAATATCGGAATCGATCACTTGATTGTGGAATCGGGATCGGATAAGTTGGTTAGAATCGACTGTATCGGATTGGAAATTCAATTTTTTTTATCTAAATCTTATTTTGTGTACAAAATAGGAAAAACAGGTAAAAAATTATTTTGTCAAAATATTATAGTAAAACATTAATGTAAAAAATAAATTATTTTTATTGATAACGTATTGAAAAAACAAAGTATAGTGCATAAATTAAATCTTAGAATTATTGAAATAGATGTATATGGTGATAAGAAAATAAAGTAATATCAGTGCAGAACAGGGAATTTTTTTTTTCTGTAAACCATAAATAGAAAAATCAATTTTAGGGAAGCAATATGATTGATTGGATTTTTATAAAAAACTAACATCGATTACATATAACGGAGGACCGTCACTTACTCTATCTAACAATATTTCTGGATCTGCTTCTATATCTAGTTCATCACATATAACGTTCAAATCCCATTCAAAAATTGATATATTTTCTCCAACTTGATCAACTTCAACTACATGAGGTAACAACATATTAATTTCTAAATCTTCATTCAAATTAATGTCCATTGTATGAAAACCTGTAACAGATCAATAGAAAATACTGTAACAAATGCAAATCAATAATGTAACAATAGTAAAACAATGTCTGTAAAAAATAGAAACTAATAATGTAACAGATTCAAACAAATACTGCAACAATTATAAATAAATACTGTGACAAATGTAAATCAATAATGTCTATTGTATTATAACATGGGAAGATCAACAGCAAATACTGTAACAAATGCAAACAAATACAACAATAAATGAAAAACAATAATGTAACAAATGCAAGCCAATTAATGTAATAAATCTAAACCAATACTATAAAATATTTAAATAAATACAGTAAGAATATTAAACCAAAACTGTAAAAAATATTAACGCAATAATTAAATCTAATCATGTAACGCAATATACATAACAAATACAAATAACTGAGGAATACTACACAATAGCTCAACCAGGTTGTAATAATCTATTCTAAATATTGTAACATTGAATCTAAATTTGTATAAAATTCAATTCAAAAAATGTTCATAATGAATATCAAAATCATAAAAATACACACTAAATCTAAATCTGGACTCTATTAATGGGATCTTAATTTTGAAATGCAATTGATACAAAAAATTCTTCAAAAATAAAAATTCAAATCTAATTTCGTACAATCAACAATAAACTACTGCAAAAATCCAGAAAAGAAGATCAAACAACAGCGAGATTATGGATTAGCAACTTACTAAATTCGCTGAACTCAGGTTAAACCTTCGATACCGTAACATAATGAATCCAATACTGTAACAAATGTCAACCAATACTATACATGTTTCACTTGTGTCTGTCATCTCCGATCTGAAATTTGTCCGATGGCATCAAGCGCTCGAGAGCAGAGAGGAGGTCCATCGAGAGAGAAGAGAAAGAGAAGAGAACGGAAGAGACTGGAAATAAAAAAAAAAAAAAACATAATAATTGAGAAACTTGTTTATATTGAGTTTGTGGAGAGAGATGTGGCCAATCGTTTGGATAAAGCTTGGATCCATGGCTCCGGATCTCCTTGAAAAAGCCTAGATCCATGGCTCCTTCGAGCTCGTGCGGCTCGAAAGGATACATATGACGTGAGGAAGAGGTGGAGAAGAGGCGGAGGGACCGAGATGGGAGGCGGAGGCGGCCAGAGATGGGAGGCGGAGGCAGTCGGAGAGAAAACATCATGAAAGAATAGAGCTAGGTTTGCCATTTGGAAAGAGTTTTGGTTTTGTGTGGGTCTGAAGAAAAAGAGAGATGAGGAAATGAGAGAGAATGTGAGAGATGGGAAGTTTTTTATAGCTAGAATGGTTAAGAAGCTTTATCCAAAAGGTTGGGTAAAAACTGAGTACAAAACATTGGGTACTAAAACCTTTTCTCATAATATAAATCCATTGAACCATTCCGACAAGGGGCACTGCCAGAGGCGGATGCAGTATTCTGATTAGAATAGGAAAAAAAATTATTGAATCAGATTTAAATAGATAATCGGATCTAAATTTATTAAATAATCGGATACTAAGTAAAAAATAATAACAAATTAGTATTCTACTACAATTTTCTTCATAACTTTTAGATAATTAACTTTTCAGGATAGGGCAATATTAATTTTCAAGGTAGAATAAAGATCCAAAACTCCGTCTTTATAAATTATTTTTAAATTTTCAGGATATAACAATTGTCCTACTCTGTGTTACAGTAGATCTGCCCCTGGACACTGCCACTGGCACTTCAATATATTTGAACGAAATACACTTGTGATTTGTGTTCTTAATTCGGTCATCTTTCCAAAAAAAAAAAAATATATATATATATATTTTGTTAAAAACCTTACAAAGCTTCTGATACTGTCCATGTAGAAATTTCATCAAAATCCGAACGAATGTTGATTCGGTTGAGATTTGGGTCATAAGTTTATTGGTTGCACTGATGAGGCAATATGTTATCCAATGTGTGAGGTATGATATTTCGTTGGGCCACAATGTTTTTGCCAATTAGGGTATCGCCATACTGCATTTATATTGACATAAATACGTACCCTTGTGTAATGTGTATAGCGGATGAGTCCGCATCGGCTGTAATTATTAGGAGGATTTCAGACCTCTAATATCCAATCTCCACTGTTGATTAAAATTGATAGTTGAGATTAAAATAAGATATAAATTAATTTATATTGCTACTTTATTTTTTCTTGTGCTGTCCCCTTTTGCCCGTGTTTTCTATATTTTATATGCTCTGTGAAGAATAAGTGAATAACAGCGTGCTTTGACGAGAGTCATAGAGATATTTTAATTTCTCACCATTTTTCTTTCCCTTTCTCTTCTTTCTCTCATCACTTCCAAATCTCCTTTGGCCATGCCACGTACTCATTAATTAGTAATTAGCTACCTCTTAATCATTCAAAAGTGATTTTTTTATGAGATGGAATTTCTAGATGAAATCGAATCGAGTGGTCAAATTGATTCTTCTCCTCATATGGATATGGATTTCGACACGTTAGAAGATCCATGGAAATTTTGGAAATGTTATGGAGGAAAAATGGGTTTTGATGTCGGAAGACTTTTAGAAATGAGAGAACAAAACGTTGAATCACATCTAGAGGCTTCGTTTGCGTGGCTTCAGGTTATCGTGAACTCGACAAGAGAAATCGCAAAGTGAAACGATCTCGAGATGAAATTCGAATTGGTTGCCCTGTGCGTCTTTACCTTAAGTTGATTATTGAAACACAAAAGTATCGAGTGTATGACTTTTGTAGTGATCATAACCATGCTTTACAACAGCCCGAAGCGATCGGTTTAATGCGTTCGCAAAGAAAAATTCCTGAAACCTATGTTGCAAGCATTGATTTAGCTGATGACTCGGGTATTCCACCAAGAGAAGGGTACGAGTTAATAGGTCTAGAAGCCGGTGGTTCACAAAACCTTCCTTTTAGTAAAAGAGATTATGCTAATCATTTACGGGATAAGAGGAGTAGAATTTTAGTTTGCGGTGAAGCGGCAAACATGCTAAGGTATTTCTACAACCAATCTTTGGAAAACTGGTCCTTTAAGCATGTCGAACAATTAGATGAAAATGGGCATATCATGAATGTGTTTTGGACGGATGCCAAGATGCTTATTAATTATGCTTAATTTGGTGATATGATTACATTTGACACGACCTATAGCACATTCGGATTATGCAATTTACATGCTATTTGATGTTCTTAGATTTTGTTTAGTAAAGATTTGGGTCATCAAAATATGTATGTGTTTAAATCACGATTAGCCATAGTGCCACTGCAGTTTCAAGAGAGAGAGAAGTCAAAGTACAAAAAACAAAATTAAAATACAGGCAAGAGAGGGGCAGTGTTTGAAGAAAGCAAGAAGCAATATAAAGTAGTCTATCTTCTATTTTAATCTCAACCATCAATTTCAATTAACGATGGAGATTGGATATTACAGAGTTCTAAAATCCTCCTAAGAATTACAGGAGATGCGGACACATAGCGGATAACTATTTATTGAAATCATGTGTGAATACAAGATAGGGGGAATTCGCATCCTCTGAGATATCTCATATTTTGTGTAAGCTTTTGAAAAATCTTGACCGTTCAAATATGTTATGCACAAATCTCAAAACTCAAATAATACTGCCTCTGCGCTATTCCCGAATAGGCGTCGGTCACGCAAAATATGAGATATATTGGGGGGTTGTGTGTGTCAGACTCATTCGTTTGACAAACGGATTGAACGGATTGCTTTATCAAACTTGAATAATAAAACCCCGTTACGTGACTCCCCATTAAAGTGTGAAAAATGACACATTAGAGTCGGTTCTAGCATTAAACAGCACATTACGGTATGCTTATCAGTTACATGTCGCAATTTGCGTATATAATTAATGCCATGATCAATTCTGGACAGAAAAGACCCAACACATCACAAAAATCAACTTGATCACAGTACGCAAATCATTTTAAATACATCACAGCACAAAATGATACAAAGACACATGACACATTTTTTTTTTCCACATGAGTTCAGTACCAAAATTTTTATTTTTAACATTAATTTTTTTTTCAACATTAGTTCTTCATTTTAAAATTTCTAAGAATTGTATTTTTTTTGGAAACTTTTTTTTTTTTTTTTCAATAAATAAATGTAAATTACTAAAAAAATATATATAGTTAAATATTATCATACGCGACTGACGTGACTTGTCACGAGACTTTTGGTCACAGCACAACTTGAGAACGACGTGACTCTCATGACGTGACCATTTGTATGCCGTTACCACTCTTGTCATGCATTTTGATGATGGCACAACACGTAAAAAATTGGCTTGATTCCACTTACTTTCCTTATCTCCGTGAACCTGATACATACATAGTAGTAGATTGACTGATCAATCTTGCATCTATATCCGTGCTTGGTTGCGTGATAAAAAAAATTAATTCGTGGGTTTCTCGCCTAATACATACCTGGATCAAATAGTAACATCAAATTTTGACATGACATTTGGTCCAGAAATTGCACAATGGTAACATACTACCCCATTTATAAGAAAACTGCTATGATCCTAACATAAATTTGCAGGTACGTTGTCATATCTTCATAGGGCCGGGAGAGGATTCTCATGTTTCCTCTCTGATTGTATAAAAAAATTAAAATACACAGTTAACAACTGTGGTATTTAGTTATAATTATTGATCGATCGTTATAGGGTTCTTATCAATTATAGTATGATGTCAAAAATAACGACACATACGTTACTGTTACAATGACTTCTAATTTAACCATTATTATACTAGAACTGTTGTCTCGATTGGTTTTATTATGCCATATATAGTATAATACTAATAAAACCATTATAAAAACTCTTGTGCTTTGTCTATAAATATGTAGTGTCTTTTTACCGTGACACATTTTTAACCTTATACGTACACAACGACACAAGACTTTACTTTACATCACATCAATTTGTCGGATTTGACAGTTTCTAAAAAATAAATGATACATACAACTATGAAACCATCCTATTTCGTATTCAGCTCTAAAATTGAGGTAAGCGAACAATGCCTGATTGAAAAACAACACTAACATTGAGTCTAACAGTGCCCTACTATGTAAATTAATATTTATTATATCTGTGAAAAATGTTACATCAAAGGAGTTTGGTCTGATTTGACAGTTTTTGAGAAATAAATGATATAGACAACTATATATCTTGGAAAGCCATCACATTTTCGTACTCATTTCTACCATTGAGGCAAACAGTGCCTTACTAAGTAATAACATTTATTCTATCTGTGAATTAAAAATGTTACATCATAGGAGTTTGTCTGATTTGATAGTTCCTTGAAAATAAATGATACAGACAACTGCGATCCTAAAAGGATGAACAGTAATCCTAAAATTCCTACTTTTTCAAATTCAATCGTTCAATAATTTCTGTGCACGTATCTCAAAACAATTAATTTTTCTTTGCACGAATCTCAAAACAATACAACAGTTGGATTTGAAAAGGCAAGGATTGTAGGGTACTATTCATGGGTAAAGAATTGCGGCAGATTCAGATCCGACAACTATATATCTTAGAAAGCCATCCCATTTTGTACTCAGCTCTACTATTGAAACAAACAGTGTCCTACTACGTAAATTAATATTTATTCTATCTGTTAAAAATGTTACATCACAGGAGTTTGTCTGATTTGACAGTTCCTGGGAAATAAATGAGGCAACTATATATCTTAGGAAGCCATCCCATTTCGTACTCAGCTCTACCATTGAGGCAAACAGTGCCCAACTACGTAAATTAATATTTATTATATCTGTGAAAAATATTATACCACAAGAGTTTGTCTGATTTGACAGTTCCTAGGAAAGAAATGATACATACAACTATATATCTTGGAAAGCCATCCCATTCCGTACTTTGCTCTACCATTGAAGCAAACAGTGCCCTACTACGTAAATTAATATTTATTCTATCTGTGAAAAATGTTACATCACATGAGTTTGTCTGATTTGGTAGTTCCTGGGAAATAAAGGATATAAACAACTATATGTCTTGGAAAACCATCCCATTTCATACTCAGCTCTACCATTGAGACAAACAGTGCCCTACTACGTAAATAACATTTATTCTATCTGTGAAAAATGTTACATCACAGGAGTTTGTCTGATTTGACAGTTCCTGGAAAATAAATGATACAAATTAACAACTATATATCTTAGAAAGCCATCCCATTTTGTACTCAGCTCTACCATTGAAGCAAACAGTGTCCTACAACATAAATTAATATTTATTCTATCTGTGAAAATGTTATGTCACAGGAGTTTGTCTGATTTGACAGTTTCTAGGAAATAAATGATACAGTCAACTACATATCTTGGAAAGCCATCTCATTCCGTACTTTGGTCTACCATTGAAGCAAACAGTGCCCTACTACGTAAATTAACATTTATTCTATCTGTGAAAAATGTTACATCACATGAGTTTGTCTGATTTGATAGTTCCTAGGAAGTAAATGATATAGATAACTATATATCTTGGAAAGCCATCACATTTCGCACTCAGCAGCTCTACCATTGAGACAAACAGTACCCTACTACGTAAATAACATTTATTCTATCTGTGAAAAATGTTACATCACAGGAGTTTGGCTGATTTGACAGTTCCTGAGAAATAAATGATATATACAACTATATATCTTGAAAAACCATCTCATTTTGCACTCAGCTAAACTATTGAGGCAAATAGTGCCCTACTACATAAATTAACATTAATTCTATCTGTGAAAAATATTACATCATAGGATTTTGTCTGATTTGACAGTTCCTAAAAAATAAATAATACATATAACTATATATCTTGGAAAGTCATTCCATTTCGTACTCAGCTCTATCATTAAAGCAAACAGTGCCCTACTACGTAAATTAACATGTTACATCATAAGAGTTTGTTTGATTTGACAGTTTCAGAGAAAATAAATGATATATATCTTGAAAACTATCCCATTTCGTAGCAAACAGTGCCGTACTATATACCTACTACGTAAATTAACACAGATTGGAAGAACATTTGGATTGTTGATCACAAGTCATCAACCTGACCTGTGTGCCAGCACATCAGGCATAAAGGAGGCGGTGCCCCTTTGATTCTTTACTTGGTTGTTTTAGTTTATTTGTTGTTTTGTATAAATAGATGTTTATGCTCAAAATAGTTATATAGAAAACATAAAAGAAAAAAGAAACGTAATATATCCTGCCAAAAGGCTTGAGACCAGCTGGAGCTAGTGTTTTTTCTATTTATTTCCTTTGTACTGTAATGTATCTAAGAATTATCATAGAAAAGAAATAAAAATCAGAGTACATTACATCACGTGTTCTCATTATAACCCATCCTGATGCAAAATTAACGGCTTCTGGCTAGCCTCTATTATAAATAAATTATAATCTATAATACATAAATATATATATATATATATATATGATGGCTATCTCTTATTTATATTTATCTGTATATCTGTGTATAGTACAAATTTACAAAATCTCTATTTAGGACTAACAAAATGTCATAAATAACAAGCCATCTAAATGAATTTCAATAGATGTGAGGAGATGAAATATTTGTTTGAGGAATTTTTTTGAAGTAATTAGTAAGGATTTGCATATATACGATGAGTAGTAAATAGACATCAATTAATTATTAATTTCGTAACAACCTCTCTCTTTTTTTTTCTTTTGTGGGAAAGCACACTCCGACATGTCATATTTTCAATTCCTACTTAATTTTTAGGTAATTTGACTATAGCTATACAGCACTGGCCTAAATTGTGTGATACGGCTCGAATAATGTAGTAGCCAACTAGCCGTTCGTGGAAGCAGTGCAAACACTCGGCTTTCCAATTACATCTCTTCACTTTAAGTTAAGATTTGCATTAATTAATCATAGCGTTGACACCAATTATACGCAACATTTAGAATGGATGTCGCCAGCTTTAATTTTCAAATTAATTGATGAAAAGATATTATATGTACTGCACCAATTAACCCACTACACATTGTGTATCTGAAATTCTCCGTATATGATATGCTCTGTGTAGTTAATATTTTTGTAGTAGTGAACGTTCCTAGGAGAACTAAGTCATTTTGTACTCTTAATTCTAAAACCTATCAGATTAACTTCGAACGACGAATTCAAACTATTGAAATCCTTCTACCTTACAAGTGATACATCTACATGTAAAAATTTTAAAGTTCCGGATTAATTTAGTATAAAGTCAAGTGATCAAAAGGCTACCAAAAAATGAATGCATTAAAATTAATTTAAAAATCTTCTAATTTTGACCACTTTACTATACTAAATTAATTCAAAACTCTAAAATTATCACATGTAGACGCATGCATCACTCGTAAGGTAGAAGGATTTCAATGGTTTGGATTAGTCGTTCGAAGTTAATTCGATATGTTTTAGAGTTAATAGTACAAAGAAGCTTGGTACTCCTAGGAGCACCCTAGTTCTACTGTCATTTTTATTAATAACCAAAAAATATATATATATTATTAATAACCAGATCCCCAAAAAAATTTTACCCATGCCCAAACCGCCACCCAAGGGGGCGGTTTATCCAATTTTCCTATTTTAAACCGTTTTCTCTCTAATGTCTGACCATAATTCGCCCAATACAATTCGTTTAATCCATTCTGCTCTCAAACAGTGCTCCGAGGCGATTTTGAGGTGATTTTGAGACGATTTTGATCAAAAGTGACTGAGGTATATTTTAAAAAAAAAATTTTAATTTTATAAATTTCAGAAATGAACAAAAAACTTATATTGAACAATGGATTTTATATGTTGTTTCAGAAATAAACCAAAAATGTTAATTGCACTGTACTGGGGTGGAAAAATCACGAAAGAGGAGTTCGGATGCCAATACTCGAAAGATGCGAGTTACGGCTTCCAACTGAATGCCAATACTTCAATTTATGAAATAAAGGAAGCAATCTTGCAAAAAACCTGTTGGGACCGTGCCCGATTTATCAGAGAAACGGACCCAAATTAACAACCATCCGACAGGTGGCAAACCTTATTATGTAAAATATCCTATAGCAGACCAGGATATATGGACAGCTTTGTATGGTTTTTTTGAGTCCACTTCAATCCCGATAATGGACATATTTTGCAAAAAAGTTTTGATTGAACCAGTTGTTGTCGAGGCTGGACCTTCTACCCAGAACAACTTGGACACTGGGGTTGGACCTTCTACCAAGAACAACTTGGACACCGGGGCTAGACCTTATGCAGAAACTTGGACACTAGGTGGACCTTATGTCGAGAATGAAAACCCGAGATATGACAATTATACCACCGATTATGTGTATGATCACAATCGGATGTGACCTCACCCCCCGTGAACCCGTGAGACGAGATAGGTATTGCATGTACCAGCGCCGTCCGCACCCCCGAAACTAGAAGACGGTCATGTGTTGGTCGGGTTGGATATCAATCACCGATCCATTACCTAGCTACAACCCCCCTGAACCTAGAAGACAGTACACAGTCGATCGAAATGATGTAGACATTAATATTGACGGTATAGATGAGATACCGACAAAGGAAATAGAAACTGGTGATGATTGGGACGGGGATTGGGATTCAGACAGATTATCAGAGGGCGATGATGAGAATATTATGCCTCCTCCAATTGAAGACATTAATGTATGCATTTCTTTTTTCATAATTTTTTTTGGACATTTGTATTACTTGTATAACTGACTTTTATTTATCTATTTTTTGTAGACATTTCCGGAGGCAAATGCCTATTTAGCGAAGGCAGACAAGAGACGTCCGAATGATCCGTTCGAGCCGTCAGCATATGAGAAGATATTTCAAGCATGTGATGGAGGTTGGAGATGGGTAATTATGACCACTAATGGGTCAGAGTCATTAAACAATGTATTCAAACAGAGCCGTATGTTACCCGTGGTTTCACTGGTGGAGGACACATTCTACAAGTTAAATGCTTGGTTTGTTGAGAGGCATGCTAAAGCCACTGCCTTAGCGAGTAGGGACCAAACATTCTCGATAGAGTTGAAGAGAAATTAAGAAAACACAGAAAAAGGTCCATGCACGTTGTACCGTATGGTACCACAGGTACGGAATATGAAGTGCAGGTTCAAAGTGAGATTATTCCACCGTGCATGAACCAAAATGGCATTATAGAAACTTATCAACGCGCATGCAAGTACAAAGTCATTTTAGGCGAGAACAATCAAGTAACGTGCAAGTGCCAAGGCCCCCAGTTAGTTCGCATACCGTGTTGTCATGTTATGGCGGTTTGCCGAGAACGAAACTTTTCTGAGGACGTATTTGTTGATAACTATTACCGTACCGATTTTCTTCTGCACACCTGGACACCATCATTTCATAGCTACCCCAACCAATACCAGTGGCCATACTATCAGGGCCCTACGGTGGTTCCCGATAAGAAATGGATCAGGAAGGGGAGGAGGAAACACAACCGGCGAACAATGCATATGGACAGGATGCAAGGTCGTCAAGTGGGACATGAGGCTAACTGTTCTACTACTGATAGGCAAAGGGCAAGTATGTAGATGATCGTACACAACTTAAAATTGATTTGAAATTAAATTTAAATATTGATACTGAATGTTCAATTAAATGCATTGCAGATGCAATAAACGAAGCCAACGAAAGAGAGAATGCTAGGGTGGTTGCCAATGCCAGACCTTCTGGAAGCAGGCAACCCAGTCAGGAAAGCCACTTAGGAAGTAGTCAGGATTCTACAACTCCTGGTGTCGCGCCGTCATCCACTTCCAGAAACCTAAGAAGTAGACTTAGTCCGCTAACTACAGGAAGAGTTAATTTAGCATATGTTGTATTTATATTTCTATCTTATATTCCAAACTTATTTGTTCAGTTACGCTATGAACTTATTTAATTAACTTATGTTGTGAACCATTTTCCTTAAATAAAAACTGATAATTACTACAAATCACCTCAAAATCACCTAAAAAAAACATAATGGATTAAATGAATTGCATTGTGCGAATTATATGTACTGCACCAATTAACCCACTACACATTGTGTATCTGAAATTCTTCGTATATGATATGCTCTGTGTAGTTAATATTTTTGTAGTAGTGAACGTTTTTTTAATAAATTTTTTTTGGCATGGTGTGCATTGATTACATTGATCTAATTAGAGTAGAACTAGGGTGCTCCTAGGAGAGCCAAGTCATTTTGTACTCTTAACTCTAAAACCTATCAGATTAACTTCGAACGACGAATTCAAACTATTGAAATCCTTTTATCTTATAAGTGATACGTCTACATGTAAAATTTTAAAGTTCCGAATTAATTTAGTATAAAGTCAAGTGATCAAAAGGCTACCAAAAAATGAATGCATTAAAATTAATTTAAAAACCTTCTAATTTTGACCACATTACTTTATACTAAATTAATTCAAAACTCTAAAATTATCACATGTAGACGCATGCATCACTCGTAAGGTAGAAGGATTTCAACGGTTTGGATTAGTCGTTCGAAATTAATCCGATAGGTTTTAGAGTTAATAGTACAAAGAAGCTTGATAATCCTAGGAGCACCCTAGTTCTACTCATCTAATTATACTATTTTCATATCTCCATCCTCTAAAGATCCTCCAAGCTCACTAAATTCGAATCTAAAATCTCCCGAACTATAACTATCTTTTTATGACCACATTGTAGAAGGTCATCCACAAATTATATATAATATATCAAATATTTATAAATATATAATATATCAAGTTTTTCTAAACAAACTGAACATATCAACATTTTTCATTTCTCCCTCCTATCACCCACCTATATTTCACACATTTTTAGAAATGAGATTTTTGTTTTTCATTCAATCTCACTCATATTTCTGACGATCTATGTGTATATTTCAAATCTAAAATCACGAACGTCTTCAACACAATTTTTACTTTCAAATGAGAATTATGATGAATTACTTTCGGGTTCTTCGTCGCCCAAGTATTTACAACTGTCGTGTATGTATTTATAATTCGTCGTGCAAGTATTTATCATTATGCAAGATTAAATAGTTCATGTGTAAAAAAAAATCTGATAGATATGTTAGATAAAATCACTTAACACATGAGCTATTTGTATTTGCATTACGGGATATAAATACTTGCACAATGAGATATAAATACTTGCACGATGAAGAATCTAAAAGAACTTTATCATGAGTAGGGGTGTTCATCGGTTCAGTTTAAGTTCAAACTAAACCGAACTAGGCAAACCAAAGTTATAATTTGGTTTAAAAAATAGAACCAAACCGAACCAAAGTTTTAATTCGGTTTGTTTGGTTCAAATCGAAATATATTAAGAAATAAACCGGGTATTAAGAAATAAATCGAAGTATTTAAAGCAAATGATTAAGAAATAAACTAGGACGGTCTAGACCAAATTCATAATATATAAAAGTTCGGTCGGTTCGGTTATTTTTGTTATGAAAATTTCTAAACCGAACCGAACCGAAGTTATAATTTGATTTTAAAAAGTAAACCGAACCAAACCATTAAACCAAAATAACCAAATTGTTTAGTCCAAACTAATTTTGTTCGGTTCAAAACTGACTAAACCGGACCCAATGAATACTCCTAATCATGAATCTCATTTGAAAGATAAAATTAGATCAAACTTCCATTACTTGACCTCAACCATCTCATGATTTTTTTTTTTTTTTTTTGAGATGCTGCAACCTACTGTAAATTGCTTGTTCACTCAAGAGTCAAGACAGCCCCTGCAAACATCTCTGTGTTCAATGATTGCAAAGTTAAAGAAGAAAATTTGCATATCGATCGGTACTTAGTTCTGGATGTGAAGGTGTGTGTCCCCTTCTTTTGTTTTACAAACTTTATAGGGTTTTCTTTGGTTTTTATTTGTTTGTAAGTTCCAATTTAACCCTGGATGTGAAGATGTGGGTATGTGGACAAAAAAAATTCCAATTTATCAGGAGTATGTGAACCCAGGGGCATTAGGCAAAAACAAATTTAAATGGAGATCATAGGTACAAAAAATAAATGTCAAAAAAAAAAAAAACAAAAATAAAGCATATCTTAACTCACAAAATACTTATTCACCCTCATTTACCAACTACGAATTCAATCACATCCTTTTATCAGGATTTAATAGCAAATATATTAATTTCAAAATAACAAAAAAAATGCTTAAACATAATTTTAAATTTATCTCTTCTGCCAGTTGAGCTTCTTGAGCGCGTACCCAAAGAGCAGTGCAAAGGACACAGTGAAACCGATGATGACAACTCCCACAACAGGTATGAAACTACGCTCGAACCCGTAATAACTCTTGAGAAATTGCTTCACGGTCTGGCCGTTGTCAAGCACATCCTCTATGTCTCCGTATTGCGATTCGAGTAAACCATACAGGGTCCATGCAATGGGGCACGTCCAGTAGAACCATCTCCAACATATAGGGATTCTCTGTTGTTAGATAATACAAACACTAATATGTTAGGAAAAACAAAACTACGAGCAAGCAAGAAATTAAATTACAACTTAATTATAGGTTGCTTACCGGTCGTGGGATGACAAATCCAGAGAAAATATTCCACAAACTGTAAAATCCTGCTGCAACAACTGCAGCAATGTGGAAGTTTGGCGACATGGCAACCGACATCATACCGAAAAGGGTGTGGTATAAAAATGTGAAGAACATGAAGAACCAAAACCAAAAAAGCTTATATGCTGTCCATTTGTAATTGCACAACACATACACTGTAATTCCATACATCACCGACTGAATGAAATTGTATGGGATTTCAATTCCAACCTGGAACATTAATGAAGCAACTTAAATTAGTTAGATCTTGTTATTCATATGTATATATTTTTCTGTAGGTAGATTGCTAAATTATGTATCTGAAAAGGATTTATCCAAGCAAGAAAATTACAAATCCAAGTGCATAGGGTAGAGGAGAGTACATCCCAGCTGCTCTCTCTCTGTAAAAGACGGCACGTTCAAAATCCACAACTGGTTGAATCGATGAGGAATTCTTCACTCCAAGGAAAACACAAGAAGCATACATCGAACCCATGACATTAAATAGATCCTGGACCCTTCCCCTGTAAAGCATAGCATGCATACATTTGCATTTTGTTATATAATTGCAAAATTTTGATTATAACACAAATCTGATATGTCGACACATTACGTACCATTTTTGACCCTTCCTCCAGAACACAGTCCCAAAGAACAAGGCCATGATGAAAGTGAAAACAAATCTGATAATGTTATATGATGGATTTCTCCAGTATGACAAGTTCTGTTTCCATACACATGCCAGGCACTGTTGCAGGAACGGTTGCGAATATTGGGTCGGGAAGTGGAGGTCCATTGAGCCTGGTGGAGGTGCGCTCAATTCCTTTATTATAGCCAAGTTCTTCCTGTAATATTACCAAAATATATATTTTATGTTATATTTTGTTATAAAATATGAGGTTTCCTTCATATGTATAATAATAAAAATAAATAACAATAGAATTGGTTGAATTTTCACTGATATAATTCTGATTTTTGGTATATATCGTTGAAATCCAGATGAAGCATCTCCTCCTGTGATTTTGAAGTCACTTCCATCATCCATGTTGCCGGATTATAACCATCCCTTATTTTCTTTATTCCTTTAATTGCCTTTAGTTTATGTAAAAAAAAAAAAAAAAAAAAAGCCCTTTAGTTTATGTAAAAAAAAAAAAAAAAAACGAGAATATGTTATAAAAAAAAAAGTAGAATAGAAAATAACATATGCATACGTTTAGCAATTAAATTAAAGCTTCTTACCTCCAGGTACTCAACAAGGTGGCACGAATTGTGCCCCAAAGGACCAAAGAAAATCTCCTGTCCTCCTTTCCTTAGTAGGAAGAGCTACGATGAAATAAAAAATTTAGAGTTATTTTAAGTATAATTATCCACAAATTAAATAAATCTAGGAAATTTTAAGTTTTTAACTCACTCACCTCATCAAAAGATTCAAAAATGTCAATGCTAGGTTGATGGATGGTACAAACAACAGTGCGTCCTGTGTTAACAGTATTTCTGACAGTTCTCATAACAATAGCAGCAGCTCTTGCATCAAGACCAGAAGTAGGTTCATCCATGAAAATAATTGACGGGTTGGCTACCAATTCAACAGCTATTGTCAGTCTTTTCCTCTGCTCCGTCGACAACCCATTTACACCGGCTGTTCCGACAATTGAATCTCGTAATGATGTAAGTTCCACAAGCTCCATCACCTCTTCTATGAACATCTTCATGCACATTAATTGTTGTTTAATTAGTTATAACAATTTGTTTATTTATCCCATACTGATTAAGATAGATGTGAAAACTAATTTTAATTCAAAGAAACCTTTCTTGTCTCTTCTTCAACTTCAGCTGGCAGTCGAAGCCAAGCAGAGAAGATTAGAGACTCATGGACTGTCACAAATGGGGAGTGTATGTCAACTTGTTCACAATATGCTGACACACGTGCAAATATTTCTTGTTTTTTTGGGTATCCCGAAATCTTGATGCTTCCTTCAATATATCCTCCTGTTTTACGACCCGCTAACACATCCATTAGTGTTGTCTTACCCGCTCCAGTAACACCCATTAAGGCAGTTAACACACCAGGCCTGAAGGACCCACTTAACCCTTGAAGGAGCATCAGTCTATCATCAGTTTCACCTTGTACTTTCATGGCCTGCAATTTTCAATTTGTGGATACAAACATGTAATGATCTATTAGTAGACATAAATAGAATTGTTGAAATTATAAGGCTTGAAGGAGAATTTTTAACAATTACCGGTGGCATATCAACTGAGTACTTGACATCCTCGAAGGTCACACAAAGGGGTGTGAATGGAAGCACCATTCCTCTTTCTGTTTGGCTTCCGTTTCTCGCCACATTGTTTCTTTCACTGCCATTCCTCTTCACATTGTTCTCTGCATTCATGAAATTAATTTGTATTTAGATTTCTGTTTTTTTTTTCATTGATAGGCACATTCATGTATGTCAATTAATCTTACCTCTATGCAGTGCTTCCGAGCCTTCACCAGTCAAATACATGTGCTTATCACGCATAATTTCGTCAGATATTGTGGGCTGCTCACTGCCATAAGCTACAATTATTAAACAAGATATTTAGAAATATTTGAGTCAGCAATTAAGCTAGATTTTGAACTGATTTTATGAAGCAATGCATTTGATATGTTAGAAATAGGAAAGAAGAGGCTAACCATCAAGATAGGTGAGAGTCAAGGTAAAAAGGAAATTGTATAAAACTGTGAACCCAAGTAAAGCGAAAAAGCCAAGCCAGAACCAATATGACTCAACGAACACCCCACGAGCCTTGAGCACAACATGACCTAGAGGTTCATTTGTCCCCGCAACATGCTGTATATATGCAAAAAAGTTACCACTTGTTTCTTGAATTATGAATATCAGAATAATATACTGCAAAAAATTAACTTTATCAGGGTGTTTTTTTCGTTTATTTGCATTCACTTTCTATGGGTGTTTCTATGAATGAAACAAGTTCCATGATCTACTACCTTATTTCCAAAAAAGAAAAAGGTAGCTTTCTGTCGCAGTCCCATGAACAATAAATTAATGATGAAATAACAAAATAGGAAATGAATCAAGGATCCAAAATATGTCCCAGTATTTTCTTCTTTCAACCAGCATTTTGGAAAACTTGCTACTGAATTATTTAAAAAAGTGCACAAATTGAGCAGCAACTAACCATGTTCCATTTGTGGCCAAAAAGTTCATTGACTGAGAGGGCATTCTGTGCATACGCAAGCGGTGACAACCAATAGCCGCATATCCACAAACCCTTAATATCATCTTCATAAACAAATACATCAAAAAATAATTAGACAAGTTGCGTGATTAGTTAAGTCAATATTGCTGCGTACTCTGCAAAACAATAAATTTCTGCTGAGAAATTAAGTCCTGAAAGGAGGTGCAACAAAATGGACGACATACTTCTAGATATAATGAAGCCTCCTAGCACCACAAAAAATATGATGACACCTGCACCATAAGTCGTTGCAATCGTAAGATCCCTTCCAATACCCGCAACTAGCCGAAATAGTCCAGAAGCCATTTGATTGACCCCAATTAGAAGAAGAAACTGCTTCAACATTCTACACAATACAAGGATTTGTAATATTAATATGCATTCCAAACTATATATGTAATGCAACATATGATGGTAAAAACAAAAAGAAATTTTTTGTCTGACCTGGAGATATTAGGATCAAAGCCGATCGCATAATATGATAAAAACACCCAAACAGCAGCATCCAAAATCGAAATGGGTATTTGCAGAAACCACGCTGGTAGGCAATAAGCCCATGGAGGATAGAATCTATTCCCTCTTTGCTTGTAGAAAACAGGAAGATTGAAAATTGTCATACCCAGCTCGGCAAGTCCGTTAAACATAATTGTGGTGATTGTAAGAAAGAGTGCTCCCATGTATATTGAACCATCTGTAAGATCTCTGTGGGGTAACTTTGTGTGAAAGAACACCATCATCGTGACCAGAGTCAGAAAAGCCAGCTGATATTCATATATAGATACAAAGCTAATTAATTAATTAATCAACGTTCCCTTTGTGTGTCAATTTGATATATAATTTAAAAATTAAAAATTATGGGATATATACCTCAACAATCTTGAAGATGTAAATTGGCATGTTCCTTTTCATCAGTAAAATATGTCTGTTAAAACAAGCTCTGAAGAGTTCTTTATTATTAACACCATATGTTTCTGTTGTCAGTGCAGCACGGTGGCCTTTTGACTTATCAAACGTTACAGAAAGTTCTTGTTCCAGGTTTCGGCCTACATGAAAAGAGTGAAAAGCTTCCGCAAAGGCATTCACAGAGACGTATCTGTACGGTGTATCACGCATCCAGTATTGTTGTTGATCCTTAAGTGACGTCACCTTTATTTTATGGGATTTAATTTAATAATAAAAATGAAGAAATATTTAGATTAGTCTCAGAAGAGGGAAGTAGAACAGCTTATATCAAAACAGAATTTATCAAATTCATCATATATACCTCTTGAAGGAAATCAGCAACTCCTTTCCTCAAAGGGCACTTGAATCCTGTCAACTCGAAAAATTCAAGAACATACTCGCGTGGGCCCTGGTACACTATTTGGCCTTCAGATATGAGGATTATGTCATCGAACAGCTCATATGTTTCAGGCGACGGCTGGAGTACAGAAATCACAGTTGTTGTCCCCAAAATATGATTGCATTGCCTAATACAATTCACGATATTAAAAGTAGTGGAGCTGTCTAATCCTGTCGAGATTTCATCCATAAGGAACACATTTGCCGACCCGACCAACATTTCTCCTGTTTCATCATGAGACCATATACAACAAATGCATGTGTTACTATATATATATATGGACAGGAATTAACCGGATGTTGTTAATTTATATGTAGTACCTGTGGTGACACGCTTTTTCTCTCCTCCTGATATACCTCTCATAAGTTGGTTCCCCACAATTGTATCAGCACAGTTCTCCAGCCCCAAGAGCTGCAATGTAAATAAGGTACAATTAATAATTATGATTTCTTTTTGTCCACAAATACATAATACAATACTTAGAAATTGATTATACATTCAACTGAAATTTTTGAGGGAAATAAGGTATTTCACCTTGAGTACGTAATCTGTAACTATGTTTGCTTCTATGCCTTCTGTTCCAATAGCCTGTAAGATGGAAATCAGGAAATATATTATCTTTTTTTTTCCAATAAAGTCAGTATTTGAAAGTTGATTTTCAAATTTAACCTTCATATAAACATCGATATCAGGGTCTGGGTGGATCCTTTGTTCCTTCTCTTTCCTTGATAACTCAGAAAGAAGCTCTACATTGTGCACAAGCATATAATTAAGTTGTTACTGTTACATAGGAAGTTTGAGTTACTTTGTTGCAGCATTTGGAAGAGAAGGTTAGTTTAATTTAAGTTTATTAGTATTTTGTTCAAATTTATTTGTTCTTTGTGAAGAGTAGATACCATAGCAAGTGCCAGGTCCTTGGCACCTGGCTGAGAAAGCTAGTGTCTCTCGCACCGTCAATTCTCCTAAATGAATATCATGCTGGCTGATGTAAGAGCTTGTTCTCTGTGGAACAAACTCATTCATGGCGTGTCCATTATAGGTTATGCTCCCTTGTGTCTGTTCAAAATTGTTCCCAACATAACATATTAGTTACACCCAGAATTAATTTAAGAAAAAAATACTCCATGAAGTAATTAGTTATCCAAGAAATTGATCAATTTAATTATATCAACCTTGAGATTTTTATCTGATATTCCAGCTAAGGCCTTTAGTAAGGTGGTCTTTCCTGCTCTAGGGGGACCCAAAAGCAATGTCATTCTGAAAAATTAAATAAATGTTAAAGTACAATAATTTGAATAGCCCCTAGTTCAAATTAAACTAAAATAATTTGGTTATCTCACCTGCGAGGCTTGATGATTCCACTGATGCTTTGCGTAATTGTCAACTCCTTTTTGTTGTCTTGTACCAAATTAAGAGCAGTGCTGATTGGCTATTAAAATAAATAAATAAATATATAAGGTTTCATTAGCATTGATAGGGAGTTTTTGTTTTAGTGCAGCTTATATTTTGTTTTCTAATTAAACTAGATCCTGTCGTACCACAAAATAGTTGATAAAGGTATTTGACAGGGTCGGCAAACCTCTGGTTCCCACATAAATATCAGCATCTATTTTCAGATTATTGTACCGCACTTCGACTGTAGGCATATCAATTCCAGCACTGCAATGCAAAATATAGAGTTCTCCATCATGATAAACTAAATTGAAACAAACGAACAAACACTATACTAATTAAATAATAAATGAACAGCAATTAAATTAGTGACCTGTCGATGCGGCGCCTGAGTTTCATGAGGAATTGCTCATGCTCCTCCTCGGCATTATTGAGGAGTCGATCGAGGAGTGCCTTCTTTTCAATGATACCTAAGTGCTTGATGTCGACCTCCCTCTGCTGCCCATCTGACATGTTAAGGATGCCAGTTCTAACCCTGGCATAAGTGGGCAACCGCTCAAGGGCGGCCCACATGAGCACCTCCTCATCACTCTCTGCCTCATACGTCAATCTCCTCAATGACGCCGGAGACCTTATTGACGACGAGAAAGCGGTTAATTTTATTTTAGCAACAATGCTTGGTTGTCGGCTGAGACTCTGAGTCAGACTCCGATTTAAACTACCTATCCTTTGTATCTCCCCCTCCATATCCATAGTTTCTTTTGATTCCTTTGTGGGTTTGGGTTTGTACATTCAAGTAAAATAGGTACTTGAACTTTTGTTTTGTTTTGTTTCGTTCCCCTATCAACTTGATTTTTTAGTTTCAAGTTGTAGTTAGTTGGAGGGAAGAAAGGGGGAAACGGTTTTATATAGTTTTTCAGATGGCACAAGTTTCTAATGATAATGATTTTTATTTATTTATATCACAAAATTTTTAGAATGGTTTTCAATTACATTGACAGAGTATAAATGAAGTAGATGAGTGTTCGAATGCTTTCTTTTTGATGACTTTATTTTTAATTACAATTTAAAATTTAAATGTTAAAACAAAATCGTTAGATATAATCGATATCATTTTCTTTAGGCATATTATAAAAATGAAGAGAAATTACAATAGTCTGGACTTTATTTTGGTTGATATCAAGAGCATGCAAAAATACATCAATGTAAAATATTTTTTATATTGATTTTTCAACTTATTAATTCAAATAAAAACATTAGTGAAAAGTTATTATTTCTTATGTGCATGAAGAGAAAAATAATATAGATCACTTCTATTGATTTTATTTTGACATATTAATTTTAGATTTTTTTTTATTATAGGAGGGTTCAATCAAATGCCTCAATTTTTAAATTCTGTAATAACAAGAATTCTAAAAATCATATGTCAAAATAAAATCATTAGATGTGATTTATATTATTTTCTCTATATGGACATAAAAAATTATCATTTTTCTATTGATTTTATGTGAATCAAAAAATTAAAAACTCAATGTTCAGAATTTATCAACAACAATGTATATTTGCAAGCTCTTGATACTAATCAAACAAAATTGAAATGTCATAATCTTTTGTGTGCGCATAGAGGAAATAGTATAGATCATATCTAGATGGTTTTATCTTGACATTTAAGTTTTAAATTTAAGTTATTATAGTTCTAAAAATTGAGGCATAATGTAGATACAAAATGGTGAAATTTGAACTCTCCTTTTTTTACTATTAAAAAATTAAAAAGTAATTATGTCAAGATAGATGCACAATAAATGAAAACATTTTGAATTCTTATTAATAATAGCTATACACTTTTTTTCCTAAACACAAAAAATGCCGTGAACTATTATAAAATTATAAAAAATATAAGGTTATGATCATTTAACTAAACTATATTAGAAGATAAGAAAAAAAAAAATAAGCAGTTCCAGACTGTGAGAGGCACAGAAATAAATTGACAACTACAACGCTTTTTTTCTTCTTCTCTAAGAGAACCTAATTTTTTTTCCTTTTATATCCTGTCCTTTGTAAAATAATAAAATATAAAGAAGTATTTCTAAACAGTTAATTGGGTTCAATGAAAAGTATTTTGTAAACGCTCGCAAATCAAAATGTGCATATATATATGGGATACACATCTTGATTCTTGACTTAATGCCCATTTGGACTTGTATACATATTAATTTAGTTTATGTAAACTCTTTCAGAAGAAAAAAAAAGAGCACACAGCATTTTCGGAAGAAAACAAATTCCTATCCGGATTCTTATAAACGTGTAAATTTATATTTTTAGTCTGAATATTCCATTTTAATGGGATATGGCTATGTTTCAGCTTCTTTCTTATCATCATATGTAAATGTGATATATGGCGACATATATATATGTTTTGCATAAATACAAGTTAATTTGGTTTTGTACATATTGGAGGTTGTTTTGTATTTTGATATGTTTTTCGTATATATAAAAATAAGATCAAATATCTCAAATTTAATATCTGTAAACAAATATTTCAGTTCAGTTTTGAACATTCGTTCTCTGTACGAAAAGTATTGTTTTAATCACTATATGTTAAATACCGAAACTCTATTTTAATATATTTTTATTTACACTTCTCATTTCATTTCTTTTCCTTTTTATATTTGTTCTCAATATATTATCTCTGTGACGAGTGAACGGATAAGGGCATGGCTATTCCATGACAATTCCATACGCTCCCAGATAACTTTACCTATAATACACGATATCTAACAACAGTTTCTCACCTCCCTTACTCAAAGATGTTGACCTTTGACAACTACTCTCTCACCTCATTTACTACTGCCTCACTTCAAGGTTGCCTCACTTCTCTCTTTTCTTTTCTTTTTCATTTTTTTTATGATTGCCGACAACAATTGTCGACAACAGATATATTGATAAGAAAAAATACATTTACAAAGTTTAAAGTATATAAACAGCCGTCCCCACAACCTATACATAGGGGCATGCATTTGTCTCATTCGCAACCTTACGTCGGAATCTCGCTGGACTATCAAATACAATATTGTAAATGTACCCTAGTCGGAATCTCGCTGGACTATCAAATACAATATTGTAAATGTACCCTAGACACTCATCAACGGTCTCTAACGCTATATCTTTGATTAGCTGATGCACCGTCTCTTGTTTATTAGAGAAGAATCTTCTATTTTTCTCTCTCCATAATACTCAGGCTCCTGCCGCCCAAACTGTGTCCTACTGCGTAGGATAAGTTTGGCTCTAGTCCAGATCATTAGTATATCCAACCCTCCATGTTGAGATGTTGTATTGTGTCATTATACCCATCCAAAATCTCCTCGCATACACCGATACACGCAATCCCACATGAGGTGGTTTCTATTTTCACAATATTTTCCGAACAAAGGCGACATCCCATCTCGATCATACAACACCTGTAGATTAGGACTTCCTGTGTCAGCAGTTTGTCATCCAACATTAATACTTGCCCAAATATCCCTCTGATTTGACACTACACATATCTCTTTTCTTAATACTTGCCCAAATCTATTGCAACAGTACAACCACTTGTGTGTGGTCTTTATTACCTAGAATCAAAACTCCTGATGAGTACTGAATACTATCTACTGATCCAGTCCTAGCCACACCTTACCACTCAAACTTGGACTCAACAAGGAAGACCATCAACAACGAACCACCCCACCGCCGACTAACCATTGCTACCTATAACCTATCTCCACTTGAGGAACACACCAAACTCCTCGATCTCAACGCCTTGGTTGTACTGCATCCTTGGCACATCTTACTCGGTTGCTAATATCTAGATACGGTGGATCAACATGGAACTGGGTACATTAGGAGAGTTACAAATGCCTACCTACTAAAGGTTCCAGACTGGGGTTTCCAGGACGACATCTACCTCGATGATTTTCATTTGACTAAACTTTATTACAAATTAAATATCTCAAAAATGAAGACATTTTGAATTATTATTAATAATAACTATGCACTATTTTTTTCCAAAAACCAAAAAATTGCTGTGAACTAGTATAAAATTATAAAAATGACAAGATTTTCATTTAAATAAACTATATTGCAAAATATAAGAAAAAACCAAGCAGGTCTAGACTCTGAGAGGCTATAATAAAAAAAAGGTGATAAAAAGTCGGAATCTGGTATTTAATAAGAAAGACAAGTGGGATTCGAATGAAAAAGGTGTGGAGAATGTATTTTAAATTAGCCAAGTGTTGAAAATGAAAATAGCTATGAAGAAAAAGAAGTTCAACTACAATCTCCTACGATAAATGCCGGATCAAGTTCATCTTCTCCAAGCTCAACAATGATAAGATTTAGAAGAATAAGTGATATTTATGTTTTATGTAATATTTGTGTTGTTGAACTGAAATGCTTTGAGCAAGCGATTAAAGAAGAGGAGGTGTGTGCAAGTGCAATGAAAGAGGACTTAAAAATTATTGAGAAATTAAAATACAACTTGCACTACTACAAAAAAACACTTCCTACACTGTACGTTATACATGAATTTCTCCTGTTTTATAAAAATTCGTGTAGGAAAAATGATTTTAAAATTTTCAACACAGATATTAACATAAAAATCCGTGTACAATTCTCTGGAGAAAAATCCGTGTGGAAATGGAGGTTTTATACACGGATATTTCACTAAATATCCATGTGGAATTATGAGAGAGCTACACGGATATTTAGTGAAATATCCGTGTAGGATTCATATTTGTACACGGTTTTTTATATAAATAGTCGTGTGTATAAATTAACAGAGCTACACGGATTTATAGTTACAAATCCATGTAGGAAAGATCATTTAGGGTTTTAATGCTTCTTCCAGCGCCCTTTTGATCACTCCCTCTCCTCTGGATTGGCTGGAATCTGATTCGTGCTGCACTGGGATCTGAGATTGCTGATTTTCTCCTCTCTCTCTTGCTCAAGTTAGTAATTGTTCTTCTTTTTTCTTTAATTTTCTGAGATTGCTGATTTTCTGTTATTTTCTGTTTTAGGGTTTAGGGTTTGATTAATTGATGCATGCATGGTTGTTTTAATTTATTAATTAGAATAATTAGTGTATTGTTGTCCAATAACCAACCTATTAATATGCTTATAGGTCCATGCCCGTTCAAAATTAATCCAATAAGGATTAATTTTGGATAGTCTCCGGTTTGGGACTACTCTTTGAATATTGTGTCTCATTTAGGATGTGAACACATGTTAGCGGGATTTAATTAGTATTTGAGAAAGTTCGACAGTATTTCTCCTTATTACTCCTACGAGTATGTGGTCTGTACGCATATTTGGGGAGTTAAGAGGAAATGCTGCTGAATTTTTCTCAAATGCTAATTAAATCCCGCTAACATGTGTTCACATATGAGGCACAATATTCAAAGAATGGGTTAGGATTATAAACTGGCCCTTTGTAAGCCAAGAATTAATTCGGCACAATAGTTATATCAATAATTCGATCCGTTTCTCGTTACTAACTTAAATTATAATTGCAGTATAGCCGGAGCCAAGCCCCTTTCT
This sequence comes from Carex cristatella, assembly GCA_024447775.1. Lineage (NCBI taxonomy): Eukaryota > Viridiplantae > Streptophyta > Magnoliopsida > Poales > Cyperaceae > Carex > Carex cristatella. The sequence continues at coordinate 9,946,576 of JAJHPF010000001.1, forward strand.
CACCCGAACAAATCAACAAAATTAGAGCGATATGGGCAAGGTGGTTTGTATCCGAATTTTGTAAAGAACAAGATGGATTTGTATAACTTAATTAGTGTAATTATCAATTTTGAATTGTTATGTTATGTTTTGGCAATTTATATTATGTTTTCGGCAAAAAAATATTTTGATTATATATAATTTAATGGCTAGCAAAAGTGGAGGCTAGCCACAAACAAAAAAAATTCCAAAAAAAAAAAATTGAAACTCCTACACGGATATTTTAAAAAAATCCGTGTAGGATGTGATAACAATAAAAAATCAATAGAGCTACACGGATTTTTAATCCAATATCCGTGTAGGAATACTATTTATACACGGATATTAGTTTAGTAATCCGTGTAGCTAGGGTAGGAGAGCTACACGGTTTTTTAGTTAATATCCGTGTAGCTCTCTTGCGGTGAGTGCACTTTTTGGAGGTTTTCCATACGGTTTTTTATTAATAATCCGTGTGGATTTGTATAATCGTACATGGATAATTATCCATGTGTAAATGGTGGACTTTCCTACACCCCATTATTGCACACGTTTCCAAATCCGTGTAGCTCTCCAGTTAAAGTCCGTGTACAAACTGTATTTTTGTAGTAGTGTTGTGAATTAGTTAAAAAAATCAAAAGAAAACGATGGGGAGTTGTTTGGATTTTTGTGATACTGATTTTGCCGGTAATATGGATGATATGAAGAGCACATCCGGGTATATACATTTACACTTGGATTGGGATTATTCTCGTGGGCTTAGAAAAAGTAAGAGAGTGTGGCGCTTTCCTCCACAGAATCCGAGTACATGTCAATAAGTGAGGCAACTAAACAAATTGTTTGGTTGATAAAGATTTTAGAATATATGGGGGAGCAACAAAATGCGATGGCAGTTTTTGTAACAACAAATCTGCCATTATTATGTCAAAGAATTTGGTGTTCCATAGCTAAATAAAGCCTATCAATCTTAAGTATCATTACATTCAAGCAGCAGTTGAAGATGAAGAAGTTTTTATTAAACATGTGAAGACCGAATCTCTTTTATGTAACAATTTGTTTATTTTAGTGAATTATTGAGCATGACAAACAAAAATTTTAAAGTGGACATATTCACCAAATCTCTTACATTGAAATTAATATTTTTCTTAGGTCATGAGTTAGTCAAATGTAAAGGTGCATGAATGTCTTTTCAGGACAATAAAACAATTTGACATAATAATTATAAACGTACTTCATGGGTGTAAATATTTGTTTATTATTTGTTCAATCTGGTAGTCACTACCAAGTCCTTTTTAATAGAAAATAAAAAGGACAATAATAATAATACCTTCAAACATACATCATAAAATAAAAGACTCCCATACAAATTAAATTGGACTTCATTAAACAATCTTATAATTGAATTAATACTACTAAATCACACTTGTAGCTAATGCAGTTCAATGATTGCTAATTCTTAGAACAAATTATCACTTTATTCGTTAAGTAAATATATTGGGCCTCATTTCTGGGCCTAAAATAGAACCCGTGATTCTCTTTGCTCTTCGATAGGTTTTATAGACCACTTACATAGCAAGCCCAAATCTTTCCTTGATCCAGCAATGGCACAGAATTACATCAATATTCTCCTGTTATATTAGCACTAGTTGTAATCTTCTAAATTGTTATCTGGTAAATTTTCCTCTGATATATGATATAAACTGAAAAACATATTTTAGAATTCCATATATTTCTAATGAGATGACCATGGGCATTTTTAAAATTTATTAATTTCTTTGGGTAAATTGGTACTGATTCATAATTTCTTCATAAATGAACTATGACTGGTACACCAATTGAGATGATGCAGTATTGATGTACTTAGTGATGTAAGAAAAAAGATCTGAGAAAGACACCTTTGCCCTTTCAAATTTAATTTCATTAGTTATAGTAAGTTATTGGATTTTTGTAACCTACTGAGTTGCTTTTCTCTTTCAAAATTTGAACTGAGCATGCAAAGATTATAATAGATAGCTGATTCAGTGTTTAAATATCCTATTTATAGTTTTCAGTAAGGCCCAATTGAAAAAAAAAGAAATGTTTGCAGATATACTTATTTTGTTAGAATATAGAACTTAAAAATAAACAGAGAAAAGAAAAAGAATATTGGTAGTTCAAATGGACCAAATTCTGAACCAAATACGTTCAACAATTGGATAAGACCTACACATATTGACAAAGAATAAACAAATACACAACTAGTTTAAACAGCCTATGAGCCTAAATGACATAGAAAAATATAAGTATTTAGTTTTTTTAAGGGAGAGTGAAGCTAGTGTGTATTAGGCTCATCAAAATGGTTTGGTGATGTTATTGTTATCTCTGTCATCAATTCTTCTCTGATCGCATTCTCGTCTCTTATGTTCTCCCTGTGCCCCGCTGAGTCCATATCACTTATGGTAACAGAATATTTCTTTCTATTACCATAGGTGATATGAATTCCTGCCCCGCCTCTGTCATTTATTCTCCCTTTCCCTTCGTGCCCCTTGATTGCAAATCCTCTCCTTTGTGACTGACCTTAAATCTCTCCTTGGCATCGTCAGTGCACAGGAAGCGTCCGAGCAATATTGTTGTTACTTAGCACTAATTCTGTTTTGGTACTGGTACACTGGTTATTGGTACCAAAATGTAAATAGCAATGCCCAATTCACCAACTCAAAAACTGTTGCAATATCAAAAGATTCTCAGAATATTTGCACAGATAATCAACATCCAAATAGTAATTAGTTACCTTATTTACAATTATACAAATCCTTGTAATTTGGCAATAGGCCAATAGCTAGAAATTATAATAGGAAATGACAACGGCTATGACAACCACAAGAGCCTATAAATAGGCATTGTAATCTCATCAGAAATGATATAATAAAATCATCACAAGTTCTTTCTTCTGTTTTATTCATCTCCAAAAACACCATGGTATCAGAGTGAAATTGAAAGGCCTCAGAAATTCAAAAAACAAAACTGTCAACCAAAACTGGTTGCAAGTATACCGTGACACCAGCAATGACAGAAGTCTTCGGCGGGCACCATTCTCACACTGGAGAGATGCAACAGACACTAAGACTCACCAACACGCTGCTCAACGGTACAAACTATCCATCATGGACCAGATCCGTGTATCTCTTTCTCCATAGCAAAGGTAAACTCAGCCATATCACTGGTAAAACTGAGAAAGCGATAGAACAAACAACCAACACAGAACCAGAAACTGGTAAAAAAAACAGTACAAAACAAACCGATCTCGAATGGCAACAAAATGACACCTCTGTAATGACATGGCTACTAAACTCAATGGAACCTCAAATATCCAGACTGTTCATATATATGAATTCTGCCAAAGAAATTTGGGATGAAACCAAAGAGATGTATGGCCAAGACCAAAATTTGTCATATATCTACCACTTGAAACAAGAAATTTCTCAGATAAAGCAAGGAACCAGAACAGTGACTGAGTATTATAGCGATTTGAAAGAAAAATGGAATGAACTAGCACTTTATACTCAAACAACTGACCTGAAAGCCTTGCAACAAGACCAAGTCTTCAAATTTCTTTCTGACCTTCACCCAAGCTATGAACCCGCTAGAGCTCAAATTATGTTGTCAAAAGAACTGCCAACTCTAAGAAGTGTAGTAGCCATGATATTGGGGGAGGAAACCCGCAGAACCTGTATGAACCCTCAAATCGCCTCTGAATCGGAAGGCCAAGCCTTCTCAGTGCACAACCGGAACCCTAACCACAAGGGGGAGAAGCGGGGAGCAACAGCAGCAATCAAATGCGATAATTGCAAGAAGGAAGGGCACAGCCGAGATGGTTGCTGGTTCCTCTACCCACTTCTCCGACCAAAGCGAAAGGGCGACAGAGGAGGCGATAATCGCAGGAAGGGCGGAGCGAAAGAAGGGGAGAAAAGGGGCTACGCGGCTGACCACAGTGAACCAGATAGAGAGAAAGAAAAAGGAGCTCTTGAACCGGCCGGTTCAGGCCCAATAAGCCAAGCCCAACTCGCAAATTTAAATACTTAGTTGAATGGTCTGCTACAACCAACAGCTAAATGCACAGGTAATTGCTCCAGTTTTTTATCAGCTTTTGACAATAAAAATTGGATTATAGACTCCGGTGCAACTGATCATATGACTGGAAATCTTGATATATTAGAAACAAAAATTAAGGCAGAAAATCTGAGCCCGGTTACAATAGCAAATGGTTCCAAAGTCCCTATTGACCAAATAGGGACAACTACCATATTGTCAAATAAAATATCCAATGTTTTATATTTACCGACTTTTGCATCTAACCTAATTTCTGTGAGTAAAATAACACATGAATTAAATTGTAATGTGATTTTCTCACCTGACAATGTGGTCTTTCAGGACAGAATAACGAAGAAGATGATTGGTGAAGGAAGATTAAAAAAATGGGCTTTATATTTTAGATATGCAAAATAAAGCATTATTTGCTAATAAATTTGAACAAAATAAATTATGGCATTGGAGAGTTGGACATGCTTCTGATAGTGTTTTGACTAAATTGGTGACTGTGAAAATTTTAAATAATAGTAATTATGCTATTTGTCGGTTTTCAAAGCAAACTAGGTTGCCATTTTCTTTATCAAATAGCAAAACTACTAAAAATTTTGAGCTTGTACACTCTGATGTTTGGGGACCTACACCTATAGATTCATATAATAATTTTAGATATTATGTTACTTTTATTGATGATTTTTCACGAACTACTTGGATTTATTTGCTCAAAACAAAAAATGAAGTTTTTTCAAAATTCCAAGAATTTACAAACTTTGTTGAAAATCAATATGATACTAAGATCCAAATACTTAGGTCTGATAATGGCATTGAATATGTTAATAAATATTTTTCTAATTTTTTAAAACAAAAAGAAATTTTGCATCAAACCACGTATATTAATACACTAGAACAAAATGGAATTTCTGAAAGGAAAAATAGGCATATTTTGGAAGTCACTAGATCTTTGTTATTTCAAACAAACGTGCCAAAACGTTATTGGTTTGAAGCAGTTCTCACAGCTGTACATCTTATAAATAGGTTTCCAAGCACAGTTTTAAAAAATAAAAGTCCATTTGAAATTTTAAATAAAAGGAAACCAAAATTAGATCACCTTAGAGTATTTGGATGCATATGTTTTGCATATATTAAAAGACATGATAAGTTAGATAAAAATGCAGTCAAAATTATATTTTTAGGATATTCTTCTCAAAAAAAGAGATATAAGTGTTATGACCCTACTAGTTATAAACTTTACACTTCTAGAGATGTAACACTTTTTGAAAACAAATCATTTTACAAAGAAAAAGAAGGAGATCTAGACAAAAAAAAGATTTCATGCATTCACCTAGTAGCATTGTGCTTCCAGAACTAACATTTTTTGAAGGTACAACTGAGACCAAATTCAAGATGAAGAAGCCTCAACTGAAGAAAAGTTGAACTCAGGGGGAGAAGTCGAGGCACAAACTGTAGAAGCTCAACCTAGAAGATCAACTCGTTCAACTCAGCCTTCTTCCAGGTTACGTGACTATGTAACCTGTAAGGTACGTATCCTATCCAAGATTTTGTTTCTTATGACAACATTTCCACACAATATAAAGCCTTCTTGACATCGATTTCTAAAGAAGCTGAACCAACAAATTTTTGGGAAGCCAAAACCAACCCTATATGGTGCACATGCCATGGAAAAAGAACTCAAAGCACTTGAGAAAAATAAAACTTGGACACTCATGTCTCTACCAAAAGGAAAAAACCCGTAAGATGTAAGTGAGTCTATAAAATTAAATATAACAGTGATGGAACAATAGAAAGATATAAGGCACGACTAGTAGCAAAATGTTTCACTCAAACGTATGGTCTAGATTACCAAGAGACCTTTGCACCAGTTGTAAAAATGAATACTGTTCGAATTTTACTATCTGTTGCTGTTAATTCGGGATGGATTTTGTATCAGATGGACGTCAAAAATGCATTTCTACAAGGTATTCTAGAAGAAGAAGTTTATATGTCATTACCTCCAGGTTACCAGACTGATATTGACAACAACCTTGTATGCAAATTAAACAAATCTATTTACGGACTTAAGTAATCTCCTCGAGTATGGTATGACAAGCTTAGTCACTCTCTCTTACTTTATAATTTTGTTAAAAGTTCAACAGACTCATCTATGTTTATTAAACATTCAAACAACAAAACAACAATAGTCCTTGTCTATGTGGATGATATCATTATTACAGGAAATGACAAGGAAGACATTGATGACAATAAGAACTACCTTAAAAATAAATTTGACATTAAAGATTTAGGAAAACTTAAATATTTTCTAGGTATTAAAATAACACATTCAAGCAAAGGTTTGTTCCTCTCACAAAGAAAATATGTTCTTGACTTACTGAAAGAAACAGGTAAACTAGGTGTAAAACCTACCAGTACCCCAATGGAACCCAACAAAAAACTTGATATCGAAAAAGGCGAACCACTAAAAGATGTAGGACAATATCAAAGACTAGTTGGCAAGTTAATCTACTTGACTGTTACTAGACCTGATATTGCATTTGTCGTTAGCTTGGTAAGCCAATTTATGCATGCACCAAAGACCACTCATTTAGAGGCTGTAGAGAGGATACTTAGGTATCTAAAAGAATCCCCAGGTCAAGGCCTATGGATAAGAAAAAATTGCACTAACAATATTATTGGTTATTCTGATACAGATTGGACTGGGAGCTATGATCGAAAATCAACAATAGGATATTACACATTTGTAGTTGGAAATCTTGCAACTTGGAAAAGCAAAAAACAAAGTGTTGTCGCAAGGTCTAGTGCAGAGGCAGAATACAGGGCTATGACATCAACAGCAAGCGAGTTAACTTCGATCAAGCAAGTGCTCGAAGACATGAAGATTTCTTGCAGTGAACCAATGCAAATGTATTGCAACAATCAAGCAACACGGCATATTGCCTCAAATCCGGTGTTTCATGAAAGAACAAAGCACATAGAGGTGGACTGCCACTTTATAAGGGAGAAAGTCCAGTCTGGACAAATTGAGACACCGTTTGTTGGAAGTCAAGACCAACTAGCAGACATCTTCACTAAGTCACTAGACAAAGGCCCATTCGAAAAGATTCTCTTCAAGTTGGGATCAGTCAATGTATACGAACCCAACTTGAGGGGGAGTGTTGCAATATCAAAAGATTCTCAGAATATTTGCACAGATAATCAACATCCAAATAGTAATTAGTTAACTTATTTACAATTATACAAATCCTTGTAATTTGGCAATAGGCCAACAGCTAGAAATTATAATAGGAAATGACAACGGCTACAACCACAAGAGCCTATAAATAGGCATTGTAATCTCATCAGAAATGATATAATAAAATAATCACAAGTTCTTTCTTCTGTTTTATTCATCTCCAAAAATAATAAAAACATCAACTGTATTCTCTACAACAATACTATTTTGCGTTTTCAATTCAAGTTCCCGTTTTATAAAGAGGGCTCGATTACTGAATGACTGGACTGGATTATTGAATAATTGGATTCCTAAATAACTGAAATGGGCTTTGTGCTTTTGTTTCCAAAAATTAGAAACTTGTATACCAGTATACACATGAAATAAGGAAGCGATTTTCTCGCTGGAAATAACAACACCCAAGATTGGACAATAAAAAAAATTGACATACAAATATAGTAATACCTTCAAACATACATGCATAAATCACCCATACAAAACAAAAGTAATACCTTCAAAATAATTGCAATAGTCCGTAAACTTACCGAAAATTTTATTACTGGAATTGAAAAATAATAATAATAAATGTGAAAGGTATTGTAAGAATTTTAAAAATGGCAAGGGATCCACCTTCTATGCATCCACCTAGTATCAAGAGGTTGTCGTCCGCAGCCAAAAAAAATTAAAAATAAAAACTTCGACGCCATGAATTTTGAGAGTCCCTTGGATTATATAAACTCTAGATTGGCCCAGACCTGAAAACAAAGGGTTTGTCATTGCAAGGGGAAAAAAACAATATGAAAAATATAAATAAGTATTTTTAAAAAGTCTGTGATTGAATCTGTTGATCCATGAGTTCAATCATTGAACCATTGATTCAAAATTTTACCGGGTTTATGTCCAGTCTGGTTCTCATAACACTAGCTGAAACAATGCACGCGGTTTATTGTTGACTAGCTTAATTAATTTGATTTCTCTTCCCAAATTAACCATTAAACTTTAAATTTGTTCAAACTGAGTCGCCTTGTTTATGTCATATCCAAAACTTGGGCCGTGGCTGCCTTTACTCTTTCGTAATATGGGCCGAAGCTAATTTTATACTTCACCACGATAGAATTAAATAACTTTATTTAGGTGTTCCTATTGGGACTAACTTCTGTAATTTTAAACTCCGGAACGCTAATGTCAGTATTTTGCAAGAATATATATATTTTTTTTTATAAAAGTGGTAGCCTACCTGTTTTATTATGAAATCAAAATATTTGTTCATACACCTAATGTCTATAACAAGAATTCTAAAAGACAATAATAAATGAGCAAATACTAGCAAATAACAAATCTGAACCAACTGAGGTTAATATAAATAGGGGCTGGACCCCTATTGTTTTCTCCCAAAAAAAAAAAAAAGTGAGATACATGTCTGTGCTCAAAAGCTCCAAAATTCTTCAGGGCCCATTTGTAAAATAATATTTTCAATGCTGAGTGAGGATATGAACGAGGTACAGTGTCTTATTAGGTGGATTACAACTCACAAGTGGCCCATGAGTAAGAATGCTAACCATGAAAAAGATATTGTGGATCCACAATGTTTTGCCAAGTATAATATCGCCTTCATATTGACATAAATGCCCTTTGCACTTCATATAACTTTTTAATGAAATCGGAGTGAAATCTGGAGTAGAACTAAGGTGTTGTTAAGTTCATAAGGGTGAAAACGGAGCGGATATAGACTGGATACTGGTAAAACTATATTTATATTATTTTTTTATTTTTCAGATACAGATACAGAGCAGATATCAAACATATCAAACAGATACGGATATGGATTCGGATTAGATTGGATATTTATCAAAATAATATGAAATTATAAAAAAATATTAAATTTCATAATATTTATCTAATTATAATTAATTATAATGGTGAATAACATAAATTTTTCATAATACATTAAAATATATGGTATATATCTACTATTCGGATATAGATAATTGAAACGCAAAACCATATTAGTATCATTATCCACACGGATATTCCGATATCAGATATCCACATCCAATTAATTTTTCAAATACAAATCAGATATTATCCATACCGTTTTTATTCCGATAAGTTCATCAAATTTTTTAGTGAATTTAATTTCAAAATTTACCAAATTAGTTTCAAACAATAAATTCAAATTGTTAAAATTAGTCAAAACCCATCCAACCCACGAGTATGCATCTACATTGTTGGAATGATATCAACCTCAAGTAATATCTTTTGAAATGATTGGACAAATTGCTAGCCATAAAAAAGATATCGTGCGATCCACAGTGGTTTTACCAACTAGAATTTCGCCTTTATATTGGCTTAAATGCCCTTGTGCATTTCGGACAACTTTTTAATTGATTAATGTTGGTAGAAAGCTACATTGCATTGCATGGATACATGTACGGTTTACGTATACAATACAAGATACAAAATACTACAATACAATAATTTTTAACACGATGATGATATAATATTAGGGCTGAAAACGGAGCCGGATAATCCGCTCCGAATCCGAGCAAAATCCGTATTCGGATTAAACGGATTCGGATAATTCCGGATACGGATTCGGATAATTTCTATGTATGGCAAATTATTCCGGATACGGATTCGGATAATATCCGCGAACCCTAAACGGTGCGGATATCTGCATGTATCCGAATTCATTTTCATATCAATCCGGATTAAACGGATTCGGATAATTCTAGATACGGATTCGGATAATTTCTGTGTATGGCAAATTGAATCCGGATTAAACGGATTCGGATAATTCCGGATATGGATTCGGATAATTTATGTGTATGACAAATTGAATCCGGATTAAACGGATTCGGATAATTCCTGATACTCGGATCCTTGCCCTATGAATAGAATATTATATGTACTAATTTTTTATTTTCTTTATATATTATATGAATAGAATATCTTATATCTCTCATATTTCCAATGTTTTATATATTCCATCTTTCCAATATCAACCTCTCCATCAACTTACAATTATTCATTTATTTTCATATTTAAGCTTTATTATTTATTATTATATCTTAAAAACTTAAAGTTCATATAACTAAATTATCCGACAATTATTCGTTCCGAATCCATATTCGTATCCGCTCTGTATCCGTATCCGTTTAACGTGAATTTGGTTTTACATTTTGACATCCGTTTGCTATCCGTATCCGTATCTGTATCCGCTCATTGAAATGTGGATGTGGATATGATATCAGCATTATCCGCTCTGAATCCGCTCCGTTTACACCCCTATATAATATGAATATTGATATGGCACTACAATATGTATCGGATATGAGTACGCGCGGTACCTAACATAGGTAGAAAGTAAAGACTATACAACCATATTAGTATGTCCAAAAATGTTCTAGTATATATTATCTAAGGCGTAATTTAAAATCATGACATGAAAATGATTGTTGGTAAATAACATCAACTCATAAACATAATTTATGGTGTAAGATTATGTATTAAGATTGCATTTGATTTGTTTATTTGGTACGCAGGACAGAAAAATAAAGAAGGGTGGGGGATTTATAGCCAGATCAAAGGAGAAAACATTGAAGTTATAATTTCTCGACCGTTCAATTTGACAAGATGTGTGCGTTGATGGGATCTAAAGGTCAGCATTGATCCGTACAGCGATGTATGATCTCTTGAGCAACTGGAAGCGTCCTCATCCGTTGAATCAAGTCAATGAAGAGATTTCTATTTAAATTAGTATCAAGCTATCAACACACTTTCAAACTTCTATCTATATTATAGAATATTTCTCTATTTTTTGGTTTTCAAACTCATGATCTCTCACTCTGTTAAATTATAACAGACGGTGTGTGTGTGTGTGTGTGTATGTGTGTGTGTGTGTGTGTGTGTGTATTTATGTATGTATTGAGGAGTCCAGCTACTGTTATAACGTTATAATTTCAGTGTAAGTTATCACGAGTCAGTTTTCACAATTTCAAAGTTCAAAAAGTCGATCCAAACTGCTCAACATGTTCTCCATATTGAAATGTGCTTGGAGACCAAATTTTATATTTTTTGGAAATTTTTTACTATTTATTAAGCCACTTTGAAAATCGCTGATCCAACAGTGGCTTAACCAAATAGTGAAACCATTGGATCAGTGATTTTCAAAATGGCTTAATAAATAGTAAAAAAATTCCAAAAAATGTAAAATTTGGTCTCCAAGCACATTTCAATATGGAGAACATGTTGAGCAGTTCGGATCGACTTTTTGACCTTTGAAATCGCGAAAACTGACTCGTTATAACTTAGACTGAAATTATAACGTTATGACATTAACCGGACTCATGTATTGAGTTTTGATCAACACACTTTCAAACTCCTATCTATATTATAGAAGATTTCTTTATTTTGTGATTTTCAAACTCATGATCTCTCACTTTGTTAAATTATAACAGACGGTGTATATATATTTATGTATATATTGATTTTTTATCTTTTGAAATTTGATTTTTTTTTTATTTCAATTCAATTAACCAAACTAAAATTTACTTCAAGTTTTTTTTGTTTGGTTGGGTTATATGTCGAATGAATAAAATTTTAATTCAACTATTTTAATTTGATTTTAACTAATGTTCGAAATAGCGTGCTATTTCACGCTATAACAGCGTTATTTGGACATAGCGTTGTTTTTTTAGCCATTCTGTTATAACGCGATAAACACTATTTGAACCTTTGATTTGAACCAAATCAATCATTTGAATACCCCTTGTTTGCTGGAACAAGCAGTAATAATTTGCGATTATACAAAGATACACATGCATGTCTTTACCAAAAAGAAAAATCCACGAGAGGATATGAACGAGGTACATTGGTACAGTGACTTAGGTGGATTTCAACTCACAAGTGGGCCATGAGTAAAAATTGGTTGAATGATATCAACCTTAAATAATATCTTCTGAAATGATTGGGCAAATTTCTAGCCAAGAAAAAGATCTTGTGGGCCCCACAATGTTTTTACCAATTGGAATATCGCCTTTATATTGACATAAATGCCCTTGTGCATTTGAATACGAATCCTTCCAGATATTTGATTCAAGTTGAAACAGACCAATCAGATTACTTTGAGATTCGTGCCAAGTTAAATGAACGATTTTGGAATGTCTGTTTCCAATTTGCTTGAGTCAGCTACATGGGGTAATCCATATTTGGTGCATTCTGGTTAACTTTAATTTAACGAAACTATGTGATGATGAGATTACAGTACTTCGCAATCTGCAGATTGATCTATACTATATATTTATATTACATTTTCAAAGTTCAAACAATCAATGTGAACACTGAACATAATTATTTGAACAAAAAAAATATTTATAAATTAAATGTTAATTTTTAATAATCTTTTACTTTTGTTAGATGATAAAATATTACTATTTTCGGAATATCCAGAATCTTAAAATCAGCTCAACGAGGCACAATGTCTAGGTACAATGTCTCAAGTGTACCACTACTTTTTAAAGGGGCCCATGAGGAAAAATTGGTCGGATGATATCACCCTCAAATAATATCTTTTGAAACAATTGGGCAAATTGCTAGCCATGAAACAGATATTGTGGGACCCACAGTGTTTTTGCCAACTAGGATATCTCCTTTATATTGGCATAAATGCCCTTTGCATTTCGGATAACTTTTTAATGAAATAACTTATGAATTTTGTGGAATTAATTTGTTTGATTAGGTCTTAAAAGTGTTGAGAGTATTTTTTTTTTCTCACTAACAGAGTACTATAAGAAATTCATTTGAAATTATAGAGCAATTGACAAGTTTTGACTCACAAATTATCAAACAATTAAAAATAAAAAATTGAAGATGCACAATATTGATGTTTTAAGAGGGGCATTCGGCATATTTCCTGATCCACAAGCACTTTTGTGATTTTGCTCAACAAGTATTTTTGGGCTCTAAAATGCATGCCTATATGTGGTTAGTTCATAAATGAAGGCATTACTTACAAGTAACTAATTTTATCATGAAAACCTCATACTGGCAGATGAGAAGAATTAGGGTGTTCCTAAGTTCATTAAGTCTCTTTGTGAACTCAATTCTAAAATATATCGGATTGATTTCAAATGACGAATAACTGTTAAAATTCATCTATCTTACGAGTGATGTATCGACATACAAAAAATTTAAACTCTAAATTAATTTAGTATAAAATCAAGCGGTCAAAATTAGAAGGTTTATAAATTAATTTTAATATTTTTTGAACATTTTTTTAATTACCACTTTACTCTATACAAATTTAATTTGAAAATTTTAAAAAAATTGGTATGTAGACGCATCACTCATAAGGTAAACAGGTTTCAACTGTTCGGATTCGTCATTTAAATTCAATCTGATAGATTTTAGAGTTCTTAGAAACTCCCTAGTTCTACTCTTGCCATAAACCTTCTGAAGAAGAGAATTAACCATCATATACAACACAAAAACTCTTTTAAAATAGATCATTAAAAAGGAACATAAACAATGTGAGAAATACAATTTATCAAACATATAAATATAAAAAGAACGAAGATGCACCACCTTGATGGTTTTTGAGGGGCATTCAACCATTCATGGATAGCTAAGCCCTCCCTCCCTCCTAATTATAAAAAAGTTGTAAATTTCATGTGTAATTTATGTTATTTTTAATAAAATTATACGACTTACTTCGTTATTAATTAAAATTTATTTAAAATAACAAATATGTCTCGCTTTGAAACGATCTAGCTGAATTTTTTTTATTAAATCAGAACTCACTGTAGTAAATTCCGTTGTATCCGACATATATATTTCCTAATCCACAGGGGACAAACTTGGGTCCGATGGGTTCCATAACTGTCCGATCTGCTTTAAAATCCGTGCGCACGGATATTAAAGCAAACACACACAGATATTAAAATAATGCGTACAGATCTTAAAGCAATCAGACGGTAATGAAACCCATCGAACTCAGTTTGAGTTGGATGGACATTGGACCCAAGTTTGTCCCGGTCCACAAACATACACATTTGTGATTTTACAAGGACACTTATGAAATTTTCCCAAAAAAATATCCTCACCAAATAAGGATATGAACGAGGTACAATATCTGATGTGTTATCCCAGTGGTCAATGCACAAGTTGGTCGAAAAATATCAGCCTCAAATAATATCTTCTATGGATGATATGGCAAATTGCTAACCATGAAATAGATACCGCGGGGCCCATAGTCAGAGCCAACTAGGATATCCTATTTGTATTGACATAAATTCTCTCGTGCACTTCTGATACTTTTTTTCTCTTCAATAAATTAATATTGTGGTTTTTGTTTGGTAAAGTCTTATTTTTTTGGTTAGGAAACTTACAAAACAAAATTTTATTTATTTATAATTACGGGTTTAGCACTCTTTTACTATTGGGAACTGGAGATGTCCGTTTGGTTTATAAGTTTTCAAAGTAGTAATTATTTATGTGAAATACATAATTACAGATAAGTTGTATATTTAAAAGTTTCGAAAAAATTCATTTTGTCAAAAATAGTAAACACGAAATGTGATCTTTGTCTATATCAAATTATCAACCTTGCATTTGAGGCATAGGCAGAAACTTTTTTCACGAGGAAAAATATATAATTTGCTATAATACGAGGAAAAATATTTGAATGTTTAAACTTCCAATTTGATGAAAATATGCATAAAACTCATAAAATTCCAGCTTACTAAAGCACAAAAATAATGGAATTGGTATTTAGCAATAGTTTCTATATAATAGAGATATTAGTTTGCAATTTTACAAAAACAGCAACGCCAACCTAAAAAGAAAAATAATCTGTTTTTTGTGTGTGTGTGTGTGTGTGTGTGTTCTTGGCAGATGCTGCCAGAAAAATATACAAAAATAATCTGGTTAATGTTATGGATGTTAAAGAAGTTACGGCAATGAATGGACACTCCAGTTCAATAAAATTGAGACTATCAAACAAGCGAAACATAGAACATAGATTCCCTACTCGCTTGTCACGTGCAATGTTTTCGACCTCACCAACCAAAGAGAAGGAGAGGAATTCATATCACCTGAGTTAACTCAATTTTTGAGTTTAGATCCGGACCGTCTGATCTGCTTTAGCACGATTATTAAAATGTCCCCGTACATTTTATCTCGGTCGAGATTGACCCGGCTTCTAATTGGACGGTTCTGATCTATACTTAATATTTGATTTACTTCAGAGGGTCTGAATTCAAAGGAAAACCGAGGACCTATGGGCATCGGACCTACTTTGGTTCGAAGGGAATCAAATCCGTCTGATCTGCTTTAGGATCTGTGTACCTGCTTTAATATTTGTGTAACTATGCTTTAAATTTAGTGCTGACAGATCTCAAGAAGAATCGGACGGATTTCGACCCGCTCTAAGGAAAAGGAGATGTTGCGAGAAAAAGAAATAAAAAGTTGATAAAGAAAATCTTGTATCATAGTTTCTCTATTTATTGCGCCGGCTTCCCTACTTACTGGTCTCTGACTCTCTCTCCACTCTCTCTTTCCTCTCTCTGTTTTGAACTTCAATTCCAATTCCAGACTAACAAATTCGACAAAATAAAGAAGAAATATCTCAAATTACTCCTCATGAATCGCAGTTCTTCTGAAATTTGCTTTCAGAAGTTTCTAGAAGAGGCAGATGGACCTCCATTGTCAGGTGAAGATGTGGTCGAAATCAAGGCGTCTCAGCCGTTGGATCAGCCACCGACGACAGCTGATGTCGATCCGGGGGAGTATGCCGTGGTGCTGAAGAAGAAACTTGACATGTACTGTGCAGCTGTTGCCAAATCAAGGGTATGAGCTTTCCATTATACATGCTTTTCGGAATTGGGACTGGTAGAACAACAAACCTATAATTATCTATCTGTACATGCATTTATAAAAGTAGTTCTGTAATAAAAAAAATTATGATTAAATTATATTAGCCCTTAAATTTGAGGCATAATTAATGCTGTCGCATCACAAAATGTTCGATGTAGACTTGATGCATATCTGTTTGATGTATAATTTATGTCAATTATGGAGAAGGAATTTAAATTAAAAAAAAAAGTGCATCATCCAAATTTGGTCTTCTAAGGTCTACATCCAAAAGATAAGCTTAATGCCTTTATCAAACATTTTTGGCAAAAAGAAGCTTCTTGGTCTATATAATGTCTCTATCAAGCAACTTTGGGAAATGCATATTTTGTGGTCTAATTTGAAAGGCATTGGATGTGATTGGAACTTTTGGGCTGGTGGTCATCACAAATTTTGAGCTTGTAATTCAGTGCTAAGGTCTAGTGCTTATGATTTTAACCGATAGAAGTAATTAATATGTAGGGTTCGAAAGATGCTCCGCTATTGGGTTTACAACCTTCTGCAAATGGTACTTTATTTATAAATATGTAAATTCAGAGCAGATATTAAATGTACAAAAAGGAGATTCTTTCAGTGGGTCTGTTGAAAATAAAAAACCATCTACTAGAACATTACCTATTTCTTTCAATTATATTAATATGATTCTTTTTGGGTGACTATTGGAGTATCTCTACATATTTTTGTATAATCATAATGTGCATGCATCCAGCACATGTACTTTTTATCTTACCAGTAACCAATACTGCTACTCTGTCTTTCCAGTACATCTATGTACTACTATGCTTGGGTTTTGGCCTGATGACATATAGTTTTTCAAACTTTTTGTCTTTCTCAACTATATATTTATAATAGAGGCTGTACTGAGACTTAACATCAGTACTAATCTTAGTTGTTTTCTTTAACTCTGTTAAAATATATATATATACCTACATAATTCAGGGATGGGGTTAACATCGGCAAACAGTTGTTCGTCCAAGGAGCTGTCTAACGATAATGAAGAAGACCTGGAAGGAGACAACGAGACAACTGACGAAATGGACCCCACCAATGCGAAGCGAATGAGGAGGTAAAATGTCTCCAATAACTTGGCTAATGGATATTGGAAACACATGTGCCCCTAGATCTTGGGAGTTGATATTAGCACAACTTAAATTACTGTTGACACAACTTTATGTAGAAGTTGTAATGCAATGACAATTTTGGCCCTTTGAAACTTTGTTTATTTTCGCTCTTCATGAAATTTTTTTCTTATTTAACATTCCTTAAATTCATTTTCCTCTTCGCTAAGAATTATCAAAAGGACAAAAGAAAGCAAACATTAAGCAAATTTACAAGATATGGGCTGGTCTTTTTCCTAGCAAGTCAGATTAGATCGCTGATTTCTTTTAAAGAAAGCAATAGTTCTTTATTGCATTATGGTTATTTTTGTTTTTATAAGTTTCGTCTAACAATTACACTTTTCAATCTGATGATATTCCTTTTTTTTTTGCCATTTAAGCCTGTAGGCAACAATCTGATGATATGACTTTGATGGATAATATTAAAGTTATGGTTTCTTGTACTGGATTTCTTTATTGATTTTCTATTTTGATTTTTGTTTTGTTTATCAAATATTCCTAATGTGTAGGAGTGTTATTGTTGCAAAAAAAAATTGGTTTGTGTTTGATCGGGTGATGTCTAGGTTGTCAATCAACTA
Source organism: Carex cristatella (assembly GCA_024447775.1). Lineage (NCBI taxonomy): Eukaryota > Viridiplantae > Streptophyta > Magnoliopsida > Poales > Cyperaceae > Carex > Carex cristatella. The sequence goes on from JAJHPF010000001.1 coordinate 9,964,488, forward strand.
CAATAGTTGAGTTATAATGTTTTCAACCCGCAACTAACCAATCGCAAGTTGAAAATCATCCAATCTGTATAATTTCTAGATACTCAAGTTTTTTTACGCTTTCCAAAAAAAGTTTGATATAAACACACAACTAACAGTGAAATACATAAAAAAAATATAACTAAATAAGAAAAACATGCTCCAACTAAACAACTTTTAATTAAAAAAATTTAAATAAAAACAAAATAAAACATACTATTAAGTTATAAACAAGTAAATTTTTTGAAGGAAAATAATGTACACGGGTTAGTCGAGTTTCATTCGACTCATTTTTTTATTATATAATTCGCTGGTTGTTGGGTTAATCAAAACAATCCATATCTAATCAATTAAAATCTAAATTCATGATTAATTGAGTTGGATGGACCAATCACATTGGTCAGAATCTCAAATTACATAAAATGGAAGTTAATATGTGTTGGTGAACTAAAACCAACTTATGGCTACAAAAGACTGTATTTCTTTAAAATTATATATGTTCTTTTAAGTATTATTTTCTATGTCTTATTAAAATTGTTATTTTTTTTATCTATAATTTCTAATAGTGTTGATTTGTATTTATTAACCATTAGATCTGAAATATTAGGTTTATAATGAATGAGGATGAATTCATTATGGAGGAAAGAATTATGGAAGGGCAAAGCTGTCCAATTAAAAAAATACAGTTTGTGTTGTGTCTGTAGTAAATGATGTTGTCTCAATATCAGCTCCCCTAGACCTCATACTTATCATATGTAAGCCTCAGGGATGAGAATTCAGGTATCTATAAAAAAGCCACAGAACTGTATTTTTTCTCCCTCCATTCAGTGAGAAGGTATGTGAAGACAGTTCTGGTACATTTGAAAGTTGTTTAATTTAACAAGTTTCTGTACCAGTTCTGGTACATTTCACTGAGAAGCGTTTAATTGATGTGATGTGAGATATTAGATGACATCTTGAATGTCTGAATTGGTATGATGTGATAATTTTTTCTTATTGTGGTGTATACAATATTTGGAGGCTTTGTTAGGTGCACACGATTTTTTTTTTTAGTCCAAGCAATCACAAGTGTCTTTTTCTAATATTCTTTTATTTTTTAATTAGAATGCTTTCTAACCGGGAGTCAGCAAGGCGGTCTCGAAAGAGAAAACAAGCGCACACGAATGATCTTGAGGCAGAGGTTTTAATTACAACATTGCCATCAAGTTCATATCTATTTCTCTTTTTCTTCTCTCTCTCCTATTCTTTCATGGAATAAATGCCATATCTTATTTTGCTATTAGGTCTTACAATTGAGAGTTGAAAATTCATCTCTGTTAAAGCGCCTCACCGACCTAACCCAAAAATACAACGATGCCTCTGTTGATAAAAGAGTGCTCAAAGCAGATGTTGAGACCTTGCGAGCCAAGGTGAAATCCTGACTTCCTCTTTTGCATTTTTTTTGGGTTGAATCATTGCATTTTGATTTCTGATTCGGAATATCATGAATATTTTCATTTTTGAGATTTGCATTTCATGTCAGTTACAAGAGCAGTTATTTGTAACAAAACTTGTCATTGAATAAAATAAGCATTCTAATTACAAGATCAAGTTCGTTGCAAAGGACTTCTATTTTGAAGTACATATAAGATATAACACAGGTATAAATTTAGATCATACGTTTTATCTTTAGGTGTGTAGTTTTGTTAGTTCGTCTTGACCTTGATTATATGCTTGCACTTACGTTAGTTGGTACTAAAGAACTCTCTTGCAGGTACATTTGGAGGCTGTGTAAACAGCACTCGTATTTATCTGACGACCAAAGTTTTTCAGTATTTCCTGGCTGGTGTTATATAAATATGCCAAGAACCACTGAAATTTGGGCTGTCAGATCGAGTACTTTAAATTTTCCTTGCTCAAAAGTTAGTTCTCAACTCTACCCTTTTTGTTTATTTAGTCTTTTACTCGAGCAAGCCGTCCATATCTGCTCTTGTATCTCATTTCTGTGTCATTGAATTAGAATATTTGCGCATAGCATTTTAACATTTATTAAGAGAACTACTGCAATCAACGAATCGCTAACAACAAGGAATTTTATTATACTAATTTGTACTGATACCATAACTGATTACTAAACCAACATGATATTGTACCAGTTGAATCGTTGCAGGTGGTACGGTAACACTTGCAAGATATTTTTATAAAGTAAAGTTGACTGGCTCTGAACATCCTGCCTGAATCAATACATTACATTTGCCAGAAATTTAAAGAATTTTGTGTAAGTAAATAACACCTGAACAGTTCAATTTGACATTCGTATGGAAATTTACTTGTTGACTAAATTTTACAATTTTTTACTTTTTTTTTAGATAGGTAGAAAATCACTATTTCTTTACTGTTTTGTCTAGAATTTTTAGATCAAGTGATGTTCTACCTATATAAAAAATAGTAAAAAATTTCAAAAAAAAATGTAAAATTGATCTACAAGTATATTTTTATATGGAGATCATGTTGAACGGTCCAGATAGATTGTTTGGACTAGAAAATGGAGATATATGGATCCATAGTATGGACCAATCTGTGCTATGCATGGTACCGTAGCCTCACAAGGCTATTGGGCTGACCATGAATTAGGTATAATTACAGAATTTGATCCAACTGCATCTAATTACTGCTAAATAAAGCATAAAAAGGCCACTACCAGGCCAGCAAGCCCAGCCTTTGTCCAAAAAAAAAGTAATTGTAACAGTTCTATTTTATCATGCCAAACATCAAAATTGTGATAGAATAGTAATTAACCCAGCATGTTCGTGCTCAGGTCAAGATGGCTGAAGACATGGTCAAGAGAGTAAGTGGTACCGGATTGGGAGATGAGTTATACTGTTCCTTCTCTCTGGGCCCACCTGACAGAACCTCTAATGGGGCAGTACCAGCTAAAGAAGGTGTAGCGCACTTCTTTTGGGAACCTAATAATGAGTTTATAGGCCCTTCTGATATTGATGCAACCGGTATAATAATAAATAGATCTGATACGAAGATGGGCAGGACCTCCTCTTTGCAAAGAGTCGCAAGCCTGGAGTGCCTTCAGAAGAAAATGCATGTCGGATCAAGTACCCCGTGAAATGAACTAATGGGATGCTTTCATGCTAAATGGCAGTGAAGTACCTGATAAGCAAAACTAGATATGAGATTATCATTGAATTATATATTGAGTGACGAGTCCGTATCCTATAAAATATCTCAACTTTTTGGTTTATCTCAAAACTGGGCCAACAACTTTTTCTGTGCCTATTTAGATGCACGATAAACTGGGTTGTTTTAAGATTCGTGCTGAATGGTTTAGGTTTTGCACAGATCAACTCAAAGCTTGAGATATCTCTGAGGATGCGAATTTGAGTGACAATTGCCCATGTCATTTTATTTTTGGGCTATTTGCCCATGTGGTTATATTTGTGTAAGCTGCTAGTTTTGGATACTATGCATGCTATATATTAAATATTGCTGCAAGTGAATGAAAATTGCTTCAATAAAAAAAAATTCTATCAATTCGAGTTACTGAATTTTACTCTATTTCATGCAAAGAATAAACATACCTGATGCTGGCTGCAATAGGTCAGATCAGTTACTGGTATATTGACCGTATGAACTAGTTTGGTACTGTCTCCACAGCTGGTGAGAATATTTTATTTATAGAATATTTGTTAAATATAATGGAAAATAGAAAAAGTGTTGAGAATTTTTTGGTGGCATAGATGGATCCCAAAGAAATTCAGATCTAAACTTCGGAACCAATTTTCTTTTTTGGATCCATAAAAAATTTTGGCTCCAAAGTTTGAATCAGAACTTTTTTCCGGATCAAAAGTTTGGAACCGAATTTTTTTTTTCTTTCTGGAACTGCCTATGCCATCGCAAAGCTCCGGTGCTCTTTATATGTATCCCTTTATAATTTAAAAATAATTTCTCACTGACGGCTGATACCAATGATGGCATGTTTAGTGTCATGTTTCAAAATCTCCATTTTGCAAGCTAAGTCACCTTCTCTTAGACTTGTCAACAAAATATGAGGAAAAGCATTTGGCACTTCTACATTTTCATATTACTACGGTAACCGAACATTTTTTTGTTTAGATCGGAATCATCTTTATCAGAATCTGTACAAATATTATAAGGGCTCGGTGTATTTCATCTTGCACAGAATTGATATGTAAGAGTTCCGGCTAGTATGACATCTGTGTCATATGACACTAACTTTAAAATTAATTGGATAGACATTAAACGACTAATCCGAACCGTTCAAACCGATTTACTTTATGAGTGATGCGTTTATATGCATTTTTTTTATTTTCGAATTATTTTAGTATCAAATCAAGTGATAAAAATTGTTGAAAAATGTATGCATTATAACTAACTTAAAAACTCACACCTTTGACCGCTTGACTTAATACTAAATAAATTCAAAAAATTATAAAATTTGCATGTAAACACACAACTAATGAAGTAGATGGATTTGAACGGTTTGGATTCACCGTTTGAAGTCGATTCTATAGGTTTTGGGATTGGTGTTATATAGGCTGAAATAACACTAATGTCATACTAGCCAAACTCTACAAAAACATTTTGTTACCTCAGGGGATATGGACTCTTGTACAAAGAACCATCCTTAACTCAGTACTCATCTAGCAATCCTTTGATATTTTCTTTATTTTAAGGTTTTTGTTTATTTTTTTTGCTGATGGAGGCAACCATTCTTAGTATTTCATTCCATGGTTCCTTTCTGTAAACAGGGGCAGAACTAGAAAATTGAAGCAAGTAAAAAAATCAGTACACACGTCGGAAAGGCCCTTTCCGAAAGGGGCACCATAAGAGAGATTCGGTATGTTGTTTTTTCAACTTACTTTACGGTATTAGTATATTAGTTTTTTCAGTTATGTTTTAAGTCAGTGAACTCTGTTTATTATTTCTAGCTGCTGGTGTATCTCGTTTTTTGATCAGCCTCAATTATAAATACTTTTAGCATGGGTTTTACTTCAAATTCATAATGAATTCCCTTGCATTTTAGTTTAATTTAATTAGAATTATGTCAAAGAACCAAGTTACTGCTTCTAGTTTGCTTTGTTTACAGTTTTGGAGCTTTTTACACCTATTGTGCGGTCTCTGGGGCACTATGTGCTGCCGCACAACTATTATTGAAGTCTCGACATCATTCCTGCTGAAGAAGGAGGACAAGTCCAAGTCAAAGAGCCCGTGCAGCCTGACGTGCGGCCTACCCAGCAAGCACAAACTTGAAATTCACAGCGCCATCTCCCTGGTGCGACCACCTCTGGCCGCACTCCTGGCCGCACAAAAATATGTTGCCTACACATCAATCGTATTGTGTCCATATCTTGGTGAAAGAACTCAGATTTGGGCAAATAAAAGCTCGTTGGAAAGAAGACAACAAGATCTACAACTCTAATAAAGGATAGAAATCATAATTTGGAATGTACAAGTCGCAACAATCTTTTTAGTAAAACATCAATTGTAATGTAATTCATTGCCATATCTCATGAGATCTCGCTTGATTTACTTCCTCATTGCCCTAGTGTGCCTCCCAAGTCAAGATAACTTCCATGTAAGGCTGAAAACGTAGACAATGTAGAATATTAGGTTTGTGTGGCCACACTTAGCCACATCAATGCGATTTATTGCCAAAACTTGACCGTATCTTCATTAGATTCACTTTCCAACCTTGTTTGCTTGTTCTCTAAGTCACAAATTTGCTATAAATTAAAGAGTGGACAGCAAGAGAAGACATCTCCCCTTTGGAGATTCAAATCAAGCCACCTTCTATTACATATCTTTTCCCTCAAACTCTAACTTCATTCTCTCATCCTTCTGAAGTGAATTCAAGGCAACGAAGCGGATTTGGCAACTTACAAGGAGACTTTGCAAAGAAGAACTAAGACATATCTTGGGAACTGGTGTATTATATTTTCCTTTGTTATTTACTTATTTTAATTGCTTGGTTTACTTGTTCTTTTTCATGGATGTTTTTGTTATTGCAAACATGAGGGGGTAATCCCTCTTCTAGGGGCCTAGGTCGTGATCATGAACTTGTGTTAATTTAATTGTTTGGAATATTTTATTGTATGATGATTGCTTTGAATTGATATTTAGTTCTTATTATATATATTTGTGAGTTATGCATGATTTGTGTTTTTGAAACCACACCTTGCGGAGGTAGTGACAGCCCTCTTGTCTTCAAGAGTGTTTAAGCCATTAATAAAACTGAGTCTTGTACACAAATAGCCTTAGATACAATAGATTAGATGGACCAAATCAAGTCTACCTCCTGACCATAAGAACTAAAGATTGGGCATGGAAAGTTGTGAGAAACCAATTTACAAGTACTTCGCAATCGGGATACTTAGAGTATATTTAGTAATCGGTACGAATTAGTGGAGATTTAGCCTTCAATTAAACAACCCTATTAGGCAGTGACAGCCCTAAGACGAGGTAAATTAATATGATAGACTTGAAACATGAAAAATATTGATTCTAAGTAGAAATAGGCCAACCTAGTTGGAACTCCCATCAAAACAAAACATGAATTAAGAGAATATGTCAAGTGTTGAACTAGTTAAGGGATTGTAGACCAAATGCCCCTAGACTTCGTCAAATTGATCACAAACACTTCTTTTTAGTTAATTTTTATTTAGCTTTTGTTACAAACCAACTCCTTTCGGGTATTGAGCCCAATAATTGTGTGATTTGCAACAAACTCCCCCTCCCCTCCCCCCATTTACTTATTTGCACTTTATTTAGGATTAATTAATTTAGTAAAAATTATAATTGCCTTAGTCTCGACATCCATAATTACTACAAAACTAGATTGTGCGCTTGCAATTAAATCTACTTTGCATATTAAGGGTTCTTATAAATTTTAAAGCAATAGTGTACAAAATAGGTCATTTAATTATATATCCAAAATACACACCATTTTTTTATAGTACCATGTTTACTGGTACATTGCATTGTAAAAACAGTTAACTTATCAATATATACCTACGGGTTTCTCGTAAAAAATAAATAATAAGAGAGATAGTCAAGAAAAGTGAAACATATTTGTAACATAATTTTCTAAATGTGAGTTGGTACTGTACCTGTTTAGTACCATACTTGTCAAATTTGAAGGGTTCAGATTACATCTAGTATAACATCTATGAACAGTTTGGATCAAAACTCATGTTTTTAGCCGCTCTCAGTAAGTGTCCATTAATATATGACTTCCTAAAATCTGATCTGTTGATTTAAATAGCTCTGATTTAAAGCTGTCACTGACAACAGGTGGTTATTTTAAGTACAGATTGTAGATTATCATGTGACCCTTATAAATATCTTCTAAAAGGAAAGTAAAGAGAAAGGTACTGTTTTTCCTTTTGAGGATGGTTTAGTTGCAACAGAGGGAAGCATGAGGGATCTGGCATTACCTTTTTCAATTAACCAAAATTGAAAAAGGTTACTAGAGTAGACATGAATGTATTAACTTACTGACAGCTCGACTGGAACTAGTTTTTGACAGAATTTATTATTTTTAAAAATATATTAAGTATTTTGTCGAGAAGGAGAAAGATGATTTTTTTTTTCCGATGCAATAAAAGCAACTAAATCGTTGATTCGGTACCTTGTGACATTTTTAAGGAACCACATCATTGATTTGGTTTCTTTTATCAAATCAAATATTGTTTCATCTTTATGGTTAATTACACATTATTTAATACATTTCTAAATAAATAAATAAATTCTGCTGGTTTGACTAACAGTTTATTTTAAATCAACTTTTTTTCCTAGGTTGTAACAACTATTTTTTCCAGGTCTATTTTTTTTTAGCAATTAGATAACATAATAGAAATATCAATGTATATATTTCTTTGTATTGGAATTGATGGTAAGTAATTGCCTAATACTTTAATAAATAACTTAATACATAAATATAGCATAAATGTAGATAAGGATAAGTACAGTAAAAACGACCCTTGATTTTGACAAAGCTGTTAAAAATTTCCTGATTGATGTAGCATAATAAAAGAAATTGATGTATTTGAAATTACTCTACAACTAACACGTAATAATGTAACATCCTCTAATTTTTATAAATTCTTGTGAACTTATAATTTTTACATATTTATAATTATGAAAAATATGAAAGTTTAAAGTATAAAAATTCCATCTTATTCTTTTAAAAAAAAAATGATATTGAGTCATGTTGATTGAAATTCTGACTATCCCGTGTTGATTATGTAGTGTTGTTGCAATATGTTTTGGATTTCTAGATTTATAGATATCAGGTAATCAGATTTTTCTATAATCTGTGTTTTCGATTTATTTGGTTGAATTGGATGTTTGAATTGGGTATTAGATTATGAAGGCATATTTGATGGGATAGCGGGTCTGAGCTTCAAATTTGATTTGTGAAATGATATGATTTTGTGTTTTGAGAATGTGAGAAATGATATAATTGTGTGAAATGAAATAATATGGATATTGTGTGACTTGTTTTACTGATAATTCATGCCAAGGTGCTATCTCCAGTTAAATATGCAGGTATAATTTGATGTGAATTTGTGTGGATTAATCCAGTCCGTTTGAATGGTTGTTTAATTAAGCCAATTATAGATAAACGTATCATGAAATAATTGGTTACTTAGCTTTGTAACTGACTCTGTATTATTTTTATTTGTTGTTTTTCTTGCGACATAGGTTGTCGTGACAAATAATTACCAATAATTAATTAGGTATGTAATAATTACTAATGATAAATTAGGCACTCTTCTAATTTTTGTTTTATTTAATTTAAATAATGTTTTTGGAGAATGATTAAGCTAAGCATGTCTCAATCCTAATGTACCTTGTATAGGATATGGACCTTGTATATATGGTGATGGTGCCTTGAAGCAATATCCTAATGAAAATGAAATTTAATTTATATGGAAAGTTATGATCACATTACATATTTTATGTAGGCAGAAACAAAAATAATAAATTCAATCTGTCTTTTCTCTTTGGACTCTTTTTGGTCCCCCCATCTAGGTAGGGATAAAAATTGTATACTTGCCTCTCTTTGTTGAGTGTTATTGCAAAATCCCTACAACTTATGCATTATAAGACGCTTTTATAATATTTTTTTGTGATGAATATTTAATCTGACAATTTCTTTTTAATTTTTAGGACATATGGAAATTTCATAATTAACAAAAAAAAATTATAAGAAATTACTTTATATTTCACACTTTAAAAAATTATGATTCTTGTTCTGTTAATTCTTAAGTTTATATTAAACTTCCAATTTTAATTAATTTTAAAAACAAAGAAGTTCAAAATTAATTTCATTATTGTTATTTAAATTTTATTAATGTAGATGCTCTAAGTCGTCAAACAACAAAAATAATAGTATGTTTAATCTTGTTAAAAGTTATAAAATATCCTTGAGTCATGTATATGTAAACTATTTGGTACCTATATACAAGAATATGTTTTATCTGCGAAGATAAAAATGTCTAACTCTGTCGATATCTTCGCAGATACTTCCCTCGGTAGTATTGTTACTTTAAGAAATAATAATTTGTCTGCTTATTTTCGACAATAGTAATTTTTTACCCACGCAAATAAAACATATTCTTGTAGCTATTTTATAAGATTATGTTTAAGTAAAAAAAAAATCACCAAACTGCTAGAACTGCAAAATTTTATTTCCTTCTCTTTATTTTACTTTTCTTCCAAAACAAATAAAATACTCTGCTTTTAATTTTTTAAATGTGTGACAAATCTTGTTAAACAAATATATTAAAACTAAAAGTAACAATTGAATTTTTTGGGTTTTTTTAGTTTTTGCGTGGCCGCAACAACAAATGACAACCCCAGTTTGAGGGACCGCCATTTGTTGTTGCGGTCTGAGTAAATATCAAATTTTACAGAAACAATGGTCGTTTGATTTTTTTTTTGTTGAGGGTATATTTAAAAATTTCGTAATAAACTCTGAGCAAATTCAAATTATATTAGGTTGATATTTAACATAACAAATTCATATAAATCCTGTTGAAAATTGAGTATGATTTATATTTGTTTATTGTAAAATCTGCATAAAACCAATTGTTGGCAAGTAAAAAAGAGAACTAAAATTTTGAGAATGATGTAACTTTCTTCACACGGAAAACAAAAATATATTTCTTTCTTTTTTTTTAATATCTTCACACAACATGGTAGTTTTTTTTTTCTTTTCTGTTTTCACCAAAAACACTTAAAATGTAAAAATATCATATCTAGGATATTTTTGAGAACTTGTTGCTGTGCATAAAGGTGTGGTTAGCAAAATGATACCTGTCCCTATCATCTAAAAGCAAAAATGGGGTACCAAATTATGGACCATACAAAATGAGGTGCTATATATTTCTCCAAGGGACATACTACTACCTGCTGGGTTAAAAGTTAATTATATTATCATAGGGAATCAAAATATGAAAATATCAAAACTGAAACAGACCCATCAAATATCAAATCATCGATTGTTTGTGGAAGAAGAATGTAAAATTTGGTGTAACAAAACATCAAGCACCTCAATATATTATCAACAAAAGAATTAAGAAACTAATCAATTTATTGATGTAACAAAACAAAAATTGTCTCCAAATAAACAAAATAAATAAACTAATCAATTTATTGAATGCTGTGTAGTGTCTCTATCCTCAATTGCATATAAATAAGGGACATGTATTGGACCATTTATGATCATGTGGTCATGCAAATGCCCAATTTTTTTTCTCATTCTTAGAAAGAAACTATATTTCTTTAACAAAATTAGAAAGATGTCGAAATTTTTTTTTTGGTAACATTACTTGAAGCTAGTAACCATATACATATTCAATGTGTTTCTTTAAGCTACACAATTGAGCACACCGTAGCGAAAGGGATTGTGTTCATGGGCAAAAACACCAGAGTATAAAGGAACCACATTCAAATATATGGTTCCTTTACAAATAGGTGGCGCAATGACACAATAAGAAACCGCACTAAATATACATTTATTTTAGAAAATTTCATAAGAAGCCGCATATTTGTTGTGATTCTTTTTGTGTCGTCAAAACAAATCAGAGTATAAAAAAAACCACATACAAACATATATATAGTTCCTTTGCAAATGAAATTTTTTTGTGCCTTACCAAATAGGTGGCGCAGTGGCACAGGAACCACACTAAATATATATTTATTTTAGAAAGCTTCATAAGAAGCCGCATATTTGCTATGATTCCTTTTATATAATAAAAAAACCTAAGAAGTGTATATTTAGTGGAGGTGGACCTATATAACAAATAAGAAGCCGTATAAGAAACCACACATATTTTAGAAAATTTTATACACTTATTTTATGACATATTTGTTGTGATTTCTTTTATGTCATAAAAAAAACATTGTCATTTTCCATTTCTTTAAAAATATATATTTATTTTCTAAAAGTATAAAAACCTTGGCATAGTGGGCATATGAACAGGGAAACGAATGAGTGAAGATATGATAAATTGAAATGAAAACTTGATGGATGCAAAGCAACAGAAACAGGTAGGTGGAGGTGGGCCTATATAGGCAGCGGAACTTGGCCCATATTAATTCTTTATAGAAGAAGATATTATTAGAGCTTGTTTGTTTCTCTTTTACTCAACATACTGTTCTGTTTATCTTTTTATTAAAATGTGGAAAGTGGAAAAGATGAGACAAGTTTATACAGTTGAGACTTGAGACATGACAGCTACCATGTATATCAGAACTGTTTACAATTTGTTTTAAGAAATATATGAAATATTAAATTGAATCATAAATTCAGTTTTCTTTAGATATTTATATATAATTGTAAGTCTTCTAAAGTTCCATTACAAAAAAATTTTGAAATTTAATAATTGATTATTTCCATGTATATAATAATATATATGAAGTATATATAGATTACAATTTACTAGTAGAAGAATAATTTGCAGCTACTTAATTAAGCACAACACCACCTTAACAATCAATTTTAAGTGAAGGTTAAATTATAATTTTTTACATATATTTTTTCAGGTTGTTAGGTTTTTGCAATATTTGTACTATGACTTTGTGCTCAATTTTTTTTTTGAATGGAAATATCTTGTGGAATTTGCCCAAGAAAATATATCATATGTTTTTGTGTAAATTTTTTTCTTGAAAAATTCCATATAATTTCTTCAGATTTTATAGTTTGCTAGATAACTTATTCATTACGGAACCTTTACATTATCACATAACATTCACATATTTTGCAATAAATCAACAGTTGGCTTTGACGCTGTATTCATTGAATAGAGTCTATTGTTGCTAGGTTAAGAAAATTTGTTTGGCATTTTGTTAAGCAGTTAATTTTTTGTGAGGTCTTAAAAGAAAGACACTTAATTAAATCAAACCAATTCCTCATGGGCATGAGTTGTCTTTTTGCATATACATCGCTTTGGGAAAAATAATGCATTGCCAAATCCAGCCAGGAAACCACTGTAATTTCTTTCTTTTCTTTTTTGAACTATGTCGGCTGGAAATAAGAAACAGCAAATATAGAGGTGTGTCTGTGCATATTTATACACATGTAAAGCTAGGGCATGATCAATTTATTATCTATAAATATAACTTACTTCTAGTGCAACCTATAGTAATTTTTTTTAAAATTAATCATGCATGTATTAAAAAAATGTAGAATGATATTTTATGCAATTTGAGTTCAATTAGATAATACATTAAAAGTTATTGCACATAAAAACCTTCACAGTTTTAGTCTTTACATAAACACCACATGCAGCATCATCATATGTGTAGAAAAGTTATTTTTATTTTGTTGTACACAACAATATTTGTGACTGACATGGCGAATGTTGCATTTTTTTAATAATATGTCAATTTAATTGTCAACTGTGTCACAATAAATATCATTAAAAATTTATTTTGCATCAGTATACTATCGTTTTCCTCTTTCAAAAATAAATTCAGAAGACATAAAACCAATAATTTGAGATAAACAGCACAGATAATTATACTCACTCGGCCTGACAGATGTATCAAATAAAAGTCAAAACAAAGGACAAAAAAAAAACTAAGTTGTTCAAGTACACAATGCATGGAAACAAAAGATTGAAAGACAGTTCCATTTTTTTTATTTTTTATGATAGACCATGGAACATAAAATATACTTATTGACATAATATATGGAAGAACAAAATTTAGCACCCAGCTGCCACACTTAACATAAACCCACTGATCATCATACCTTCTCTATTAATTAATTACAATTAGAACAAACCAAATCTACACCAAAATCCAACAGCACCTCAAAAGAGATACTGATCAAAGCTTATATACATATCAAACTAAAATATCAATACTGCAAATCAATCAAGCAAAATGGAAAGGAAAACAAAATCTAATTGACTAGTTACAAAAAAACAAATAAGTGAAATAAGACAACTAATTAATAATTAACCAACCCATCCTCTCCTCCATGAAATTTTACATTTCTAACTACATCCTCTGCCTAGTAACAAAAATTGATATAAGAAAAAAAAAAAGCTATTAGTTGTTAATCCTTTCCATTGTGCCAATCCTTAACAACATCTTCAATTTCTGTTCTTAGTTCTTCCCATTTGAACACTTCTTCTTCAACTACATCCCCGGCTTCTTCGACTCGTAACTCAACGAGAAGAAGCGGCGCTACTACTTCCGAGAGATTGACAGACAGCATGACCAACCCTGGTATATACGGCAATAAATTACCTTTTGAATCTTTCTCTGATTTCCTTTTTCCGATCACATAACCAAGTTTCTCCCCGGCATCATTGATCCGTTGCAAAATCGTTTGCACAGGTTCAACCGAGGTAAACCTCACGACTTCCTTCCTCTTCTTCCCTTCATCGAACAAGCCCGAGAGGTCGAGTCCAGATGAGAGAGAGATTAGGTCAAATGCATTAACGGCCGGCATGCTATTACAACTCGCGAGATGGCATGGTGGCATTGTCAATGAATTGAGTAAACTTAGTTGTGAATCAAGACTTAGTGACCGTTTAAACCAAGGGTGATTCACTAAGCCTTCGATGGAGAGCCGGGAGACAGGGTTTGGATCGAGAAGCTTTGAAATCAACTTTCGGGCAGTTGGCGAAAACCAAGATGGGAAGTTAAAATCACGCTTTAGCATTTTTTTATACATCAAAGGGAGGTTATGATCGTCAAATGGAAGAGACCCTGATAGGAAGTTGTATAAGATCACGCCACAAGACCACGCATCCGCTTTTGGCCCGTCATATGCACGCTTTCGCATTACCTCAGGAGCAGCATAGGCAGGTGTGCCACAGGCGGTGGTGAGGCGGCCATCAGCTCCAATCTGCTCGGGCAAGGCTGAGAGACCAAAATCGGATAGTTTTAGGGTTCCATCATGACTTAGCAAGAGGTTCTGAGGCTTGATGTCCCGGTGAGAAACACCACGCTTGTGACAGTATCGGAGAGCGGATACGAGCTGTAGGAAGAAGCAACGAGCAACTGGTTCTGCCAAACGACCGGATTTGAAACTGTTGATGTAATGCGCAAGGTCACCTTTCGGCGCGTAATCCATCACAAGATACACTCGTGTGCACGTAGCAAGCACCTGATAGGTAGATCAAAAACAATTATCAGAATTTCAAAATTGCTCTCTTCTTAAGCATATTTTTGTGTCTTTTTTTTATTTTTAGATAATCACCTCATGTAGACGGAGAATATGAGGATGCGAAAGGCGGCGCATGGCGAGAATTTCTCTTAACAAGAGATCGGCTGGCATGGCGGTTATAGTCGGTGATGATTTATCGAGCACCTTTATAGCAACTTGCGTACCATCCGAGAGAGAAACCGCATGGTACACCTTAGCAAAGGTACCGCGACCGAGCAGCTTCGTAAGCTCATACTTTCCAAGAAGTTGGTTGGTTTTCTTGGTAGATTTCGGCGTTGCGGCTTTGGCGGTAGCGGTAGCGGTAGCGGTAGTGGTTGTGGCAGCCTCCATTGTCATATTCAGGAGGTGTCAATGGGGGTTTTATAAAAGGTGATTATTGATTAGTTGTGTGTTGGGTCTATGAAAGACTCAAAGGGTGAAATGAAGAGGTGGTAATGAATGGACTATGTGAGGAGAGGAGGTATAAATTAGGTGGAGATTCCGTGTGAGGTTATGAGTTGTCTACGCCATATATTACTTTAATGACAATAGATTTAATTAATTTGAGATAATATGTATCTGGTGGTTTATGTTATACATCAGTGTGCCATTTCCATTTTATTTGTTTTGATGTATTTGGAAAATTTTCTTTTCTTTTCTTTGATCCTGCCGCCATGCCGCCATATAGCTAGGTTACCATAAACAAAATGTATTTGGTTCTTTTTTAGTTAGGTATAAATTATAATAATTTGTGGGGTTTATTTGAAAAAAATTATGCAAAATTATGTTTGTTATTTAATTTTATTTCCATGGAATAGTAAGAGAATATAAATTATAATAATTTGTGGGGTTTATTTGAAAAAAAACTATGCAAAATTGTGTTTGTTATTTAATTTTATTTCCATGGAATAGTAAGAGAATATCTTGAATTGGAAATTTAGTTTGAAAATTAGCAGACGGACCCAAAAATAAAAGAAAATTAATACAAAATATTTGAGTACATCAATTAATACATCTATTAATTAACTATTAGTATGCTTTGGCCTCATCATAAAAAGAGAAGAAAAAAAAAAGCATATTTATACCATGATAAAACAAGAAAAAGGTATCTTTTCTTCAATTTGCAATTTTTGGAAGAGACTTAATGAAGGTCGCCTCAAATTATAAGGGCATTTTTTGGTAAATTATTCATAGTTCAATGAAAGCGATATTTGCGGTATGTGAAATTAGTATACCAAGGGAATAAAGGATGTACAACCAATACCACATAAAATATTTGTACAACAAAGTCTGATTTTAATACTTATACAAGTGCAAAATATGTATCAGCAAGTAAATAGGTTTAACTAATAAATGCGTTTTTTTCATATAGCAATTAGCAAACCAATCATTAAGCAGAGATATTTATGGTTGGGCCCCCTATAATTTGTAAATTTATGTTTGGAGCTGCATGCTCAAATTGCTGTAATGCACTAACCTTTTTTTTTTTTTTGGTGCCACTTGCACTTTTTCCTACCTAAACAGAAATATATTTATAGGCAGGTCTGCTTTTCTTACTTTATTTATGAACTTTTTATTTTAGAAATGGAAACTGTTTTGTCCTTCCGGGATATATGCTTTGCTTTTCTTTTTTTAATCGTCAAATTAGGGGAAAAAATATTATTTTTCCATGCTCCAGCTGCTTCAGAGTACAGATGGATATCAGAATCATTAGGTTACACAACAAATTGAGAATATTGGAGATTAGAAAGTCAAGTATAGTAGAAAAATATAAATTTAATTAACAAAATTACAAAATTTTAATTTTAATTTTTATAAATTTGGATCCATTTCCCTTGACTAAATTTCGCTTCTGCAACCACCAATCTGGCAACAGATTAATTATTTTCGTCCTCCTAAATTTCTATATATAAGGTGTAAGTATTATTAGATTCACCTTACAATATTAAATTAATTTTGAAAATATAATTTTTTTTCTCCTTGAAACAATTAAAATGTTACATACACAGAATCAAAATTCTCTCCTGGATTTCCTGTTATGAGATGAATATAATACAAGAAATATCAAGTCAGAATGAAAATATAAAATAATAATTCAATATTTGGCATGCACTTTCCAGACAATTGGCTCCTTAAATGCTGAATTGCTGATGAATAGGCAGTTGGATATGTTGGTCAATCATACAAAAAATATTTCAAAATTTGCAAATTAAATGTAATTTTCCAATGGAAAATATGACATGACACTAAAATATTGGTCTAATTTTAGATTTGTTAAATGATCAAGTAAGATTTTGACTTATGCCTAATTTGATAATTTTTTAAAATAAAAATCAAGTTCATTATGGAATATATGTTATCAACTAAATGTTGTGTACCTGTTGTACTATTAAGTACATGTAGACAACATAACAGTGGTATGGAAAATATTTATCAATAATTATTCAACGTGGTTCTCTTATTGTTCATAAATATATAATTAGAGAAATTTGAATTGAAAATTAATGTTCGCTATATAATATGTTAAATTCATATATAATACTTCTTCAATTATTTTGTTTTGATGAGTCTTCCAATACATAGCTTATTACTGAGCTGGTGTACACACCGGGTACTCTTAGCATTTCTCTTGCTTTTGCTATATATGTTTGTTGAGAGTTCAAATGCATCATGATTTTGTGCTCTAATATGTTTTATATCTTTTATTTTCATTATTAAAGTCTGAATAGTTGATCTGAACTGCTCGACATGATCTTCATAATAAAATATTCTTGGAGACCAAATTTTATATTTTATAAACTATTCTTTTACATAGGTACAATATCACTTTTTCATATGGTTCGAAATTTTCTTAAAACAGTGATTTTGTACCATGATTTAGTGGGCGATTAAATCAAGAATTTACCATTCTATGATATTTCTTTGTACTCCATGATATTACCATTCAATAGAGCTATTAAATATCATTCACCCACCAGAATTTTCTTAAAACATAATTTTCCATTCAATGATATTTCTTGGTACTTAAATCATTAATCACCCACTGAATAGAGCAACCAACCCAAATTAAGTTAATCACCTTCAGTTTGTGTTTCTAACTTTAGTGCAAGTATATTCTAAGATTCTGATTTTATTTATAAAATTAATATCTCTATTTCCATAATCAAAATTATATGCAAGGTTTGAAAAAAAAAATCTGCTCGCATAGAAGCAAATATGAAGATTTGAAAAAAAAAAAGTTTAAAATATAAATAGAAAAAAAATTCAGGTCCTCATTATTTTTTTTAAAAATAAATTAATTAATTCTATGAATTTAAATTTTAACCAAATTGTTCCTAAGCTTTACAAAAGAAATTAAGTTGTTCTTTGAACTATGGACAAATAAAATAGTAGGTACATGAACCTTTATTTATATCAAATTGATCCTTAAATATTTATATTTTTTTAAATTCAAGTTACTTTGGAATTCCAAAAAAAAAAAAAAAAAACAAAGAGGTTGCCAATCACAAAGGGTATTTTTGGTTTAAACTTGCCCACAAAGAGGTTGGTTCATATATAATTTATAAACCACTTGATATTTTAGTGGTTTGTTATTTTATTTTATTTTTGTATTTAATTAAAAAAATAAACTACTAACATTCCTACTGATTCATTATTGCGAGCTCTCTATCAAAATTCTTAATCGAGAAAAAATATTTTTTTTCAAAACAACAAGCCTAATTTAGATCTTGAACTTTTTTAAAAAATAACCAAGTTAGTCCTTCAAAACCGCATCAGCTAAAATAATATCCTATATGTCCTCCGATCAATATCAAATGTCTAATAAAAGTATAAAACTGAATTTTAACAGAGTTTTCATTTTCTGATTCAATGTTTAATGAAAAGAATTAATATATTATTTTAGGTGACGTTTAATGAAAATTGTATTTTTTTTCTCAATTTTGAATATTAATTTTGTGCAACTACAAAATCAAGGATCAATTTGATTTCTATCAAAAGAAATTTAAGAATAATTTAATGTAAAAAAAAATTAAAGATCAAATTAATTATTTTTTAAGTTAAAGAATCAAAACATTCATTTTACTTGAAACATCTTGTAAGGCACTGTTTAACCATGTCTTATTAAAATTATACAACCGTTATATATTGTTAAAATTAATTGGGTTTAACCCACATTGGATTAACTAAATTGTCCTATCTACGGTCTTGTACTTCAAAAAAAATCCGTTTGGAAACCTGACAAGGGAATTTATTGATTGATTGGTATAAATCAA
Organism: Carex cristatella; assembly: GCA_024447775.1. NCBI lineage: Eukaryota > Viridiplantae > Streptophyta > Magnoliopsida > Poales > Cyperaceae > Carex > Carex cristatella. The sequence continues at coordinate 9,983,463 of JAJHPF010000001.1, forward strand.
TTAGTTGAATGCATTATTTAATTAAACAATTATATTCCAATTGTTATGATTGTTTGAGTTGTCTGTCCTTCTTAAAAGAAAGTAGTTAAGTATTTATAAAAATAATATTTGCAATCACTAATTTAATATTAAAAACACACAATCATTCCGTCATTTTTTATTGGTATATAAAAAAAATCAACTAGCTTAGGGACTGTTCGGCGGGCCATTGAGAATGGGCATGGGCATGGAAATTGAATTAAAAATTACTGTTCGCATGGGAACTGAATTTTTTTTTCCGCGAGAACAGCGAAGCGGCCGAACAGGACCTTAATGTTAAATACAACTACATAAATTTAGAACTCAACTTTTATAAATGTTTGCATTATATGTGGGCATTTCTTTTGTTCATATTTGCTAAAAAATAGATACTTGACGGTTTCAAAGATGAATAAGTATTAAATTCATTGGACACTTAAAATGTGGACTCAACATTTTTCTCTTTATTTATTATTTATTTTGTGGAAAAAGGAGACTGGAGAACTATAAAATTCTTTCAAAGACAACATTTTTCCTAGAATTTGGAGTCATTTAAACCATGTTATTACTTTGAATTAAGTGTGAAAATGTTCTTCCTTGGAAAATGACATAGTAAGACTATTTTTCGGACTTATCTATCACTAAAAAGCATGAGAAAGATCTAAACTAAACTAAAGTAGGTTCTTTAGTATCCATAAAAAATAATAATATTTTTAATTGTTGTTTATTTATATATTAATATTAATAAATAAGTATCATTTCTAAATGTTAGATATGATCAACACTTAGAATTATTTAAGTTTCTAACTATAAATTTATAGCAAACACAAGTCAATCTTTAACTTAATTTTTTTAATTTAGTAAGGTTAGATGTCATGTCACATAACTATTTATTATCTATAAGGAATTTCTCTTTCGGAATTTCGAACATGCGACTTCTTATAAGGAGGACATTGTTTTTGCCACTAAGACTAAAGACTGCTTCTCAAGTCAACGTGAAACTTATTGTAAAATTCCAATAATATTGTAAAATAATGCTAGTTAAAATTTTATGAAGTACAAAATTGTAGTAAATAAAGGATGGATGAAATGGTCGAAATTTTTTACATGAAAAAAAAAATTTGGATATGGAATTGTACATACCCAATAGCAAGAAATATATGAAAAAGAATTAATTACCATAAAAAAATTCGTTGTTTTTCTATGTAACCAGCGGCAATGGTACATGGTTATATACATAGGGTGGAAAATATAATTTTTTAATTAAAAGTATTGTAAAAATATGTTTGTAACTCAAAATAATATAAAATTATATTTTGTCTCATTTTATTTTCTAGTTTGAGTCCGTCATGTACGTAATTGCATCATCACTTGGGTGATAAATATTGCCTCCTCTTAATTTGTATATTATCTAGATTCTCAATATTTATTTTGTTGTTAGTTTACTAATTTGCTAATAGCATATACTTGCATATACTTTTGGTTTTGATTTGTTAATACGATAAGAAACACAACATAAAACAATATCTTATATATATAGAGACCGTATTCTCTTACACAAAAGAAGTCATTACGAACTCCACATAAAATAATATCTATTATATATACAATATATGTGTATACATGTTTTATAATTTAATATTAAATGAGAGTAGAGGTCGTCTTAACCTATTTAATTTCCCTGGGTATTAGATTTTGGATAAATTTGCTCTCATAGTATCTTAGTTATTGAATTAAAAATATTAATAGCAAAAAATTATAAAAAATTTCATGCAATAAACTATATTAAAATTAAAAATAGTAAGATAACAAATTGCAATAGATTAATACCACACAAAAAGAACTTCTGAATTAAAAGTCCAGTGAGGCTATGGTACTATGCATATCACAATTTAGTTCGTAATATAGATCAATATTTTTATTTTCAAACTTCTAACGGTCGATCTGAACCATTCAAAATAATTTTCATATGAATATGTAATTGTAGACCAAATTTTATATTTTTTAGATTTTTTTTTTGCTATTAGTTGATCCCTTTTTTAAAATAGATAGAAAATCACTGTTTTTGGATGGTCCAGAATTTTCAGATCAAGTGATTTTCTATCTATCTTAAAAAATAGTAAAAAAAAATTCAAAAAATATATATATAACTCGGTCTGTAAGTAGATATTCGTTAGGGGATCATGTTGAACGGTTCGGATCAACTATTAAAATTTTAAAAACAGAAATATTGACTCGTATTAAGAATCAACCCATGATATGCATAGTACCATAGACTCACTCTTAAAAGTCCTCCAACTTTTTTTCTTAAATATTGAATTTCGAACTAGTCTTATAATCCCAATGTAAAATTACTTGATTAGTAGGGGACCAATATTCTAACCTAACTTACGTTTGATCTAAAACAGTAGTAAACAGCTAGCATATGTTTGATCTGCGTTCTTTTCAATTTATTTGACTAAGGTATCACTGTCCTTCAATATAGACAACGCAGTCAATTTAAAGTAGTGTGTTAAATAGAGACCCTTTTGACTTGATTGGTAATTTAGTACTAGTAAGAAGAGTCAAATTATCTCAAGTACAAAACATTGTTTTTTTTTCTCATCTTGAACTTATCTAATAGGTACAACAAGACATGAGAGAAGAATATTGCCTTATTATTTTTTTTTCTCTACATATCTTGATCCATATCTCACTTGGTTGCTTATAATAACTTATCTTCCTTTCTTTCTTTTTGTTTTTTTGTTTTTGGAACATGCAATCCCTCTTTTGATGACAAATCAAATGCCAAAAGTAAAAGAAGGATCATAAAAGTTGATCCCAGGAGATTGGATCGCTTATTTGCCTAATGTTTATTTATTCCCTTTCCTCTGTAATTTCAACCAGTTACAATTGATGGAATAATTTTATATATATATATTTGTTAAATTAAACAGGGAAATCCTGAACTTCTAATAGGATATGTGCATCCTAATCAAGTTGAGTCAGCTCGTTAATAGTTCTTTCATGTTGTAAATTTATAGAGAATATTTTTTTTTTGTCAATTTGGTGTTGTGATACATATATTAATCACAAGTTGGAAAATATTATTTTTTTCTTACAACAAGTTTCATTATGTTATGTTGGACATAAATAGAGATGGTAAAAAAGTCGAAAAATAACTTCATCTACTTTTTGCAACAAACTTAGAAACGAGCTAAGTTGGTTTAAGCTCAAGCTTATTAATAACGATTGAGACATAATCAAACGAGCTAATTACAAACTTTTTCGGAACGGATGTGAAGCAAGCCATGAGCTTTTTTTTGCCAGTCCAGGTTAAAATTGAATAGAATATGGTAATGCAGAGTGGCAATTAACACAAAAGGCACATTTCACATCTTTGAAATTTGTATAAAAGCAGATGAAGTTGACTGGTACTTCTGAATTCTGATAAGCATGAGTAGGACTGTAAATGGATCTGGAACTTAGAATATACTAAATTTGTGGAGGCCACTGGCAATTCCTGTGCTGCTGTTCACTAAAAAAGACCAAGCATTTATCTTGTTGTCAAAAACAGCCATCAAGACTGACTAGTTGTAAAAAACAGCATTTTAATTTGACTGGTTCTTTTTTTGTCCCTTTAATTGCAAAGTGAAATTTGAAAGTTTAAAATTTTGTATATATTTAGACTTAATATTTTTTTTAGAAAGTCATTTGTCTTTTAATCAAGTGTAATTTTTTTAGTAAGTGGTTGATTTTTTGCACGTTTCACAAATGTAAACTTTGGGAAGCATTCATTTTAGTATTTCTTATCTCTCTAATTAGTTAATGAACTTTTGAAAATTATTAATTCCAATAATTTCAATTGCTATTTTGTCCTTTCTTAGATAAAAATTATTTGATATTAATTATATTAACTATATAAACAATTTGTGCTTTTTTGAATTATATATATTGTTATGGGTAGTTAGGTTAGTAAGAAATACAATTTGCTTTAATAATGCTCCTATTTCGATCTCTAGTTATTAATTTATCTTCTTATTGGTATAAATTTTATTGGTGTAAAGCTAAAAATAATAATTCATTTTTTAAATTAACTTCACTTTTATCTTTAGATGTTTCTACTTTAAATCAGACATGTATTATAATTGTGATCTCGAATTCAGATATTCAAAAAGAGGCAAGCTCCCGAGAGTCAAATTCCGCATTTTTGAGTTAGAAGAATCTTCTAGCAGGTTTGGAGGTCTACACACATATCGATAGAGTTGCTAGATTACTATTCTCTTTTTCTCTTTCTGGTTCTAAGTCTAGTTCTAGTTCTGGTTTTACTTCTGGCTATTATGTTGCTGAGAATTCTTCCAGCTTTATGGATAGTACTTGTATTATGTAGTTGGATATTCCGATATTTTGGTAGCATTTTGGTTAGTACTATGATGTTGTTGCATTTGATGTCTTTTTGTGTTGGTGTTGTAGTTTAAGGAAGTTTAATGTACGAACAATCTTTGTTTTGTATTGAAGCAAGTCCATTTTTATAATATATAAAACAGTTATTTTTTATCCATCTTTAAAAATAGTAAAAGAAATTTAACAGTTATTAAGTTTCATCTCAAATATATTTTAGTATGGATATCATATTAAGCAGTTCGGATTGATAATTTGGACTATAAAAATATAATATTGAATATGAGGCATGATGAGGCATGATGAGGTATGAAGAACATGATTGAGATATTGGAATCCTTCTCATATATCTGTGTGTGTGTGAACATGAATGTCAAATTGTTTGCAAAAATCTATTTAATTATCATATACATATTAATTACTCAACAGTAATTCATCCATCTGTCAACACATTTTTTTAACACTGAATAAATATCTTATCCATCTAATTATCAGGGGAAGCATATCTTATCCTATTTATGGACTTAGCCTTAAAAGGACAAAGAAGATATATGTTGATGCTTGACATGCATGATTATTTTTATCTTGCATCTAGGTTTTACGTATATCTCTCTTTCAATCTTATGGGTTTTATCTGTTGGGTCAAGTACATTCTTATCTCATGAGTTCATCTCTCGTTTTCTCCGTATGTTTTGGTGCAAAAACCAATAAAAAAAATTCGTTTTGAAGAAATGATATGTTGTTACTTTAAAGAGATAACAGGATCCTGTTATAACGATGCACATGCACTAAGGACACGGTACAACTATGACGGAAATAAATATGTTGTTATTTTAAAGAGATAACAGGATCCTGTTATTCCGACTTCAGTTGTTGACCTTTATCGATATTCAAGCAAGAATTTTTTTTTTTTTTTAGATTTGCGTATGAAAAAATTTAAACAGTTGGAATAGGAATAACAAGCTGTGATCCCTTTAGAATAACAACAGATTTATATCCCAACATGACCACATAACGGTATGCATAGACTATGGCCATCGACATGAACAGTGCAAATAATATATATATTAAACATCTTTAGAATGTTTTTTAAAACCAGCTTTTAGCAAAATTATAATATTCATTGAATTATAGATCACAAATTAAAAATATATAAAAATATCTTAATTTTTTTTACGTATATATGTATTTGAATTTTTCATTTGATTTTTTTTATTTCTACTTTTTCTCTCTCCTCAAGGCTCAATCATCCACAGAATAGTGATAAATCAGATATATGATGTCCAAATTTCTTAAAATATTTTTCTTTTACGCAACATCCGATGTGACAAGAAGCCGTGGTGAAAAAGACTAACACAAGACACAACAACATGTTACTATCTTTCCTGCACCATCTTCAAAAATACAGATTTTAAAAAAAAATCACTTAACAAAAATATCTCTCGTTTCCCAATAAATATTGTTAAAGATGACCATTTAGACCGATTAATTAGCCGATAAGTCATTAACAGCGCTCAAATTGTATAAATTTTTCCGACTAATCGACTAATTATTTTCGATTATGACTGATTATTTTCAATTATGATTGATTAATCGCTTAATGGTACCATGTCCGTTGGATGAGCACATACCGTTACTTATATAACACTGCTTCTAATAAAAACAAAACGAACCATTAAAGGTTATAGAGGGCAATATTTAATTAGGGTTAGAATTATAAATGATAATTTTATGATGTTCTCTAAAAAATTATTTTAGTTGAAATTGTTTATCTCTAATTTGTACTCTAGTTTTGTATCCACTTTGTTTCTTAATAAAATATTAAAATTGAAAACTCAAATATTAAAATGAAATAGTCAAGTTTGATCTGTGTCATTTTCTTCATGCACATATGAAAGTATTATGATTTTTCGACTTTGTTTTTATCAGTATCAAGAGCTTGCAAAAATATATTAATATGGATAAATTATAGACATAATTTTTCAACTTATTGATTTATAAAAAAAATGAAAAATAATATTTTTTTTATGTGCATGTAAAGAATCAAATATATATCACATCTATTGATTTTATCTTGACATATAAATTTCAAATGTTTAGTTATTAGAAAATAAAAAAACAGAAGCGTAATAGAGACAAAAAAAATGAAGGTATTTGAACCCTCCTCATTAAAGAAAGCTAATAAATGCTAAAAGTAATTAGTTAAATATTTACAAGAAAGTATTTATATTATTACAAATAACTAGTTTAACGTTAAACATACATTCCCACTCATATTTTTTATAAATACATGTTAAATGCAACCAACTCATTGTTAAAGGAAACAAAGTACTGGAACTGGACACATCCAGATGTGATTATATGTTTACATTTTAAGCTTTAATTAAAATATGTATGGATCATAGTTACTATAAATTAATGCTATTATTTTGTTATCCATACTATTATAGGACATTTTAATTTTCTTTTTACTAGAAGTATTGCTATAATATTATTAAATAAATAAACCAAAACAACACAGATTTTGTATCAAATAAAAAAAAAAGTTATTCTAAGTAATCACTTCACTAACTATTTTGTTTCTCTAAAGTAACTCAAATTTTAAGTCTGTATTCGAAACCTTTGATTACAATTCGAGTAAATTCAAATCAATTTAAAAATTTATGAATTTTTTTTAATATTTATGCCAAAGTTAACCGGACAGTTCAAATTTTAGTTTCCAAATTTAAATTATTTTAGTAATTTCAGGAAAATATTTTTCATATTCATGCTAAACTAACCGGCCGGTTCAAACTCTAGTTTACGAATTCAGAGTAGGTCGGATGCGCATCGGACCTACTTTGGTTCGATGGTGAAATAATCATTCGATTGCATCAAGATCCGTGTTAAGTAATTAAAATTCGTGCATGTCTGTTTCAATTTCAGTATGCACTAATTTTGATGCTAATTGTACGGTGTTAGAACTAATTGAACCTAAAAGTAGGGGGAGAGGGGGGTTTCCGATGCCCATCGGACCAGAGTCTGTTGGATGGGTGGTTTCTACCGTCCGATTCACTTCAAGATATGTGCACACGGATATTAAAGCAAATAGCACGGATATTAAAGTGATGTACACAGATCTTACAGTGAATCAGACGGTAGAAACCACCCATCGAACAGACTTTGGTCTGATGGGCATCAGATACTCCCCCTCCCTCTCCCAAAAGTAGGTCCGATGACCATCGGACCTACTCCTATCTCCTAGTTTAAAATTGATTTTATCTTTGAGGGTTGTTCGGCAAGCGTGGATTAAGCCTCTCTTAAAGCTTAATCCGCTTCCTTTAGCTTCCTTAGTTGCTTAATTCCGCTGAACACCAAATCCTTAGCGCGGATTAAGATTACCTCATTTAGCCTCCTTTTCTCCGGATCTTAAGACCATGTCCGAACTTTAAGGCACATATATCCCCTCCTTAAGCACTTAGTCTTTCACCCGCGGATTAAGACAGCCAAACATCGATTCCTTAGCGTTCCTTAAGCTCTAATCTTTCACTCTTAATCCTTTGTTACCGAACGGTCCTGAGTGTTATGTGGCAATTTAGTAGTAACAACTAATTAACAAGCTAGAGTCAAATACTTCCATAGAGGGCACTAAGTGACAAAGGGTGAGACGAGTTGTCAGCATCTGGGACCCACCAAAGATTAAATTTTAGTGCCCTATATTTTCCTTGTTGTTGTCAACCCTGAATGTTACACGGTAACACGCGCATGCATTTAATCCTATTCCCAACGAACTAGTACTACTGGTTTATATGAATAAATTTAATTTATCTTCATGGAATCTTAGTATTATATGAAATCGCTGAAATATATCTTCAGAATATTATTTCGTTTTTCTAAATTCAGTACCGCTATAAGAAGAAGTTTGTAGTTCCGCCCACGCATGCGCCGTAATTTTCTTCTTATTGCATTACATGGTTGGTAGGAGACTAAGAGTACCCTTGGCCTTGGGAGATGAATATCATGGAGTTTTAAATCATTTCTATTCCACTAAATATAGAAAAATAAAAAATGATTAATTTTTTTGTATTGTTAGGCATGTTGAGAGAATATGCTGTGCAATTAGTCCCTCGTTCTGTCGTTTCTTGTGGTATGTGGGTCCCAAAAACCAGTAGTGGACGGACTACACGAAGCTGCACCCCATTTGTCCAATTAGTTTAATATAATTGACTGCAATTTCATATAATACCAGGTAATATTATTGGTGCCGACATTTTTATTAATATCCTACGTTAAATAAAAAATTCGAAATGTAGTCACTTCTTGATTGAAGTTATAAAAAGTCCAAATGGATTAATTATTAGTCGGTTTTTAATTTTTTTTCAAAACCGACTAATAATTGGCAGGTTCTAAACTTTTTTTTTAGAAAAATTATAATTTATTTATTATTTGTACTAAAATATTATAAATATTTTTTATATTTATTTGAAAATATATATAATACTATATAATTTGATTTATTAGAAAGACTACAACAAATAATATAGATCAATATTTTTCAGGCCGAATTTTTAACGGTTGTAAGAAAAATTAAAATATTTCTCTGTGTTATTGGAAAAAAAAATAAAAACATATTTAATATGAGTTATTGATTCCGGTTCAAAAGTCACTTCTAAGTAAATACATAAAATATTGTGGCATTTCTATTTTTGATAAAATAAAAATTTAATCTAACTTTTGTCAGAGGTAATCATTTATTACAATTTTTTCAAAATAGATACAAAATTTGAAAAATTAAATGTACTAGAAGTGACTTTTGAACCGGGATCAATAACTCAGATTCAAGATTTTTTTTTTTTTCCATGAACATACAAAGAAATATATTAATAACATGGTTCAATATGCTGACTTTCGAGAACCAGTCTTTGGTCTAGACCTCCACCTTTTATTTGAAAAATATGATATTTCCTCTCATTAATGCAAATAATTTTATCATTTTAGTCAAATTTTAGGCATAGTATTTTTTTTTATATTCATACATATAATATTGAATTGGTTTATCAAAAAAAAAAAATTGTACAAGTTCGATGAAATATCAACACGACGAATTAGCTGCGACCAACTATTGATTTGATGCAATTACATACTGATCATGAATATAAAAACATCAATTGTTTCATTTTTTTTATTTGAAATTTTAAAATTATATTATTAGTTTGACATATATGTATTGTTGATGTGTTGGTAAAAGTTAATGTTGTAAGTGGATCCTTGGAATTGATCAGTCATAATTCTAAAAAATTTCAAAGCTAATGTGACTATATAAAATATGTTTATCTAGTTATCTATAAATTATAAATAAGTCAGTTTGTTTCACTTATTTTAGTTTAGTAATAAATTGGACTACTTTGATAGCATTTCCTTTCTAATTAGTTAAAAATAATTAAATATGCAAAAAGAGTGCTTCTAAACGGACATTTATATATAAAAAAAAAGGCAAAGACTTCTATGGACATAAGGACCTATTTGTAAAATGAATATATTTTTATTTTCAAAGTTCAAATAGTCGATCCGAACGTTCAACTTTTTCTCCATATTAATATGTGCTTGGATACCAAATTTTACATTTTTCTGAATTTTTTTACTATTTATTAATATGGGTACAAAATTCAATGGTTTGAATTTGATATTTTTTGTACCCATCTTAATAAATAGTAAAAAAAATTAAGAAAAATGTAAAATTTGGTCTCAAGCACATATTAATATGGAGAACAACATGAATGGTTCAGATTGACTGTTTGAACTTTGAAAAAAAAAATATGTTCATTTTACAAAAAGGTCCTTATGTCCATAGAAGCATCACTCATAAAAAAAATATATTGTTTTGTAAGTTTGTGCATAATTTAAAGTTGGAATGAATATACTGACAATTTTTAAGCATCAAAATAATAAAAATAAATGATTTAGTGAAAATAATCGTGAAAGAAAATTACATTTCTGGTTAATTATTTATCCCTCTATTTTTCTAAAATTCATTTAAATTCTGAAAATATAATATATAATTTCTCTTTAATTTGTATCCACTTGTTTTCAACCAAACATAGTGATGAAGTGTTAATAGTAGAACATTCGAGACTATCATAGGACACCTACACAAATCTATGGGCCAATAAATAAATAATATATTTGACTTTGCATGGCTCAAATGAAAAACAAATCCAAAACAATTGAGTTTTGAGAGTCATTCAATTCATTACATCATTTCTGTTGAAGTAGACATAAATGATATGAAAATTAACCACAGGTGTTGTTACCAGAAGGATGATTAATGAATTCACTTGATGTAACTTCAAAGGGATATAAATTTAATTTGCATAACCCCACATAGAAATAAAAAAAAAAATGCAAAGTTGACCCCACAAAATGAAGTGACCTGAACTCCAAGCTAGCAAAAATAACATGTATAAAGCAACCATTTTTATTTTTCCTGCATTTAGTTAGCTTTATTTAATATTAGAACTAGATGATTTTTATGTAATGCTAATTTTAAGTTTTGTTCTGTTTGAATATATATAATCTGCATTCATATTTGGTTAGCATCTTAGTGATACATCCCAATAAAAAATACGCAGAATCAAGGTATATATATATAAAATAAAGCACCACTCCAACATTCATTCAAAAGAAACCGGTTTTGATATAGTATGTGCATTTATGTTGTGTATTTTAAGTACTAGATTTTGTGGTCAATTTGATACACTTTTTCACTTTTAAATTTATAAACCTAAGTACACAATAATAGGTCAATTGTAAGTATACAATCTATCATTGTAGTAAAATGGGTATCGATTAAAAAATAATATGAAATATTATTTTCTACTAAATTAATTAATTCTAAAAAGATGCAATAAAAGTAAATGGGGGATTTGTTGTAATTTATGTTTTGTGGGTTCAATATCCAATTGAGAATGAACTGTAACAAAAATAAATTAAACAAACAAATAAAAAGAGTTTTGTGTTTCAATAGAGAGAAGTCTAGAGACTTTTGGTATACAATCACTTATCAAATTCACACTTCAGTTTCTAAATACATGTTTGCATTGATAAGATTTCTAAGTCTAAAGTATCAATAAATGTTATTTTAGTGAATTAATGACGTGCTTAAATAATTTGGGTTTCACGATTAATTCCTTCACTCTAGTGGTCTAGACCATAAGTGCAGATTAGCCTAGTATATCCCTAAATAATAATATTTCACAATTAAGTCTTTCATACGATGTTTGGTTCAATTCTAGATGTCCCAATTAAATATGACGCTTCACGATTGAGTCCTTCACTCAATTGGTGGGTGATAAAAACATGTCCTTCAATATTCATCTAAAAGAATCAATCTTTGGTCTAGTGATGAAAACACATGTACTTTGATATAAAAGATCATGAGTTCGAAATCTGAATGAAGAAAACATTTTATTATAATAACAAGGATTTGAAAAGGACTTGGATGATTTGAGCCCCATCTCTCTCTTGTTCAAAAACATTCATCCAATTTTCCAATCACATATATATAGAGCGAATGAAAGTGATAAAAAAAATTTGAGAATTCTTAATTTTATCCGTTAAACTTCGTAATACTTGGATCAATCTTTTTGAGATCTTTATAAAATAAAATTATACTACAATTAAAAAGAGACAATTATTAACTTGTCTCTGACCATATGCAATTAAAAAGAGACAATTATTAACCAGATTAACAAATATATATGAGTAAATCTAGGATGTGACGTGCTCACCAAGAGGGTTTGGTGAGTACAACTCCAAAAATATATCGGATCAGCTTCAAATGACGAATTCAAAAATATATCGGATGAGTTATTCATGTACATGCAAAATTTTGGAAGTTTCGAATTTATTTGTTACGAAGTCAAGCAGTCAAAGTAATGATGAAAAATGAATATATAAAACAACTAATATAATAACTTATTAAAAGATTTATTACTTTGACCGCTTTACTTCGTAGCAAATGAATATGAAACTTCCAAAATTTTGCATGTACATGCATCACTCACGAAGTACATGGATTTCAATGTTTGAATTCGTCATTTGAAATCCGATGTATTTTTGGAGTTGTGCTCACCAAACTCTCTTGTGCACGTCACATCCTAGATTTACTCAATATATATAATGCTCAAATGCAAATGGCAAAATCCATAGAAATAGCATGAGGGCAAACCAAAGCTTCAACAAGTTAATAAATGTGTGTGTATAATGTGTATATAGAGATGAGTTATGGTGAGTTGCGAAATAAAAATCTTGTTTTACTTCACGCTCATATCTCTGTTTTCAAAGACCAAATAGTGGATTCGAGCCGCTCAACAAGATACCTATATTGAAATGTTTTTGGAGACTAAATTTTATATTTTTTTTAAATTTTTTACTATTTTTTAAGATAGGTAGAAAACCGCTATTTTTGAATGGCTCGGACTTCAGAACCATACAAAACAGTGATTTTGAAATATTTTTAAAAAATAGTAAAAAAATTTCAAATTTTTTGTTGAGTGGTTCAGATCAATTATTTGATTTTTTAAAAAAAGATATAAATGTGAAGTAAAACAATATTCTTATTTCACAACTTAGCATAGCCCATCTATATATATGCGTGTATATATGGTGTATATCATTTTCTAGGGTCTCACTGTCAAGGGACCCACAGTTCACGTACTATAGGTTTGAGCTGTCGACTTATCATTGAGAGGTCTTGGTAATTTCTCATTAGTGGGTCCCAAAAGACTAAACAAGGAGATTAAGATACGCTTCAACCAATACCTAAAGAGGAAAAAATATTGGCTTACCAATGAAATGATGGTAGAATGTAAGGGAAAACTTATTAAATTGGTAAAATAATTAAATGGTTTAAGATCATCATAATGATTTAGTGAAAATAATCCAGAAAGAAAATTACATTTCTGGTTATTTATTTATCCCTCAATTTTTCTAAAATTCATTTAAATTCTGAAAATATAATATATAATTTCTCTTTAATCTGTATCCACTTGTTTTTCACCAAACATAGTGATGAAGTGTTAATAGTAGAACATTCGAGACTATCATAGGACACCTATACAAATCTATGGGCCAATAAATAAATAATATATTTGACTTTGCATGGCTCAAATGAAAAAAAAAATTCAAAACAATTGAGTTTTGAGAGTCATTCAATTCATTACATCATTTCTGTTGAAGTAGACATATATAAATGATATGAAAATTAACCACAGGTGTTGTTACCAGAAGGGTGATTAATGAATTCACTTTATGTAACATCAAAGGAATATAAATTTAATTTGCATAACCCCACATAGAAATAAAAATAAAAAAATGCAAAGTTGACCCCACAAAATGAAGTGGCCTGACCTCCTAGCTAGCAAAAATAACATGGATAAAGCAACCATTTTCATTTTTCTTGCATTTAGTTAGCTCTATTTAACATGGATAAACCACATAAATTATTTTTATGTAATGCTAATTTTAAGTTTTGTTCTGTTTGAATATATCTAATCTGCATTCATATTTGGTTAGCATCTTAGTGATACATTCCAATAGAAAAAAAAAAAATGCAGAATCAAGATATATATATATATATATATAAAATAAAGCACCACTTCAACATTCATTCAAAAGAAACAGGTTTTGATATAGTGGCAAAATCACATATTATATGTGCATTTATGTTGTGTATTTTAAGTATTAGATTTTTGAGGTCAATTTGTTACACTTTTCACTTTTAAATTTATAAATTTAAGTACATAATAATAGGTCAGTTGCAAGCATCCAATCTATTATTGTAGTAAATAGGTATCGATCCGAAAATAACATGAAATATTATTTTCTGCTAAATTAATTAATTCTAAAAAGATAAATTTGTGACAAAAACAAATTAAACAAACAAATAAAAGGAGTTTTGTGTTTCAATAAAGAGAAATCTAGAGGCTTTTGGCATACAATCACTTGATCAAATCCACACTTCGGTTTCTAAATTTATGTTAGAATTGATGGGTTTCTAAGTCAAAAATATCAATAAAGATACCTTTCGTGAATTAATGACGTACTTAAACAATTCGGTTTTCACGATTAAGTCTTTCACCCTAGCGGTCTAGACCATAAGCGTAGGTTAGCCTAGTTTATTCCTAAATAACAATAATTCACGATTAAGTCTTTCATACAATATTGGTTCAATTCTAGAGGTCCCAATTAAATATGAGACTTTACGATTAAGTATTTCACCTCAATTGGTGGTTGATAAAAACACGTCCTTCAACATTCATCTAAAAGAATCAGTATTTGGTCTAGTGATAAAAAACACATGTCCTTTGATATAAGAAGTCATGAGTTTGAAATCTGAATGAAAAAAAAAACATCTTATTATAATAACAAAATTTTAAAAAGGACTTGGATTTTTTGAGCTCCAACTCTCTCATTCAAAAACATTCATCCAATTTTCCAATCACATACATATAGAGCGGATGAAAGTGATAAAAAAAATATAGAATTTGTAATTTTATCTGTTAAACTTTGTAAAGTTTACTTGCATCAATTTTTTTGAGATCTTCATAAAATAAAATTATACTACACTGAATTATTCAACTTTCATGACCTTAATTTTCTAACTTTGTCTCTAACCATATGCAATTAATGACTTGGTTGCATAGAATTTTAGGAACAACTCATTTAATATTAGCCAACCTCTATATCTATCTATCTATCTATCTATCTATAAGTTTGAATTTGTCGTTCGAAATTAATTTGATAGGTTTTAGAGTTAAGAGTACAAAGAGGCTTGGTACTCCTAAGAGCACCTTAGTTCTACTCATATATATATAGTAAATCTAGGGTGTCACGTGCTCACCAAAAGATTTGGTGAGCACAACTCCAAAAATACATCGGATCAGCTTCAAATGACGAATCCAAACCGTTGAAATCCATATACTTCATGAGTGATGCATGTACATGCAGAATTTTGGAAGTTTCGAATTCATTTGCTACGAGATCAAGTGGTCAAAGAAATGATGAAAAATAAATATATAAAACAACTTATAAAATAACTTATTAAAAGATTTATTACTTTGACCGCTTGACCTTGTAGTAAATGAATTCGAAACTTCCAAATTTTTACATGTACATGCATCACTCACGAAGTACATGGATTTCAACGGTTTGGATTCATCATTTGAAGCCGATCCGATGTATTTTTGGAGTTGTGCTCACCAAATCTTTTTGGTGAGCACGTCACACCCTAGATTTACTCATATATATATATATATATAGGGATGGGCTATGGCCTATGGTGAGTTGCGAAGTAAAACAACGTTTTACTTTACGCTCGTATTTTAATTTGAAAATCCAAACAACCGATCCGAACGCTCAATATTTTCCTCCATATTGAAATGTGCTTGGAGACCAAATTTTACATTTTTTTAATTTTTTACTATTTATTAAGCCACTTTGAAAATTGCAGATCCGGGTGAACAGTAAAAAACAGTAAAATTTTCTGGACCATTGAATCAACAATTTTCAAAGTGGCTTAATAAATAGTAAAAAAATTCAAAAAAATGTAAAATTTGGTCTCCAAGCACATTTCAATATGGAGAACATGTTGAGCTGTTCGGATCTGTTGTTTGAATTTTCAAAATAAAAATACGGACGTAAAGTAAAAATGACTTCTTACTTCACAACTCACCATAGTCCATTCCTATATATATATATATAGAGAGAGAGAGAGAGAGAGAGAGTGTGGCTAAGTTGCTACCAGTAGCACTTCGACCGAAGTGCTACCGGAGTCATATCTTAGTACTCGATGTTCAAACAACAAATCCAAACTATTGGATGTTCAATCTATATTAAAATGTGCTTGGAGACCAAATTTTACATTTTTTGGAATTTTTTTGTTATTTATTAAACTGGTTTGAAAACCGATGTTTTTATTAAATTTCTAGAGCATTGAAAACAGCGGTTTTCAAACCAGCTTAATAAATAGCAAAAAAATTCAAAAAATGTAAAATTTAGTCTCCAAGCACATTTTAATATAGATTGAATATCTAACGGTTTGGATTTGCTGTTTGAACATCGAGTACTAAGATATGACTCTGGTAGCACTTCGGTCGAAGTGCTACCGGTAGCAACTTAGCCACTCTATATATATATATATATATATATAATTTCCTAGGGGTGTCACTATCAAGGACCCACAGTTCACCGACTGTAGGTTTGAGCGGTCTACTTATCAATGAGAGGTCTTGGTAATTTCTCATTGGTGGGTCCCAAAAGCCTAAACAAGGAGATTAAGATACGCTTCAAGTGGAAAAAAGATTCGCTTACCAATGAAATGATGGTAGCATGTATGGGAAAACTTATTAAATTGGTAAAATAATTAAGTGATTTAAGCTTATAATGCGACAAGTGGCACCTAAGGGGTCCGGATTCCAAAAAAATTCTATATTTGAGTTTGAAATTTGAATTAATTCTGACCAAGTTTTTTTAGCAAAGATTTGAAGTTAAGCAAAGGTCTGAATTAATTTCATCCAAATCAACACATGTAATCTCTCGTAGAGAATATTATATTTTTCACTAAATCAAATTTACAAATTTACAAATTAAGCTCCTTTATTATTCGTGTTAATTCCGAATCGACAGTTCAAATTCAAAATTAAATTTCGAGTTACTTTAATTAGGAGATTTGATCTTGCACCAGATGGTGATGATTTTCAATTAACATTTATGATTAATAAAATATTATATTTTTCACTAAATCAAATTTAGAAATTTACGAAGCTCCTTTATTATTCGTGTCAATTCGGAACTGACAGTTCGAATTAAAATCAAATTTTGAGTTACTTTAGGAGATCTGAAGTCACATTTGATGGTGATGATTTTCTCTTATGTATAAATTAATATTAATAAATAGCAATTGTGAGGATATTCCTTTGAGGAGATGGTGGGGATATTGGTATATGATCAGAATGATTCCCAAAGAAGACTTGTTAATAGTGTTATTAAATTCTAAGAAAATGATAAATTAGGTGTAAAGATAGAATAATAAGGTTTCCACTGTTAAATTTTTCTATAGATAGTTCAAAAAAATTACAAATCATTTAGGCTATAAAGAAAAATAAATAAATAATATACCCTCAAGGACCTCAACTACTTGTTGGTGCCAATTATAGCACCAAATAGGAGAGTAGGACCTTACTTGTTTAAATGTATTTGTTTAAATGTATCCGTTCATCTGCGTTGAGATTCGTGCATTAAAAAAAATCAACAGCTAGATTTAAAGAAGCAAAATTCTGCTCTCCTATTTGACAAGCAGCGAAGTCGGATCTGTCAACCAGGAGCGCTCCTTAAGTCTGGGAAACAGCCATCAGATTCGTACCAGAATCACAGTTTCTTATTACTTTCCTCAAGCCTTTTCCTTTTAGTGGCTGAGTTTGAATCCAGTCTTTTCGTTATACGTTGGTACTATTTTTAAAGATATTTGTACCGAAGTGGTCCAAATTCAAACTCTTGAACGGTGAGGTAATGCAGAGTTTATGTTGAGAAATGTAGGGGCCACAAAAGATAATGCTGAGCTGCCCGAGCAGGGACCCAGTGGAATGCCGACACGTGGGTTGGTCAGGGTTGGTCTTCTGTGACTGAATTGTGCTTGTTTTCGTATGTTTTACAAATACAAACAATTAACAAATTCATTTAATATTTTATCTTCGTAGAATTGAATTTTGAACTGAATTTGCTCACTTCTTGCTTTAATACTGGCACCCATGATAACTCTCAAACATGTAAATGAAGAACCAAAAAAAAAATGTAAATATGTATAATATGAGGTTGGCTAAGTTCAAAACGTTTGTTCCTAGTCTCAGGATCAAATGATTTGGTTCTTTGATTTTCAAAGTCCAAACAATCGATTCAAACCAACAGATATTTAATCTATATTAAAATTTTCTTGGAGACCAAATTTTACATTTTTTGGAATTTCTTTACTATTTATTAAGATGGTTTGAAAATCGTTGTTTTTATTAAAATTCTGCACCATTAAAAAATAGTGATTTTCAAATCATCTTAATAAATAGTAAAAAAATTTCAAAAAATATAAAATTTGGTCTCCAAGCACATTTTAATATAGATTAAATATCTGTCTATTTGGATTGTCCGTTTAGACTTTAAAAATTAGATAACCGAATCGATTGTTCCTAAAGCTAGAAACAAACGTTTTGAGCTTAGCCAACCTCTATATAATATTGTTAATATTGTATTCTTATGGAAAAATGACCCCGGCCCTCTATTTTATTTTTAGGGAATGAAATCCGCTGCAATCACTGTTATTTCATGCTCTCCTCTCTCTCTCTCTCTCTCTCTCTCTCTCCCTCTCTCTCCTCTCTTCTCTTTTGAAGAGAAAGATAGAGACAAAAATGGAAGAGCATGGTACTGCTAGTCTTCTTAAAATAGCAGATACGGACCTTTTTTAGTGATGCTATTTTTTAATTAGAATGTAAGCTGGAAGCATCTGGCTAACACACATCTCCCAATAGATGTCATGTATATGAATTAGAAAAAAAAATGGTATTCTTAAGACTATTAAAATATTATAATCAGTTGTTATATTTGACAATTTCAAAATAATAATATATTTTTTTAAAAACTTCAATGATCAAATCAGAGTCATAAAAAGGTCAAAGAGGTCCTATTTATAAATTCATATTCATTTATATCAAAGGAATTTTTAAGACTTTGCAATCATGTATATGGAGTACAAATTCTTAAGCATACTGAATTTCTTGATGAGTTTAACTTCAAAACCTATTGGCTTGATTTCAAATAACGAATTCTAACTATTTAAATTGATCAATTTCATAAGTGATGTGTTTATATGCATAATTCTTAACTTTTCAAGTAATTAGTATAATTGAAATGGTAAAAAAAATGATGAAAATGAATGCATAAAATTAACTATAAGGCCTTCTTTTTCTAACCGCATGTAAATAAACTTATGATACATAAATGCACTAATATTAATTTATAAACCTCGTAAAAAACAGAGTGAAAAAACAGAACAACAATAATACTGATTAAATATAATAATTATATCAACTAAATAGCAATAAAAAAACAAAGTACAAATTAAAATTTTGGAGCAATAACACTTTACTAAAGTATAATTAATACTAAAATTTAGAACGCAATATTTTTTTCTTTTTGAGAAAAAGATGAGGATCATGCCCTGGGGGTGAAAACGGGTTGGATATTATCCGTCCGGATCCGGATCTGTATCCGGATTTTTTGCGGATTCGGATATTCGGATACGGATAATTTGCGGATACGGATACGAATACGGATATTATTATTCGGATACGAATACGAATTCGGTATCAATTTCAGAATCGGGATACGGATACGGATCCGGATAATTATCCGTGTCCGAATATTTGGTCTTTTCGGATATCCGTTTTTTTGAGTTTCCTATTTTGATATTTTTTGGTATACTGGGCTTGATTGGTCATGGGGTAAACTTGAAGGGTACGTCTGACAGGTTTCATCCTTTATGCTAAATTTGTATTATTTTAAATGTGCATGTATCAAGGCCTGCTACTGTGATCCCAGTACACACGATATTTTTTATCGATATTCTAACTAAGTAAATTGATATGCTAAGTTTTACTTCATTTTTTAACTGGAAAAGATGAAAAAATAATTTGTTATATAATATATTAATTTTGTTGTAATATCCAAATTAGGAATTCGATTGATATCCGTATTCGTATTTGTATTCAACTAATATCCGATCCGTATTCGTATCCGATTAATATCCGATCTGTATTCGTATCCGATTAATATCCGATTCATATCCGTATTCGAAAAAAATATAAATACGAATATAGTTTTATCACTATCCGATCCGTATTCGATCCGTTTTCATCCCTATCATGCCCTCAATTTTTTTAAATTAATTATACACAAGTATGTACCAGTTTATATTAAAAGAAAAACAGAAATCAAAATAAAACTACCAATCTAGTAAAAACAGGAAAAAAATAAAATAATACTCAACCTAAATATACCCAAAAACAAAAACAAAAAATTATAATTAGTTGGATGCAACTGTACTCCATTAACTAGTCAATCTGCTTTATATTATTTCTTATAGTAACTTCTGATTACGACCTTAAGCATTAACTCTTAAAGGTATAAATAAATGATTAGATGTACCATCAAGGTAATTTTTTTATGGAAAGAGATCACATGTCCTCTGGGATGCAGGATTTTCCTGCTCCTAGTGTGACTGACACGTGGGTCCAGACGGATTTAAACATTTAAATATTGGTTTTAGTTTTGCTGCGAGTCTACATGTCAGTGACTTAGGAGTAGAAAAATCCTGCCCCCTGCAGAGGATTCGGTTCCTTTTCTTATATATACTCTTGATTTGGATATGAAATAGTACAATAGCAATAGACGGACTGTATTAATTCAAGCAAACTCTATGATAGCAATATGGGTACTTTATAAAAGAAGTTTTAGTGAAGCAAGTTATAAGCATGTAATCAAAGCATTAGATCCTCCTATCATTTTCATAGTATTATTTTATTTGAGATGATGATATCATGTTGTATACTTATATGGTAGTATTGATTAGTTATTAAACCTCTTTTTTTGTGAAAGAGAATGAAGCAGGTTACATAAATTGAGGTACAAATTGGCTCAAATTTGATGCAAATACTTGGTAGATATCATTTTGATTGGTGAAATTCAGTGCAAAAAATGATTTTGATGTGCCAAAAAGTTGTTTTGTGGCAAACCAATTTGGAATCATTCTTTACTTTTTTTATGAAAGGAACAATGACAATAAGAGTTGCTAGATTGAGATCCAAATTGGGAAAGCAAGTTGATAGAATTTTTTGTTGCAATTTTAAATCATATTTTAATTAGCATGAGGTTCATTATGTAATATGTATATTATGGATTGACCTGTGCTATGAATCTATATCTTTATTTTTAAAATTTAAATAG
Organism: Carex cristatella; assembly: GCA_024447775.1. Classification (NCBI taxonomy): domain Eukaryota; kingdom Viridiplantae; phylum Streptophyta; class Magnoliopsida; order Poales; family Cyperaceae; genus Carex; species Carex cristatella. The sequence goes on from JAJHPF010000001.1 coordinate 10,004,886, forward strand.
TCCTTCCAAATCATTAAACATGATCTCCATATGAAAATGTACATGAATTTTTTTTATATTTTTTAGATAAGTAGAAATCACTACTTTTGGATGGTCCAGAATTTGGGAACCCATTTTTACAGAGCAGTTTTTAGTGCGTACAGAGTTCAAATTTTTGATGGACCAAAATACCTCTGCTTATCAGCGTTCCAATTTTACAGAGTAAATCTTCTGCCTTTGATGTAGGGGTATTTTGGTCCATCAAAAATTCGAACTCTGTACGCACTAAAAACTGCTCTGTAAAAATGGGTTCCCCAGAATTTTAAGATCAATTGATTTTCTATCTATCTACAAAACAGTAAATAAATTCTAAAAATATAAAATTTGATCATCAAGTATCTTTGTATGGAGATCATATTTAACAAGTTGGATCGATTGTTTGAATTCTAAAAATAAAAATATTAATTCTAATACAAGTCGATCTGTAATATTATCATAGCCTCAATCTTTTTAATTAAGTATAAATCATATCCAAAAAACAAAAAAAATTAATAGCCAACCTTTGATAATACTAGCAGGTTTTATTAAATCCGAATCATATACAAAAATAAAACATGCATCTGATAATATCGACAGTTGGTGTTGACAAATGATGTGACAATATATCATTGATGGACAAGTTAAAAAAATATATATATATTCAAAGCAATTTTCTGTTGACCTAAAATTAAAAATTAAATAACAGAGGATCTATCGTTAGATTGCCTGGTTCCGGCGCATTTAATGCTAGAAGCTTAATTTATTGTCTTTTATTCCTTATATCATTTTCAATGATTTAAACAAATATTCTATGATTAATACATGTAAAAGTATTTCTCGTACAATATAATATCATTATAAATAAGGTGCTTAATTTGAATGAACTTGGTCCACGGTAGCACAGTATAAAGATACATTAAGAGCGTGTTTGGTGGAGAGGGTGGGCACAAGAGATAAAAAAGTTTAACTGATTTTTTTCCCACGCCATGGGTTTGCTGTCAAACACGTCCCTAAAGTAGTCTCTTAGATTCATCTCCAGTGAAATCTTGAACTGTTTATGTAATAATTTAAGTTGTTAGGTGAGATAATTTAGTTCAATCATTTCACATCTATAGAGGAAATATTTAATTTACCAAATCTAGAGGACTGATGATTATTAAATTAAAAACTAAAATCTAGTCTGGATTGATTAAGGACCTGTAGCCACTTTATTAATCAGCATCTAAGGTTCTTTTTTTTTTTGTGACTAAAATACCAAATTCAATATTTTTTTGGTGAAACCCCTTTTCACTGGATACTACATCATTGATTTTTCTTTTATTAGTAACATTTAAAAAAAAAATTGTGGTATCAAATAAAAGATATTTCAGTTTATGATCAAGACACCAACGTTTCATATCTTGTCAGTGAAAACATTGAACTATATAAAAAATGCTCTATGTAACTGGCGCGTTATAGTGTTTTTAAATCTTAAACGCTAACCTATTTGATAAAAGTACATTATTTCAGCTACGTCCGCTATAGTGATAATAACATGTAGCACAGATAGCGCACGCTATGTTACATAGACTTTTATTTCAAGGTCCAAATTGAATTTTTTTTTTTTAAGAACTAACTTTTTTTATACTCAGATTGCTTTTTTTCTTCAAAATAGAAAAATATAGATAGTTTTTGACATGATGATTTCGTTATTTTGAATAAAAAAAATAATTGGTTTATGTCATGATGCATAGGTTATTTTGAATTACTAGGAATATTTTTGAGGAATTTGAATTATGCATTGGTTCAATATGAATATTATAATTTCTTAATCAATTTGTTGTTACTTATTGCTTTATACGTCGTTAAATAATGTTTATAATTAGTAGAATTATATAATATAATTTTTGAAAATTAAAAAAAAAATGAAAGATAACTTTCACTGTAGCTATGCTATTAGCAATAATTTTTTTAATTCCGTAATTACGTGATAAACGCTATTTAGAATCTTGATTTCATCAAATCCGAAATACTAATAATAGTGTTATTATTTTTTGAATGATTTTTAAAAAAAATTGATGGTACATTTTTTTTAAAATAAAAAATGGTCAATATCATTTGATGGTTTTCACTGCTAATTCACATACAACTATAAAAAGTCTATGCCGAGGTTCACTGATTTCAATATCCCATGTTGTGGGTCCCCAAAAAAACAAAGCAACGGCACAGAGACTTCCTTACCCTACCAACTTGACAACCAAATGATCCATATTTGGCAATTTGATTTGAAAGTAGCTATTAAAAATTATTAAAAAAAAAAAAAAAAGAGGAAAAAATCTAACATTTTCTGTAGTTTTCTTTGCATTTATAGGTTGGAAAATGATTCTTTCAACTCCTTCGATACGACTCCAGCTGATGTTATCACCTATCAGTTTCTCAAATAGTATATATCCAGGCAGTGTTTTGAAGTTCGGTTCTCATTTGGTATGCGGAAGGTCACCGCATACTGCATATATAGTATGTGGCCGCATATAAGGATTTTTATTCGGATTTATATATGCGGATTTTAAATGAGAATTCGTATATATAAACAAGCATGCGGTAATATGTGGTATAACTCACTGTTAATATACTCTAAATCGGTAATATGTGGAATAAATCACTGTTAATATACTTTAAACCGGTATTTTATCGCTATTAATGTACTCTAAACCGGTAATATGCTCTAAACTTCATATTCAGACCAAATATAGATTTTCTATTCGGATTGCAACCAAATAGAAATATTCGGCCGAATTTTAAAACACTGATCCAGGAGATATATACCTTGTTTTTGTTTTCTTCATGAAATATTGTATTTTAGGATAGGTTTGGTTTTCAAGAGATTAGGCTGAATAAAATTTTATGAATATAAAAATTTACAAAGTAATTTATGAGAATACACACACACATATATATATAGAGTAGAACTAGGGTGCTCTTAAGTTCACCAAACCTCTTGTGAACTTGACTCTAAAATATATCGAATCGACTTTAAATGATGAATCCAAACCGTTGAAACTCTTCTACCTAATGCGTGATGCGTCTACATGTGAAAATTTTAAAGTTTCGAATTAATTTAATATAGAGTCAAGTGGTCAAAAATTTAAGATTTATAAATTAATTTTAATGCATTCATTTTTTGGACTCCTTTGATCACTTAATTCTATATTAAATTAATTCGAAACTTTAAAATTTTTACATGTAGACGCATCAATTATTAGGTAGAAGGATTTCAACGGTTTGGATTCATCGTTTAAAGTCGATTCGATATATTTTAGAGTCAAGTTCACAAGAGGTTGGGTGAACTTAGGAGCACCCTAGTTCTACTATATATATATATATAGGAAATTGCTAATATGCTACGCATAGCATAGAGGGCCTCTGTGCAACGGCTCAAAATTTGAATTTTTAAATTCCTAACGGTCGATCCAAACCGTTAGATGTGTTCTACATATTGAAATGTGCTTGGAGACCAAATTTTATATTTTTTGGATTTTGTTTACTATTTATTAAGCCACTTTGAAAATCGCTGATCCAACGGTTTCATTGTTGGTTAAGCCACCGTTGGATCAGCGATTTTCAAAGTGGCTTAATAAATAGTAAAAAAATTCCAAAAAATATAAAATTTGGTCTCCAAGCATATTTCAATATGGAGAACACATCTAACAGTTTGGATCGACCGTTAGGATTTTGAAAATTCAAATTTTGAGCCGTTGCACGGAGGTCTCTATGCTACGCGTAGCACCGTAGCCACGTCCTATATATATATATATATATATATATATATATATATATATATATATATATATATATATATTTATAAATATACACTGAAATGATTATGAAAAGTGCGAAAATAAATGTTTGATTATACCATAAAATTATTGCTAATTTTTTTTGTTTTTCTTTCTAAAATACTTGTTATCAATGCAATTATTCTTATTAATAATTATTACTATATTTAAATAAAGTGAATTAGACAATAACATAAACAATATGTATTAATTATCATAAAATAAGATTTTTGTTCCTAAACTTGTTATTCAATTACCGGAAAAACCGTTTAAAAATTAAATTAGCAAATTGATTATTACGGTGATTAATTAATAACAAGGTTGAATAAAGACGATGGAAACATGAAGTTTTTAATTTGTACAATTTTTAATGTATGAAAAAATCGAGAACTAGCTAGCCTTTGGTCTTGTGGCTAAGGCACATATATGATCTCTATGTGAGAGATCATGAGTTCGAAATTCAGATTAGAAAAATCTTTTGTTGTAATAATAAAAAATATTAAATAGTATAGTGGCTTGACCTCCAACTTTTACTTAAAAAAATGTGTGAAAAAAATTATTAGGTCCGAGTCAATTTTAATTTTTCAGACAATAATTAGTGTAAGATGAGATTTTACGATAGAAAAAACCCAAACTCATTGGGCGAGAAAACAAAGCTTTCGAACAGCTATTGAAATTTTTAATCCACTGAAACAAAAAAAGAAACAACTTGATTAATTTGAAGTTGCTATCAAAAAAAGAGGGTAAAGAAAAGAAGAAATGTAACATTTTCTGGAATTTACTTGCATTTATACTTTGTGTTTGTTTCTTATATGAATTAACTTATTTAGGATTTGTTCGGTTGTTACAGAATTAATTTACAAAAAAATATATCTAAAAATGTACTGAATGGTTAATGGAAACGTACTGGATTGAATATTTAGCTATACTGTTAAAATATTGTAGAAAATTCTATTTTTTTTTCTTGCTAAAATATTTGATATCTATGCAACTATTCTTATTAATATTATTAATATAGTTAAATAGAGTGGATTGAACAATAATATAACAATATTTATTAATTATTATTTTATAACGAGATTTTGCTACTACTTTGTTTATTTTCTCTTTTTCTTATCATAAACTTTAAAATTAAATTAGTGAATTAATTATTACGGTGATTAATAATAAGGTTAAATAAAAATGATAGAAACAAGCCGTAATTAATAGAAGAATTTATTTATTTTCTCAATTTTGAAAGAAGGAAGAGAAACAAGCTTTGGTGAGAAAAAAAATAATTTGGTCAGAGTCAATTTTACTTTTTCCACAATAATGGGCGTAAGATGGAATTTGATTGGAGAAAAAGCCAAATCCATGTATATTTGCCCACTAGGTCATTTTAATTTTTTGGACGAGTATACGAACCTGTTCAACGGGGTACTGGGAATAAGCATCAACATGGAAATTGAACTAAAAGGTACTGTTCACGTTGTAAAAAAAATTCAGTTCAACTGAATTTTTTTTCCGCAAAAACAGTGAAGCGGCTGAACAGAACCTACGTGAACTTCACCTTAAAAAGTACATACAAAATTGATGCATAAATCAGAAATCTATTTCTGGTACATGTCTGTTTATTACTCTCTTAACAAAATGGAGGATATTTTTTATTTAATTTTTTTGGACAGTGTGATTTAAAAAATTATGAAATAATTCAATCAAGATATCAAGTTATGAATGACAGAATGTTTCACCAAAACCCAATCAATATTTTAGAATGGACGGTCTAAAACACAATAGAAAAATTATTTTAAATTGGACGGTGTAAACTAAACACAAAAATAGTAAAATAGGATGGTTTAAAGTTTAAACTAAGAAAATTCTGAAAACGCCTAATGGTATAAACAAATTTAATCTCTGAATCCACCATTAATTCTCTATTTCTTATGTTGCTTTCTGTCTAATTTTTTTGGCATCTTGGGCATCATTCATTGCACATTAAATATTTCCAACAGACAAATAAAAGTGAGTCAAATATTTTTGCCCCTATCATATCAACCTTTCCATAGACCACCAATATAAAAACTTTCTATAAATTAACAAGTGGCCAAAATATCTTTTCTGAGGTGTCAGAACCAAAGGAATAGCAGTCACAAATATTGGAAAGTGTCTAGTGTACAAATTTCAGCATGCAAGGGACCAAATTTATTGCAATAATATCAAAACATTAATGAAGTATTGAACAGAGAATTGATCATGGATGGGTCCTGGGTCTATTCTATTGATTCAACTTTAATTTGGTGTTATATATCTTTCCTAAAAAACAAAATGGTGTTGTCAATTTGTCATGTCTCCCAAAATTGACTGTACTGGCTCAAGTGGCAATGGAAACTCAATTAGGAATTCAGATACAATAAAGTAACTCAATTTTTGGATTTTAAATGGGGACCATCCAATTTGAATCTGAGACAATTTATCCGGATCTGGAGTGCACATATTCCGAAAACGAATTTGAATTCCGAGAAGATTCCGAACGATTGTTTTGAATTGGATGGTCTTGATCCAAAACCCAAAAATTGTGTTACTTCAGGGAATCTGGTCCCACTCAATTAGAGGCCCAATAGTAAACCCCTATTTGGAAACCTGGGATCCTATGTGGCGACTACATCTCAAAACGGTGTGGCATTGTGGAATCAGTCACCAATATTTTTTGTTTTTGGTTTTAACTTTTTTAGAAATCGCACTTCTTGTCCTCTAGTCCGGATAGAGCTGTTCACGAGCTGAGTCAATCACGAACAGAGTTGAGCTGCACATAAATCAAATATTTTCATCGATTTAGTACTGTGAATTGTATCTAGACCACGAGCCTGAAAATAATTTTATCATTTTCATGCAAATAATTTCATCATCTCATGTTGGGCACAAAAAGAATAAAAGTGTTGAGAAATAACTTCATCTTCCTCTTATAACAAACTGAAAAATTAACCAAGTCAGTACAAGTTGAGCTGAGTCAAGGTTAAACTCGCTAATAATTAATGAGTCGAGCCAAAAAGAAGTGAGCTAATTACGAATTTTTTTTTAGAATCGTGTTTCAAGCGAGCCACAAGTTATGAGTTGTTTTTGTTAAATTTGTGATAAAATTGGGACATCAAATATCACTTCCAGAAATAATTTATATTACTTTTTTTGAGAAAGACTATTTATGTTTCTATTATTTTTATCATCCATATTTTAGTGATTCACTACAGTTTTGTGGGGTATATAAAAAAATAGAGAATACAGATTCTTCACATGCACATCAGGCACAGACAAATGTGCAGATCCTATAGCACAGGCAATGAAATCTTTTTGGAGCCATGTAAATAAATGCCAAAAAAAAGAGAGGTAAAATAGTAGATAATTTGCTTGAAGAGCCAACTATTTTTGTGTCTTGGCAAGAACTGAAAGGCCGTTTATAACACAACCAAGATATTTTGTTTTGCAAATTGCAGAATTTGGTGGTGGGTTAGTTAACAACTTAGCACATATATATCTTTTTGTGATTCTCAGTTTGATGGGTCCATCTCATAAATATGGCGGAATTATTTGCCTTTTTGAAGTTGGATTAATTAATGGTAGGTTTCTCATCTTTTCCTTTGTCAATATCTTTCTTCCTATATATATATATATATATATATAACAATGAAAAACATATGTTATTAGCAAACTTAGAAAAAATGCATGTTAAATAAAGTGATTTTGCTTTATCAATTTAAAGAAAATGAAATCCAATGGATTTGTTGTGATCCGCATCTTTCTATTTAATAAAAAAATTATATATACTTTCATTTACATATCTTGTCTCTAGGGGTACAAACAGATCAGATATTATCAATCTGTATCTGAATTCGTATTTGAATTTTTGCGGATTAGGATATTCAGATGTGAATTATTTATGAATATGAATACGGATACAAATACAAATATGATTTACGAGGACACAAATATAAATATTAATAATTATATGTATGTGTATGTTTTAAATTTTTGGATATTTATTTGTTTTAGAATCATGTAGGTTTAGCGAGAAGAATACTTTTTTTTTGTTGATGTCTTTTGATTAAAGATATAATTATTTTAGTGATTAATTTTTCTTAACAAGCATGTAACAACATATCAAGTTTAATATGAAAAAAATATTTTGTATATCATAATAATTGAACATCCAAATTGTATCTGAATTTTATGCTAATTTTTTTTCTAATGAGAAAAATATATTTTTTCAGGTTTTAACACCTGAAAATTTAGAACAATAAGATGAAAATTAAATATTAACTATAGCCTTCAAGTATAAACACCAAACACATTAGTTCTTAGTTTACATGTCTTAATTTTCAAGCATAAGATGAAAATTAAATATTAATTTGGTGGTATGGATAATTGCATTATTGATATATATATTGAGTGAGACTATGGAATATTACACAACGGTCGACGTTATGGATTCACATTTATTATATTTTTAAAATTCAAATAGTCGATTTAAATTGTTTGATATTCTTTTCATATTAAAATGTACATGCATTTTTACAATTTTTACAATTTATTTGCTAATTTGTTTTGCTAGATAGAAAATCACTTGATTTGAAAGTTATAGACCATCCGAAATCAATGATTTTCTATCTATCTAAAAAATAATAAAATAATTTTAAAAAATATAAAATTTGAGTTAGAAGTATATTTTAATATATAGATTATATCAACTATTTAAATTTTAAGAATAAAAGATCCATATCACAGTCGATCCATACGCTTGTTTCTACAATATACAGTGACATTGGACAAGCACGGCCCACGCACAGCCCAAATAAAAAATATAAAAAATAATTTTGGGCCTCACTGACCTGGTTCCAATAATGGATCCGTTCTTGATGAGATTCAAACTCTGCTGAAGCCTAGAAAGAACTTACATTTTGCAGTTTTTTTATTAATTTTATTAGAGTCTGGTTACGTTACTTGTACACATTATGACATATATATATATTTATTATCAAATTCAAAGGACAAATTTAAGTTATTCAAACTGATTTTCTTCTAAATGAGCTTTGTTTATGTATAATTTTTTTCAAATTTATTTAGTATCAAGTAAAGTGATAAAAAAGTGATGGTTTTGTGTGCATCTTGATGCATTATTTTTTTTTGAAAAATCTTCATCTTAAAAAAAAATATAAAAATAGTAATTTTTTTTTTCAAAAAAATGTAAAATTTGGTCTCCAAGCACATTTGTTCTAATATGCTTATAGTAATATGTTCTAAAATGTAAAATTGTAATTTATAAGCATATGTTCTAATATGCTTATACAAGTAGAGCTGAAGTGCTGACGTCTGACATTGTTTTCGTCCATTTGTTTAATTATTTGGTGGCTATATGTTTTATACAAAGGGTTTGATCATTTATATAATTATTTCATGAAATTTTTGTATGGACAAAAATCTAAATGTGATATAATATTTTGTACATTGTAATTAATATTTATTACAATTAAGTATAACAAAGCAATTTACGTATTATAATATTTAAATCTCAATTATTTGTTTATACAATAAGCTATGCTCAATATTTCTGATTTGATATTCATAAGCATTTTATTTACATTTTTGGTCATATAAGACTGTATAATATCAAGTTATACATTATATGTATCACAACTATAATCATCCTCAAATTTGTTTAACTACTAACTATACTCATTTTAATTAAGGACATTATTTATCAATTGTTCTATCATTTTCTTAAAATTCCTTAAGTTATTTTTATTTCAATCTAACAGTTCAAATGTCCCACAGTCCAGTTCCTATGTTCAAACAATTAAGGTCCAAGTCATTTGTTTTCAGGCAGAGTCCATTGAATATACTATTTTTAAATTTTACATTTTCCTGTACCTAACCCAAAAATCAAGCCCAATAATACAAATAATTACTTCTTTTTTTTCTTTCTATATTTCTACTTGTTCATTTAGAGGCCCAAAGGCCCATAATTTATTCACATTTCATTCTTCAATTTTCCTGCCGAGGTTTATAAGTTTCTCTTTTGCAATTTAACCCTCTGATTAGGGGATATTACTTAAACATGGAAAATTTACAGATTACACCCTTCCTTTATTTTTTTCTTACAAAACGATCCCTATAACCAAAACAGTGGCTAAAAGTTGCTGGTATAGATCGGTACCAGGGTCAGAATTAAGTCCTCCATAACACAAGAACAATAGAACACTGGTAGTTGGTGTCTATATTGGATTTTGGATACAAACCCGGTAAAGAACCAAGAAAGAAATAGTGGCATCAAGCAAATCTTTTAGCACAAACAAAATTTAAGGTTTCCAATTCAGTTCCCACAAGATTAACTTGTGTACCTGTTCAATCAATTTTCCAATGATATATTCGAATTATAGAGAAACAAAACAGAGATAAAACTAGCAAGGGATATATCCAATGTTGTACCAAAACCGAGAGGAAAGGAAAGAGAGCACATGCCAATCCGCAAGTTTGCTCAAGGAGCAAGAAAGAAAACTCCCTTTTCAGTTTCTCTATTTTCTTTTCTTTTTCTTTTGCGCAAGCACAAAAGAGGAAGAGGGTTTTCAGAGTTGTATTATTATTATTATTTTTTCATAATATTACAATTTTATTCAAACTTATAATATTTTCGGTTGCAATGCCTGGACACAATACTAGTAACATATTTAGTATTTGAATTGGAGTATTTTTTTTTTCATAATTGATGCTTCTTTTCTTACTAAATTAATTGTCACTCTTAGGACGGACCGATTTTTGCAGAAGCTAGCTTTTGTTAAATAGTCGGGCCTAGACACAGCTGTACTAAATTTTGGGCTTTTCAAGTTAAAGGGCCCAAACAATTAGATAATTTTTTGTTTTACTTGACCAAATCAAGAACAATGCTTTCTAGCATATATCAATGTTTACCAATTAGAACATGTTGGAAGTTTTGCAAACTTCTTTACAGATATTTCGTTTTGTAATTCGACCCCTCTACTTAATTTTTATGAGTCTGCTCGGTTGGATATAGAACAGTGAAAGAATTGAAGAATTATGGAATTGCCGAATTGAGGAATGACCACTCTTTTCTCTTCAATATGATTTTTATATGAATATGTGCTTGCAGACTCAACTTTATATTTTTTAAATTTTTTTACTATATTTTAAGATAAGTAGAAAATCATTGATTTTGAATAATCTAGAATTTTCAGATCAAGTAATTTTCTATCTTTCTTAAAAATAGTGAATAAATTCTGAATAATATAAAATTCGGTCTGCAAGAACATATTCATTGCGAATCATGTTGAATGGTTCCACTGGACCATTAAAATTAAAAAAAATATTAATCCGTATTATAAATATAGTATCATAAAACATCTTTAATCTTGAGCCATGCTTGATAATTAATGATTAGCTTTTTCTCCCCACAGCCCACAGCAATCTCTTATCCTCTCTACTTCTTCTTTTTTTTTAAACCATCTGACATGGTTAAAAATAAATATATATTTTTATGAAAATGCAACAAAAACTTGAACGTGGATTAATATAATGCAATCAATTCATATCGGCGTGTACAGACTGTTTAATCAGACGTGAGGGTGAAGCCAAATGTCAAGCACGTGCCAGCATCCCTCTATAGGAGAATATATAGGAGTAGAGTTTAGAGTGTGATCTTTTGGGGATTTAAATTTGGAAGCAAAGTGAATGGAAAAAAATATTTATAGGTTGGGGGGACCACTGACCAGACTGCAGAGGGAAAAGAAATAGCCAGAGTAGCAACGCGGATTAGATAAACAGCGTTAAGCTATCTGATATTTTATTTTATTCTAATTTGTTTATTGTTCGTTTTACGTCCGGACTGTTGTTTTCGATTTCAATATTTTTACTAAGGGGGCGTTATTTTATAATTGTTGGCTTTTGGGTGCAAACGCATCGGATAATATTCAATTATATTCGGATCCGTATTCGAAAAATATACGGATATTCGATATCTGACAGATATATAACATAAGGATAAATTTTAATTATTCATATTAAATAGTTAATATATACAGTTTTATAAAAAAATGTGGAATCAAACTGACAAAAGCTCCGGTTCAAGACAGATTCGTTTCTCAAATCTCCGTCTCCTTTCTCAAATCTCATTCTCGTTCGATTTCTTGTCATTTCTTTAGTGCTAACGATTTCAAATCTCCTCCAGTTGTAGTTTGTTTGAAATCTCCTACTTCCACCTCCTCTTTGTTGTGGCTCTCTCCTTCTAGACTTGATGGCTCAAATCTCATTCTCAAGATTTTATTTGAAATATCATCACAAAAGAAGCTACTAAGATCAAGTAATTTAAGCAACTTTATGGAAGTTTTGAGTTAATTTTATTGAATAGATCCATGCATTTAAGGTGTTTGATGAAAAGCCCAAACCAAATGGCATTTTGATAATAATTGATTTGTGGTTAGAGAGCACACACAATTGACGTAAAACCAAGGTGAATTAGGCTCAAATCAAATAGCATTTTCATCAAACACCTTAAATGCCTCAGCTCATGAATTGACACAAAGGTGTATGCAATTAACACACTGAAAGACAAAGGCATGTAATATTCATGGAGCTGGAACATAGCAGTTTAATTAGTTTTCTGTTTTCATGCATTAGGATTATTTTACCAGTAAATAGGACTCCAACACAAACATGATTTAAGCTTTTATGATCTTAGGTTTTTAGTGTTTTCTGGTATTTGCTTTCAATGTATTAGCGCTTTCTTACCAGTAAGGAAGTTCTTGCTTTTACACCACTAGTTTTTCGTTTATGTTTTCTGTTAAATTAGACCGGTAATCTTGTTCAATAAAATAAAAACTGTGTAGCTTTCAAGCTGTTTCACTCTGTATTTTCATTGCAGCAGGGAAAAGTAAATTTTTTCAACTGTGCAGGTTCTAAGCTGTTTCACTTGATGTTTTTCTTTAATTTTTCTTTAGCAAAGCACTGGTTGTTTTATTACACATGGAAGCAATAGTCAAAAGACAACAATGGTGGTCGTGTCTTATGAAAAAACCAGCAGTTCAACTGTATATTAATTGAAGATCCAATTTAAGATATTAAACCGTTAAAATTGTAAGGCTCAAAATGGGAGAGCAATCAAAATCAGATTCACATCTGCTGCTATCCTAAGGGTGAACAGTACCTCTAAAATTCCTGCCTTTTCAAATCTAACCGTCTAATAATTTCGTGCACGTATCTCAAAGCAACTAATTTTTTCTTGCACGAATCTCGAAACAATTCAACAGTTAGATTTAAAAAGACAAAAATTGTAGATCACTGTTCATGGGTTAAGAATCGCAGATTCGGATCCATCAAAATCTAATTAAACCATACCTTTCATGCCGCACCCACGGTGAGAAAAGGATAGCACGGACCCCACTTGCCAGTCACGAGAGAAAATAATACATAAATAGAAAAAGTAACAAGTATCTGAAATAGCATCAATAAGGTAACTCCCCATGCCAAGTGTTTTCCTTGGTTACCATAGCTTCAACAATCACACTCTCATTTCACAATCAAAGCTACTTCTGCATTCCCTTTTTCTTCTTGTGTCTTAAATATATATTAAATCAACCAAATCCTCAGATATTTTGATATCTATCAAATATATCAAAAACCCATCAGATTAATCATGTTTTTTATATTATTCAAACTATAATTGCCCCTTTTCCTTCTTGTGTCTTTTATTCTTATATAGAATTTCAAAATTAGTATTTCCCTCTGCCTTTTTTTTTGGGGGTCTTTATAGCTCAACTTTTCTTGATCACTTTTTGTCAAATTAAAATTGCAGTCTTACTTTTTTTTTTTTGGCTACTTTTTGTCTAATTGCTACAGTAGCATCTTCTTCCATATCTCCTTCTTGCCATTCAATACTATATTCAATATGTGTGAATAAAAAAAGAGAAGGGTTCCATTGCCTCATACCTCATTCTTGTCTCGTATTCTATATTTTCATTTTTAAAGTCCAAACTGTCGATCCAAACGCTCAACATGATCTCCATGTTAAAATATGCTTGGTGACCAAATTTGATATTTTTTTTAATTTTTTTTATTATTTCTTTAGATTTATTGAAAACCACTGTTTTTCAAACAAATCTGAACCACAAAAAAAAACAGCGATTTTCAATAAATCTAAAAAAATAATAAAACATCTATAAAAATGTAAAATTTGGTTTCGAAGCATATTTTAACATGGGGATCATGTTGAGCAGTTCGGATCAACTGTTTAGACTTTAAAAACGAAGATAAAAAATATGAGTCATGGATGAGTTACGAGGAGATGAGGTATTGGAACCCTCCTCATCAAAAAATACGTCGAAGTAAAATGTTGAAGTCGTGCAATACTATATTCAATATCAACCTTTTTTGCAAGATAATGTTTAATTTCTCTAGTAGTTAGAACATGATCTATTTTTTACATATTGTTCATGCTTACTATTAGTGATGGTGTTCATAATAACTAACATCTGTTCAAAAAAAAAATTTGAATACGTTTGTAATGACAAAGAGAGAACCATTTGAAAAACAAAATGAAGTATTGAATATTCATATCAGTAATAAATTAATTTACAATTATAAATCTGTTACTATAAACTTTGGAAAAAAAAATATAAGGAATCGCTCTTTTTCCAAAATAAGAAAAAACAGCAGATAAAACCTGAAAATAAAAACAAATATATAGATTCCATTAATGTCCAGTCACTCTCCCGTCCCCAGCTGTTTCCCACGTAGAGATAACTTAACGCTCCCTTTATTTTTGTAACACCGCGTTGAAACTCCCTACCCTCTGCTCCACAACCTATAAATATTGTCCTCCATTCACTTACAACTTCAAAACACCAATGGTTTTCACACTTGTCACTCTAAACTCTACTCATACTCTCCTACTCTTCTCTATTAATTCGCTCTTTCAATTCTCAAATGGACTCCTCTTCTAGCAACGAACCAGACTACATGACCGTATCGTCAGCACCTCCGAAGAAGCCGTCAGGACGTATCAAGTATATTGAAACAAGGCATCCTGTCTACAGAGGAGTTCGTCGTCGAGGAACGTTGAACCGGTGGGTCTGTGAGGTTAGAAATCCCAATAATAAATTGAGAATCTGGCTCGGTTCTTACCCGACTGCCGAGATGGCGGCTCGGGCGCATGATGTTGCAATGATGGCACTGCGGGGCCGCTCTGCTTGCCTTAATTTTGCTGACTCAGCAAGGCTGATCAGCATCCCTTCTTCCTTCTCCAGTGTGCAAGAAATGAAGCAGGTAGCTGCCAATGTAGCCAAGGCGCTCCATTCAAGTGATTCATCAAACCCGGCAGAGAATGCTTCTGTTTCTACATCATCGGTTGAGATGGTAGAGAAGAAGGAAGTGTCTTTGTTGCAGATGCCTGAATCTTCCACCAATTCGGTTGCTCATGATCAAATAGAATTTAATAATTCAGATGAACTTGGAGATATGAATTCGGGACTGTACTACACAAGCTTGGCTGAGGGGCTGATGATGGAGCCTCCTGTTGACGAGGGATTGAGCAATTTAGATGATGATAAGGAATGGGGTGAGGCTGTGTCTCTGTGGAATTGGTGAAGATTTAGGAACTTCTTTTAATAGCTTTGTGAGACATTTCAACCTGCTCAGCTGGTTTGACTTCATGCCTACTTAAAACTGAGGATAAAATAATTCTGGTTCGTTTGTTTGTTATAGTTCCATTTGAGGACTGATATAATTAGTATTCTTTTTCAAATCATTGTTGTGTATATAAACCGATTGATTGCTAGAATGTAGAAACCTTAAAGTCTTATAATGAGGCCGTTCGGCAATAATGGATTAAGCCTCTTTAAGACTTAATCCGTTTTCTTTAGCTTCTTTAATAGCTTAATTTTGCTGAATACTGATTTTTTAGTGCGGATGAAAATCACCTTTTTTAGCCTTATTTTATTCGGATCTTAATCCTTCTGTTCGGATTTTAAGACATCTCTACTATTTTCTTTAATTTTCTTAGTTTTTATTTATGAATTAAGACAATCAAATATCGATTTCTTAAGCTCTTAATCTTTCATTTTTAATCTCTTGTTGCTAAACGGAGCCATTCTGATATTTGCATTCTTGTTCCGGTATTAGATTTTACAATTACAAGTAGAAGAAAATATCCAAGGGAATGCAGAGGTAGCGTTGATGGTGAAGCGAGACTAGCTAGTGTGAGTGTTGCTGCTGTGGGATCCAAGGGAAACAGTTGGCATGGAAAGTTACCTTATTAGTGCCTTATCAGGTACGGGATATTTTTCTATTTATGTAATTTCTGCATGTGGGGTGCGATCCTTTTCTGACCATGAGTGAGGCATGAGGGCCCGCTGTCTTTTGCATTCACTCATTCAAAGCCTACTGTTTGCATAAAAATTCAAAGCCTAGATATGCGGTTGCTCTTCAGTATACATGGATTTCACATTCCCCTGAAAATGTTGACAACGACGTGTTATAATTTTTTTTTTAGTGGTCAGCGCCTCAGCGGTGAGTATCGCCGATAATAATTTTCATAATAAAACGATATTTACAAATATATGGCCTCAATATAATATATACAAAGTCCAATCTATTGTGAAAAATAATAAGGTAAATTCCTCGCTAAGCACAGATTTTGAAATAGATCGGACCGTAGAAACCACCCATCGAGTCGAGTTTGATCCGATGAGCATCATTTTGAAGTAGCCTCATAAATGAGGTGTTGCACCGGCTTTTGCTCATTGGAAAAGAAACATCTGTTTCTTTCTCTTCAGATGGTCCATTCTCCTACTGCCCAAGACCACTGTGTCTTCTGACAAGGAAGGTCGGGGTGGGGGTGGGATAGTAGTATCATATCCCGTCCCCTTCGTATTGAAATGTTATAATGTGCACATATCCATGACCATAACAAGGTTGCAAACCGGCAGTCTCAAATCAAATGATCCCATCTTTACACAACAGCGGAGTTACATAGGTGACACCCCAACGTGATTGTGCAATCTCTTGAAATGAGTATCTCTTGGGTTAAGATTTTGTTGTCGAACTAATCACATAAAAATTCTAACCTTCATGGAGATTTTGATCTTCCAAAGCCTCTACCCAGGAGAGATAAGACACCTCTTTAGTTCATTATTTTATATGCCGAGCAATTTCAAGTCTCAAATGAAATCCTCTAATAGCAAAGAACCAGATATGACCATAGGGTCAGCGCCTCCGAAGAACCCGTTAGGACGCATCAAGTATATAGAAACAAGGAATCCCGCGTCTACGGAGGAGTTCGGTTCCGAGGAACTTTGAACCGGTGGGTCTGCGAGGTAAGAAAACCCAAAATTACATCTATAATTTGGCTCGGTACTTTCCTGACTGCTGAGATGGCGGCTTGTGCGCATGACGTTGCAGTGATGGCGCTGTGCGGCCCCTCTGTCTGCCTTAATTTTGCCAACTCTCAGCATGGCCGATCAACATCCTTCCTTCCTTCTCCTGTGTGCAAGAAATTAAGCAAGTAGCAGTCAAGGTTGCCAAGGCACTCCATTCAGCAATTCATCATACTGAGCAAATAATGTCTCCGTTTCTACATCATTGGTTGAGACGGTAGAGGAGAAGGAAGTGGCTTCGTTGCTGATGTCTGAATCTACCATCAATTCATTTACCTAAGATCAAATGGAATTTAATTGGGATGGAAATGGAGAGATAAATTCGGGAATCGGGACTGTACTATGCGAGCTTGGCCGAGGGGCTGATGATGGAGCCTTCTATTAATTGAGTGGTTTAGCAATTTGGATGATGATAATGAATTTGGTGGGGCCGTGTCTCTCTGGAATTAACGAATGTTTAGCTACAAGTTTATTAGTTTGGAGAGATATTTCAACCTGCTCCGTTTAACTTGATCCCTACTGAGAATAGAATAATTGTTATAGTTGGTTCAGGTCCTATTTGAGGAATGTGATGTAAGTATATATTCTTTTTCAATTCACAGTTTATATAAACTGATTGATTGCTACAAACCTTAAAACCTTATCTGATGTATGCATTCTTTGTTCCGGTTCCCTGTTTTAATCATAGAAGAAAAAATCAGAATCCGAATCGGAATTGGTCACTTGATCATGGAATCGGAATTGAATGAATCAGTCGGAATCAGTCAAATCAGATCGGAAACTCGAATATTTTTGACAGAAACCTGTTTTGTACTAAAAAAATAGTAAAAACGTCTGTAAAAAGTAATATGTAAAAAAAATTATAACGAAACAAAATATTACACACAAATAGTTTATTTATTTAATATGATACAATTATTATAATTAAAATAAAAATTTAAAAAGTAATTAGTACAATTTAGAGTCCTATATAAGTACTGTGGATAGAAGTATTAAGAGAAATTTATAATTAAAAAAAAATTGCGTCCAAATGTTCCAAATTTCCAATATGAGGTTAGTCTCAAACCAAAGTATAGTTTAAGTATTATGGTTGCATGATCTAACAACAAAAATGAGCAGTTGTGGTAAAGTTCTCTATGCACACACAACAGGTCATGGGTTTGAGTCCCGTAGGGAAAATTTTTGGTTAAGTTTTTGAGAAAGAATATTTGGAGCTGAAATGGTTGGAATATTTTGGAATAAGGCCTATTTGGCTGAAATTTTACAGGAATAGGACATTTTCGGCCAAAATTTGACTGAAATCGTACCGTTTCGGCTGAAAGTAATTTGTCTTCCGTGTAACTTGGCCAGAAATCAGATTGATACGGAACAACCAATTTTTCCTTCTATGGTTCTAATCTTCTTTTTAATATCATCCATGTTACTGTCACAGGCTACACTAATTCGGTTGCTTATGAAGTTATGATAAAATATAATTTAATAATTCGGACGAACATGAAGATATGAATTCGGGACTGTACTACACGAGCTTGGCTGAGGGGCTGATGATGGAGCCTCAAGGATTGAGCAACTTAGATGATGATAAAGGAATGGGGTGAGGTTGTGTCTCTGGGGAATTGGTGAAGATTTATGTACATTTTTTAATAGTTTTGTGAGATATTATATTTCAACCTGCTTTGGTTTAACTTGATGCCTACTTAAAACTGAGGATAAAATAATTCTGGTTCGTTTGTTTGTTATAGTTAGTTCCATTTGAGGACTGATGTAATTAAGTATTCTTTTTCAAATCATTGATGTGTCATGTGTATATATATAAACCGATTGATTGCTAAAATCCTTAAAAGTCTTATTCTGATATATGCATTCTTGTTCCGGTACTAAATTTACAATTACAAGTAGAAGTAAATATCCAAGGGAATGCAATTTATGCAAACGTGGCGTTGATGGTGAAATGAGAGTACAAGTGTTGCTGCTATGGGATCCAAGGGAAACAGTTGGCATGTGAAGTTACCTTATTAATGCCTTTTCTGGTAGTAGATATTTTTCTATTTATGTATGTTCTTGCTTGTGGCTTGTGGGGTGCGATCCTTTTCTGACCATGAGTGAGGCATGAGGGCCCGCTGTCATTTGCATTCACTCATTCACAGCCTACTGTTTGCATAAAAGGACTCTTTAGATATGTTGCTCTCCAGTAGACATGGATTCCACATCTACCCTGAAAATAATAACAACGATATGTTATAACTTTTTCATAAAAAAAAAAGTATATTTACAATATTTCTAGTTATGGCCTGAATATAACATATACAAGAAAGTATAATCTATTGTGAAAAATAATAAGCTAAACTCCTCACTACGCATATCTCGCCCACATTGCAACCTCCATCGATCACTAACAGTTTTGTACCCAGATATTCACCTCTCTATAATGTTGTCAGCCAAATTGACCATTCAGTTTCTATAAATACTTATTTATAATGGGGCATATATAACCAATTTTTTCTAGAAACAAATATCTACATTCCACTGTACCAGTCACTATCCAGTCCCAGCTGTTAGTCTCACGGAGAAAGACGAAACTGCCTTCATCTCTGTAGTTCCTCTTCATCCACAAGTTATAAATACCGTCTTCCCTTCACTTACAAACTCAAAACTCAAAAACTCCACTCATACTCTCTTACTCATACTAAGCTCTATTAATTTGTTTTTTCAATTCTCAAATGAAATCCTCTGATAGCAAAGAACCAGGCATGACCGTAGGGTCAGTGCCTCCGAAGAACCTGTCAGGAGACATTAAGTATACAGAAACAAGCCATCCCGTCTACAAAGGAGTTCGGCGCCGAGGAACATTGAACCGGTGGGCCTGCGAGGTAAGAAAACCAAAAAGTACAGCGAGAATTTGGCTCGGTACTTTCCCGACTGCTGAGATGGCAGCTCGGGCGCATGACGTAGCAGTGATGGCACTGCGGGGCCGCTCTGCTTGCCTTAATTTTGCTGACTCAGCATGGCTGATCAGCATCCCTCCTAACTTCTCCAGTGTGCAAGAGATGAAGCAGGTAGCTGCCGATGTTGCCAAGGCGCTCCATTCAAGTGATTCATCATACCCAACCGAGAATGCTTCTGTTTCTACATCATCAGTTGAGATGGTAGAGAAGAACGAAGTGTCTTCGTCGCAGATGCCTGAATCTACCACCAATTCAGTTGCTTATGATCAAATAGAATTTGATAATTCAGATGAACACGGAGATATGAATTCGGGACTGTACTACACGAGCTTGGCTGAGGGGCTGATGATGGAGCCTCCTGTTGACGAGGGATTGAGCAATTTAGATGATGATAAGGAATGGGGTGAGGCTGTGTCTCTGTGGAATTGGTAAAGATTTAGGAACATTTTTAGTTGTTTTGTGAGACATTTCAACCTGCTTTGGTTTGACATGATGCTTACTTAAACTAAGAATAGAATAATTAATGCTGTTGTTTGTTATTAGGGAAAATAGAAAATTTGATCCTTCAATTCTTTTTCAAATCACTGTTTGATTGATTGCTAGAAACGTTAAGTCTTATTCTAATGTATAAATTCTTGTTCTGGTTCCATGTTTAAATTTCTTTCTAACTGTGACAGGCTACACTGATATGCAAGGGAATCCAGATGTGGCGTTGATGGAGAAGTGTGAGAGTTAGTGTTGAGGCTATGGGATTCAAGGAAATCCAGATGTGACGTTGATGGAGTCAGATTTTCAAATTATAAGAGTCAAATAATAAAATAAATAAGAATCAATATTAGAATATTCTTGACATTAACTCTAAATTATATATAAACAACAAAATTTTGAAAATAAATCATTCAACCTTACTAAATATGACATAAAAAAATTACCTTATTAATGCCATTTAAGGTACTAGATATTTTTCTATTTATGTATTGTTTGCATGTGGGGGGCACCATGGATCGTTTTCTGACCATGGGTGGGTGCGGCACGAGGGCCCGCTGTCTTTTGCCTTCAGTCGTTCACATGATCACATCCTAGCGTTTGCATAAAAGGTACAGTTCATATTTTGGCTGCTCTCCAGTAGACATGGACCCCGCATTTTTCATGAAAAAGATCACAAATTTAATAATGTCACAACTCTTTGAGCCTTTCAATTTAACTTCAACGGTTTAAATTATATTATCTAGTATAGAATATTTAATAGTTCTTGATCGGGCCGACGACAGAACGATATTCTAGCATTCCTTCAACTTACGTCACAAACGGTAATAAACAGAAAACAAAAACAAAACTTAATTACAAAGCTCAGCATATATGTTATTTAACGACACACTTCTTTATAACTGATTTATTAAGAACAACAGTAAAAATAGAACTAAATTAATCCACACAAATATATCACATTAAGTACACATATTTAACCGATTGGATCTAGGTCCGTAGTCCTAGATCCAATATCCCGATAAATATACCCCCGCAATCCAATAACTAGATACAATACCGTGCACATTATATTCAAACACACTAAAATAAAAACACAAATTATTGGAAAGTACGATTACTTGATAGCGAGATTTCAGAACTTCAAATCAAACTGCAATTGACTATATAATTTTTTTTGGTGATGTAGACTCAAAATTCAAATCGAACGGATTATAATCTTTAATTTTTCCCTTCTTCAAGTGACCCGAGAGAGATTAAAAAAAAAAGACTTTTTGAGTAAAAAGAATAGTGGAGTTGTTGGTGAACATGCCACATTTACAAAAATAGATTAAAAGTTTATAATGTTGCAAACAAGTTGAAATAAAAATTCTCAATACTATTTTCAAAATTACAGGGTGTCATATTTTAAAATAATAAATTACACAAGTAATTATTAAAGTTTGGAGGTTTTTGTTAGTTTAATTCTTAAATTTTAAAATTATCATTGAACAATTAATTTTTGGTCCTTAAAAAT
Source organism: Carex cristatella (assembly GCA_024447775.1). NCBI lineage: Eukaryota > Viridiplantae > Streptophyta > Magnoliopsida > Poales > Cyperaceae > Carex > Carex cristatella. The sequence goes on from JAJHPF010000001.1 coordinate 10,027,075, forward strand.
TTCAATTTCTTAAAATTAATTTTATCATCATCATTGGTTAAAAAAAAATATAGATGAAGATTTCGTTTTGATCAAATATTTCACGTGCCAACTTTGGCAGGTCAACAAGCGGATCTAAGTTTTAGTCAATTGTGGCTAACCTAAATTTTAAAATTTTAATTATGTATATTGAAATTTAATTAAATTTTCATTTGTTTATAGTTTTTATATAGTTTAGCCTCTCATAAAATAAGAAATGTATTCTTATACAATATTCCCGCAAAAACAATGGAGCGGCTGAACAAGACTTAAGAGATAATTGCTTGCCCGACACTCTCCTTTTCTTGCATATTCGATCGATCTGTATCAACTTCTACAAAAACATATAAATAAACTTGAGAAGAAACATTTCTATAATTCTAGCAAAATCTTATTTTGGTCCGCTACTGGCATGTACAATTCAGTGACTAACATAACATATCTATATTGAAGATCGAATTTAAGATATTAAACCATTATATATGTGCATTAAAAATTAATGGAGGCCTGGGAGTGATAGACTTGACGTACCAGAACACTGCACTACTCACAAAGTGGCTTTGGATGATAGAGAAATTTCCGGAGGGGCTATGGGCATCAACGGTCAGGGAATTACATGCAATCACAGCGGGGGATCAGCTGCGATCAACCTTCAATATGACCTCCTTCTTCATAAAGGATCTGGCCAACCTCGTCCCATTTTTCAACTGCTCCTTCGACATAGGCACGGCACTGTGACGATGGACCACGACGGGACAATACTCATGTGCTTCGGCCTACGCATACATGCACAACTCGGGGGTGCGATGTGCGACCCAGAAGGAACTGTGGGGGATGAAAATTCCATTAAAAGTCAAATCTTTCGTTTGGCTCATGTTAGAAGGTAAAATACTCACCCAAGATGTCTTGATCTATCGGGGTGTCAGGTGCAACAGGTTTGTAAATTGTGCGGCTCTGGGAGGGTAGAAACAAAGGACCACGTTATGTGGAACTGTGCGTATGCGATTAAATTCTGGTTTGAGTTGCTGGCACACTACGACATAACTTCGGTCAGGAGAGAAAACATTAGGCAAGCATGGATCACTAGTAGAAGGAGCTTGCAACGTAACCGGCAAGAAATATGGAATATTATATGGGCGGCGAGCATCTGGAGACTGTGGCGAGAGAGAAACAAAAGAATCTTCTCCGATACGAGAAGAGAGGAGCAGGCACTCGTCAGGCAGACAGTACGAGATATTGAATCATGGTTAATGGCTGCATAGTCCAAGCCCGCGTAGAGAGTACAGAGAGATATAAATAGTACCTAGTAGGAGGTGTAAATAGCTACCTTATTTTTAGATTTTTCAAATCATGTAAATAATTACTTTTGTAACCTATTTTTTATATATAAAATTTGTTCACGGCATTGCCGCCAATCATCAAAAAAAAATAAAATATCAAACCGTTAAATTGTAGGTGTCAAGAAGCGAGAGCAGCCACAATCCAAAGCATATCTTTCATGCCGGGGTGCGTGTCCTCTGAGGTATCTCAATTTTCACGTGACCAACGTGTCCGGTGCCTATTCGGGAGAATGTAGGGGCCAATATTATTTGAGCTTTGAGATTCGCGCATAACTTATTTGAACGATTTAGATATTCCAAAAAGTCACGCAAAGTTTGAGATATCTCAGAGAATGCGAATTCTTCATGCCGCACCCATGGTCAGAAAAGGATAGCAGCCCACTGTCGAGTCACGATCGACAAACTAAAAAAAAAATACATAAATAGAAAAATATCTAGTACTTGAACAGGCATAATAGGTAACTTCCGATATCAACTGTTTCGCTTGGATCCCATACAAGCAACACAAACACGCCACGTCTCATGAATTGAATAATCGTTTCAATTATAGATACCCTCTTTGTTTTAAAGGGCTTGTTCTGTTTTTCCGAATCTAGACGTCCAACTGTTTTGTGATTCGTGCAAATAAATATAAGCTGTTTTAAGACTCGTGTATTAAAGAGTTGGACGGTCAGATTTGAAAATGCAAAAATTTCAGAAATGCTATTTATTCACGGAGAATCTCAGCAGATCCTATTCCCTTGTGGGGTTACTAGGAGAACGTCATGTTTCAGACTAGTTGTAAATTGAATACGGACGGTCCATGGTTATTCTTTTAACTTGGCACGAATCTCAAAGCACAAATAATACTATCCCACGCCATCCTCGAGTAAACACTGTTTTAAGTTAATCCGGCCGTCTGTTTTCAATTTGCTAGAATCAGGTATCTGGGACGATTCAGATTCTGGTCAGACTGCTTGTTGTAACTTGACTTGTTTTGAAATAAAACGGGTCTAACTGTCTCTTTATTAAAATATATATATATATATATATATCTATAGATAATTTACAATTATAATATGTTATTATAAAATTGGGAAAGAAATAAATGAAATTGCGATTCGCCAGCTGGTTGCTCTTTTTCAAAATAAGAACAACGTCAATAAATCTTGATATAAAATCAAATATGTAGATTCCATCGCTTCCAGTCACCCTCCTGTCCCCAGACCCCAGCTGTTTCCCACATAAAGAAAATTTAACGCTGCCTTTATTTCTGTAAGTCCAAATTGCGACTCCCTGCCCTCTTATCCCACAACCTATAAAATACCGCCTTCCCTTCACTTACAAATTACAAACTCAAAACACCAATAGTTTTAAAGTTGTCACTCTAAACTCTACTCATACTTTCCAACTCTGTTCTATTATTCGCTCTTTCAATTCTCGAATGGAGTCCTCTTCTAGCAACGAACCAGACTATAAGACCGTATCGTCAGCACATCCGAAGAAGCCATCAGGACGTGTCAAGTATATTGAAACAAGGCATCCTATCTACAGAGGAGTTCGTCGCCGAGGAACGTTGAACCGGTGGGTCTGCGAGGTAAGAAATCCTAAAAATAAATTGAGTATATGGCTCGGTTCTTACCCAACTGCAGAGATGGCAGCTCGGGCGCATGACGTTGCAGTGATGGCACTGCGGGGCCGTTCTGCTTGCCTTAATTTTGCTGACTCAGCAAGGCTGATCAACATCCCTTCTTCCTTCACCAGTGTACAAGAGATGAAGCAAATAGCTGCCGAGGTTGCCAAAGCGCTCCATTCAAATGATTCATCATCGGCCGAGAGTGCTTCTGTTTCTACATCATCGGTTGAGATGGTAGAGAAGAAGGAAGTGTCTTCGTCAACGCAGATGCCTGAATCTACCATCAATCAGGTGGCCCATGATCAAATGGAATTTAATAATACGGATGAAGTTGGAGATCTGAATCCAGGATTGTACTACGCAAACATGGCCGAGGCGCTGATGATGGAGCCTCCTGTTGAGGGATTGAGCAATTTGGATGATGATAAGGAATGGGGCGAGGCTGTGTCTCTGTGGAATTGGTGAAGATCTAGTAATATTTTTGAATAGTTTTGTGAGACATTTTGAACCTGCTCTGCTCAGGTTTGACTTGATGCCTACTTTAAAAACTGAGAATAGAAAATTGATCGTTCTATTCGTTTGTTTGTCATAGTTGGTTCCATTTGAGGACTGATGTAAGTATTCTTTTTATTATCACTGTTGTTTATATAAACCGTTTGATTGCTAGAAACATTAAAGTCTTATTCTAATTTATGCATTCCAGACTTCCAGTTCCGATACTAGATTTTTGAAGAAAATATCCAAGGGAATGCAGACGTACGTGGCGTTGATGGTGAAGAAAATATCTAAGGGAATCCAAGGGAACAGTTGGCATGGGAACTTACCTCTTTTAATGCCTTTTCAGGTAGTAGATATTTTTCTATTTATGTATTTTTTGTATGTGGGTCGCCTGATATTTGTATTAATATATAATATTAAATAATAATAATTAATATACCAGCTAAGCTGGATATTTATAAAAATATTTAGACCGGTCAAAAAATTATCAGTTCTAATTAAAATTCAAACTGGCAAAAAAATTGCCGGTCTAAGAATTTTTTTTTCTATTTCGGACACTACAAGTATTCTATTTTTTTTAATTCTATTCACAACTCACTCAAATTCACCAAAAGAGAAAAAGGAGAAGGAAAAGAGGCGATTTTTTGGTAATTATTTATTTATTTATTTTTATTTATTCTTTTATTCTCTTATTATTTTTTATTCTTTATTTTTTTTTCAATAACTTATAAATTTAAATTAGTAACCTGACAAATATTTATCGTTTACCAAAATATAATTTGTTGTCTATAACCATATTAATTTCATTATACTAGCTATGATAGAAAGTTTTTGACCGGTACGTACATATATATGTGGTTAATTTATTATTCCAAAGAGAATTCATTTATTAATGGTGCATAAGTGCATTTGATCTTTATTGAATTTGCAAGAGGGTTTTTCAGTTTATTCTAGTTATGCTGGTGGTAGGTTTGTAGCACATAACCTGTTGTTTTGAGTTCACACAACCCGTTGAATTTGTAAGAGGGCTTCTCAGTTTATTCTAGTTAGTTATGATTGTAGGGATCTGACTTCACTGCTTGCCAAATTGGCAAGCAAGATTCTGTTTTTTCAAATTAAACCGTTGAATTTTTTCATATACGAATCTCAATACAGATTAATAGTTTTATTTGAAAAAACAGAATCACGCTTGTCTATTTGGCGAACAGCGGATTCCAATCCATACTCGTAGTAGGCTTTAGCACAGAACCTGTTGTTTTGAGTTCAGACAACCTGTTGTATTTAAGTTCATAGGCTTGTAGTACATTGTATTAAGACAGTTGTGTCAAGTTTTGAATTTCGGATTAAAAGGAAAGCTCATGTTTCAGTCAATTGCACTGTTTGCTATCTGTGCAATGGATTTCAACCATTTTCTTTGTCATTTTTTACTTCTCCTGATTTTTGTGCGCTTTGTTTTTATGACACCCCAAAATACTAATATTTTTTTATAAACCATATAATTAAAAAAAAAATTTAGTAAAACAACATGATTACTTTTTTATTGTTACAAAAACCACAAGAACCGAGTTGGCATTTTGGTCCGAAATTTTTTAAACCATAATTAAAAACAAATACTAATATTTTTAATAAACCACAATTAAAAAAAATTAGTAAAACAGCATGTTGACTTTTTTTTTACAAAAACCATAAGAACTGAGTTGGCATTTCGGTCTGAATTTTTTTTTATATGGGACCGAATTAGCATTTTGGTCCCACCTTGTTTTACAGTTTTTCTGAAAAAAAACTGTGTAGCCATTGGTATAACAAAGTGGGACCGAGATACCATCTCGGTCCATTGCTTTCTCAGCCGGGACAGAAATGACAATTCGGTCCCAATTGTTTTATTTTTAGAATTTGCTTATAAAATAAAATAAAAAATTTGAATAAAAGAATGTGTTTGCTGATCTGTACCGAATAAAATAAAATAAAAATTTTGAATGTCCGATTAAGATATTGCTCTTCAAAATTTTGAATTTGAATGTACTGAATAAAATTTGAATTTGAATGTGCCGAACAAAAATTTGAATTTGAATTTTTGCGGGACCAAAATGTCAATTCGGTCTCATGGATATGGCCGGGCGAATTAGCATTTCGGTCAATTGGCATTTAGAGATTTTCTTTGACCTATCTTCAGAAAAACTCTAAAATAAGAAGTACCGAAATGCCAATTTAGTCTCGTATATAAAAAAAAAAATTCGGTCCATAATGCCAACTCGGTTCTTATATTTTTTTACAAAAAAAAAGAAGTAATCGTGTTGTTTTCCTTATTTTTTTTTAGTTATGGTTTATAAAAAAAAATTCCCAAAATACACTTTACATGTTACATTTCAAAGAAATAAATAGTCATTTCAAAATCACAAAATGATGGAGATATAAAATGACAGAACTACAAAAGTATATTTTTAAAATTAATGGAAAACTAAAACTGAATGCAAGTGTGATCTGAACATACAAATAAAAATAAAGTTGTTAAAAAACTTATAAAATTATTTTCCTCATTGAACAGGTACAAACAGTAACTAATTAAATATAATTTCATAAGGATAACTAATGTATGCAATCTAGCACCATTTAAATGAATAAACAATTAATTTGTTTACAATCAAAGAAATACATTATACAAGGAATTGACATATCCTTCTAAGATTGCGGATACAATATCAATATTGTATTTAAATGAAACATAGAAAATGAAGAAAAATAAGAAAATAATTTTATTGTAGGAATTAGAAATAGATTTAAAAAAAAATAAGAAAATAAATTACTAAAAATTTATTCAATTTAATTATGACAAATTATATAGCAGTATGTGTAGTGATTATGTTTTAACTAAATTTGAATTTCTACACATAAAACAGATTATTTAATCAAAAGAAGATAAGTTATATGATTGGATGACTGCTATAAAATTTGAAAATTCATCGTACAATTATAGCCGTTGGCTGTGCTGAATGCCCTGTAACGGAATTTTTTATCAGTCAATCATGGAAGAGCCGAAAAGCACTTCAAAACTAATAAATTTGGCTATTCTGAATGCGTTGAGTTTGTCATTTCCATAGTCAACAACACATGCATGATTTTGTACAAGGGGCACCAAACTGACCATTAAGTTTCTATAAATAGTTATTTATAATGGGTATATATCCAATTTTTTCTGGAAACAAATATCTAGATTCCACCATTCCAGTCACTATCCCGTCCCGCTGTTTCTTGTACGGAGAAAGACGCTGCCTGTAGTCCCATCAGCTCCGACAACCTATAAAAACCATCTTCCCTTCGCTTACAAACCCAAAACTCCACTCACAGTCTCCTACTCCTACTCAACTCTATTAATTCTCTCTTTCAATTCTCAAATGAAATCCTCTTCAAGCAACAAACCAGACATGACCGTAGGGTCAGCGCCTCCGAAGAACATGTCAGGACACAGCAAGTATATAGAAACAAGGCATCATGTCTACAGAGGAGTTCGGCGCCGAGGAATGTTGAACCGGTGGGTTTGCGAGGTAAGAAAACCCAAAAGTACATCGAGAATCTGGCTCGGTACTTTCCCGACTGCTGAGATGGCGGCTCGGGCGCATGACGTTGCAGTGATGGCGCTGCGCGGCCGTTCTGCCCACCTTAATTTTGCAAACTCAGCATGGCTGATCAGCATCCCTCCTTCCTTCTCCAGTGTGCAAGAAATGAAGCAGGCAGCAGTCGAGGTTGCCAAGGCGCTCCATTCAAGGAATTCATCATACTTAGCTAATAATGTCTCCGTTTCTACATCATGTGATGAGATGGTAGAGGAGAAGGAAGTGGCTTCGACGTCGCTGATGCCTGAAACTACCATCAATTCAGTTACCTATGGTCAAATGGAATTTAATTGGGATGGAAATGGAGAGATAAATTCGGGACTGTACTACGCGAGCTTGGCCGAGGCGCTGATGATGGAGCCTCCTATTGATCGTTTTAGCAATTTGGATGATGATAATGAATTAGGTAGGGCCGTGTCTCTGTGGAATTATGTTTATTAATTATTAGTTTCGAGAGATATTTCAACCTGCTCTGCTTTAAGTTGATACTTACTGAGAGTAGAATTATTGTTATAGTTGGTTTAGGTTTCATTTGAGGGTTGTGATGTAAATATTCTTCTTCAATTCACTGTTTATATATACTGATTTTTTGCGAGAAACCTTGAAATCTTATCTGATGTATGCTTTTTGGTTCCGGGCCCATGTTTTAATCTTGTTTGGCACCACTGATATCCGCTGATGGATTCTTTGTGGCGTTGATGGTGCAGTCAGAATGTGTTGTGACTATGGGATCTGAAACAGTTGGCATAGTAACAAATCAATTATTTGGATTCGGTTTGGCGAGGTCAAAAATTCGTGATTGGAATAATTCGGGTATAATTCGGGAATAATTCGGTATTATTTGGATCAGAGATCTCTGTTCTGTAAGGGAGCAAAAACAAAAAATAACAAAAAAAATAAAATTCCAGGAAAATTCGGGAATAATTTGGTATTATTCGGATCAGAGATTTCAGTTCTGTAAGAGAGCAAAAACAAAAGAAAATAACAAACAAATAAAATTCTGGAAAAATTCAGAAATAATTCGGAGAAAATTTGTAAAATTCACGAATTATTCACGAATTCGCGAATTATTCAGAAATTATTCAGTTAAAGTTCGGCTAACCAAATAAACCGGCGTTCAGTTTGACATCACCAAAAATCTGAATAATTCACGAATAATTTGGAAATTATTCGCAAATTTTGTCATTATTATAGTTGGTGTGGGAAGTTAAATAATGTCTTATCAAGTAATGGATATTTTTCTACTTATGGATGTTTCTATGTGTCCTTATCAAGTAATGGATATTTTTCTACTTATGTTTCTATCTGTCGTGACTCGCAAGTGGGGTGCGATCCTTTTCTGACCATAGAGGGCTACTCCTCGGAGGGTCGGACAGCTATCCTCTATATCTGACTGATGGTGGAGCCCACTACTTTACTGTTTCAGATGAACTAAAAAAACATTATTTTTGTGCTTTGAGATTGATGCTAAGTTAAAAGAAATACAATAAAAAAAAACAGAGATAAATTTGGATGATGATAATGAATTGGGTGGTGCCGTGACTCTGTGGAATTGAAGAAGGTTTAGGAATATTTTTTATTACTTTTGGGAGATATTTCAACCTGCTCTGTTTTAACTTCATGCCAACTGAGAATAGAGAATAGAATAATTGTTATAGTTGGTTCATAATTCATTTGTGAACTGTGATGCAAGTATTCTTTTTCTATTTTTTTTTTTTAAGGTTGGCAGGTAAATCGCCAACAATATATTAATAAGAAAAAAAAAAGGGTTCAATTTACAAGACAGTATGCTAAGATAGCATACAACCATTGGAATCCAAAAATTGAAATATAAAAATATAATATTAAACTAACATCAACTACCACCAATTGCCACCGGTAGGGTGAACAGACTCTGCTTCTTTTCTTGAGAAAAAGGACGACTTTTCTTTTTTTTCCATCCAGATCGTTCAAAATTTATCGTACGGTCTTTATTATTTTTTATTTTCAAATTAATTTAATCTATTAAAATAATTCAGATTTAATTAGAGATAGACTTTGAACGATCCGGATGAAAGAAAAGAAGGGTGCTCCTTTTTTCAAGAAAAGAAGCTGATTTTGATCCTGATAGGGCACAATACAGTAAGTATTCTTGTTCAAATCAATGTTTATAAAAAACTGATTGATAGCGTGGAAAAAATGTAACGTTCCGTGCCGTGATTAAAATATGGAGGAGTGGTCACGGCACGCGAGTCACGCCGTGACTTCCGTACTGTGACCGTTTGCGTGCCGTGTTCAAACGTAACTAGTCACATTTTTCACATTTAACCATTTTTTCATAATTTAGATTAGTTTATTCAAGATTCAAATTTTGATCAATATTTAACGGTCCTAATTACATGTGACTCGCGTGATCACGTACCATGCCGTATCGTGCTCTGACCGGATTTTTAGCGTGCTGTGCTGCACCGTTCCGTAACAGAACCTGCTCCGCCGTACCATTTTTCCCACTCTTCTGATTGATTGCTAGAAACATTTTTTTTTGCTAGTTATTGCTAGAAACATTGAATCTTGTTTGTAATACCGTTAACGTTAATGTGAGAGGCTACACATATCCAAGGGAATGCACGCGTATCGTTGATGGTGAAGTGATTGTGAGTGTTTAGGATATGGGATCAAATTTGAAAGGGAAATTACCTAATTAAAGACAGTTCAAGTAATGGATATTTTTCTATTTATGTATTAATTTTGTCTGTAGTGATCACAAGTGGCCAAGTGGGGTGCTATTTTTTTCTGACCATGGGTGCGGCATCAGGGCCCACATCTTTCCTGTAAATGATGACAACCATATGTTACAAGTAACTTTTGAGCCCTACAATTTAACTAAACGTTTTAAATTCGATTTGTTATACTATTTTTATCCACTAATCTTAATTTATATCTTGAATATACATATGTTAGTTACTGAATTGCACATAAATTGTACATTAATTACTCTAAATAAAATTCAAAAACTTCTAAATAAATTTTTTATTTATTTGAAAAAAAAAAATTAGATTATTGAGTAGAACTAGAATACTCCTAGGAGTAACATGTCCTTTTGTACTCTTAACTCTAAATCTTATCGGATTAACTTTGAACGACGAATCCAAACAGTTAAAATCATTCTACCTTACGAGTGATTCGTCTATATGTGAAAATTTTAAAGTTTCGAATTAATTTAGTATAAAGTCAAATGGTCAAATGGTCAAAAGGCTCCAAAAAATAAATGCATTAAAATTAATTTAGAAATCTTCTAATTTTGACCACTTGACTTTATATTAAATTAATTTGAAACTTTAAAATTTTTACATGTAGACACATCACTCGTAAGATAGAAAGATTTTAACGGTTTTGATTTATCGTTCGAAGTAAATCCAATAGATTTTAGTATTAAGAGTATAAAAGAGCTTGTTCTACTTGAAGCATTGCTTTAATATCCGTGCACAATTGTTTCAATATCCATACACACGGATCTTGAAGCGAATCGAACGATTATGAAGTCCATGGGACCCAAACTGCTCTCCTGCGTTGCATTCTGAGTGTGGCATCCCATTTCATAGAACAGGGAGATATTTCAACCGCCCCGTTTTAAATTTATGTCAACTGAGAACAGAGAATAGAATAATAGTTATAGTTGGTTCAAGACTTCAAGTTCCATTTGAGGACTGTGTGTCTCAAATGTGTGTAAGTATTCTTTTTCAAACCACTGTTTATAAAAACTGATTGATTTCTAGAAACCTCGAAGTCTTATAGATCTGATGTATGCTTCTTTGTTCCGATTCCCTGTTTTCATCTTCTTTGTTATACCGTTAATGTTAATGTGACAGGCTACACTTATATCCAAGGGAAAGCACACGTGTCGTCGATGGAGAAGTGAGTGTGTGTGTTTAGGATATGGGATCAAAGGGAAATTACCTAATTAAAGACATTTCAAGTAATGGCTATTTTTCTATTTATGTATTTATTTTGTCTGTGGTGATCACAAGTGGGGCGATATTCTTTTCTGACCATGGGTGCGGCATTAGGGCCCACATCTTTCCTCAAATTATGACAATGATATGTTATAACTTTTTGAGCCATACAATTTAATGTTTTAAATTCGATTTCTTATACTATTCTTACCCACTAATCTGAATTTATATCTTGAATAAAAATATAAGGGGGTTGAAATGTCACTTTTAGGACCGGTTTGGCAGCATAAAAAATTTGTGAGATTATAAATTTCTGAAATTATATCTTGAATAAAAATATAAGGGGGTTGAAATGTCACTTTTAGGACCGGTTTGGCAGCATAAAAAATTTGTGAGATTATAAATTTTTAATAAGGAGATGATAATTTCAATTTGTTAAAACCAAAGTTATTTAACGCATAGAAAATTTTCGAATATAGGTGTTCGGCAAATGCATGGAAAATTTGTTAGAATGTTGGTTTTTTTTTTTTTTAGAAAATATAATACTATAATTAAATTATATTAAATATATTAATTCTAATTACTGATTATGATCGATATATTATATATATATATATATATATATATATATATATATATATCAGATTCTAAAAAAGTTTAAATGAGTGAATTGACTATACAATGCAAAGTGAACTAACCACACACTGCAAAATGAAAAATGCATTTAATTTTTATTATTGTGCTTGATTTTTACATTTAATTAAGTTAAAATTATGCTCGATTTTTATTTAATTAAGTTAAAATTATGCTTGATTTTTAGTATTTGTTTAGGTATGATTGATTTTTATATGTATCTGAATCAAGTGAATGTTGGAGTTGACTGGCTCAAATATGCTTGATTTTTTTTAATGCATGGCAAGTATGCTTGATTTTAATTGCTCAATTTTTTTTAGTAAAGACAGATAATTTTGAGCGAGTTGAGCTACTCCAGCAAAGAGAGATTTGACAGCTTCAGCTTGGGAAAAATACCTATCAAAAATTATAAAAGAGAATTAATACATAGTCACCAAACAGGTCAATTGGAAAAATTTCTATTACCTTATTTTTTTTCCCAAGATTCCCAAAGGAATCTTTGCCTCCGAACAGACCCTTAATTTGTACCTTTACCATGTCTTCATGTTTAAAATGTTTAATAACTCAATATTTTAAAACATAAATTTCAAAACAAAACAGTTTAATGTGATCTATATGATTTTCACTACGTGCTTATAAAAAATTAAAAATTTTGATTTTGTCTTTATGTAAATTAATAAGTTGAAACATGAACGTCTATAAATTATCTATATCAATACATTTTTAAGCTCTAGATAACAAACACAAAAAAATTGAAATATTATAATTTTTTATACTGCATAGATAAAATGATGTAGATCGTTTTATTTTGACTTTTAAATTTTGATTTATTTAGCTTTTTCAAAATGGAGAGATGATAAAGACACAAAAATAGAGACATTTGAACTCTCCTTCTTGAACATACATATGTTAGTTATTGAATCGTACATAAATTAATAAATTATACATTTATTAATTACTCTAAATAAAATTTAAGAAACTTACTAACCAATAGAGAATTATAGTTGAAAACAAAAGAAAACGCAACATATTAGTAAAGATAAAAGGAGAAGAAATAATTTTGGTATTTACTATAAGTTTTTGTATTAATTTCCAACAGAGAAGATTACATCCTATATAGGCGAATACAGACATATATGAGCTGTGACAAGAGTTAAAAACAGAAAGAATAAAGCGGTAATCTCTTTAAGATTATAATCTTCCTAAATAATATTATCTCAATTTAAAGACTGTAATGGAATCGGAGGAGTCCATTTACTGTTTATTAATTAGTTTATTATCCTAGATTTATGGAATAATAAAATAAGAATTTAATGGTATATTTCCGATGAGATTGAAAATTTGGAAATAAGACTTGGTATGACTGCACACGTGGACCACACCCAGTCGCATATTCAAATTCGCATGAAAAGAACCGCATATGTAGTGTTCTAAAATAAACCCATGACCCGTGATCTGGTCCGGTCCGCCTGTGATCCGGGTACCGTCCGGTCTGGTTCGTGTACGGGTTCGGAGGGTCCGGCGGGTTGGGCGGACCGGGTAAAAATCCGAGTAAGAGTTGATTTTTGAAACCAAAACCCGTCTAACCCGTGACCCGTGAACCCGTATCCGTCCGGTCCGGTCCGTGAACTCGTACTCGCCTGGTCCGATCCGTGAAAAAATTGCATTTTAAAATACATTAAAAAATACATTTTAAAAATTAATAAATAAAAAAGATTCTCTTTAGTTAGCATTTCTATATGACAAAATTGCATGATATTAAAATAATGACAAAAATCATATTTATTTGCAATAACCAAAAACATTCTTTCAAATAATTCAGTTTTATAAAACATTATATTTCAAACATCTAAATTGTTTTTTTTTAATCAAACAATTTATTTTTGTTATCAAATATTTTCATTTAAAAAACTGGAAAAAAAAGAAAAAAAAAGAAAAAAAAAACAGAAAAAACAGAAGAAAAAAAAAACCCGGTCCGGACCAACCCGTAAACCCGGTCCGTCCGGACCGCCAACAGGTGGGGGTAAGAGTCCATGGACGGATAAGAATAGACTTTCAAAAATTTTACCCGCCGAATCCGTATCTGACCAACCCGTGAATCCCCAAACCCGTACCCGGCCAACCCGTGAACCCGGACGGATTGGACCCGGTCCGGCCCGTTTTCGGACACTACGCATATATATGGTGCTGCATTTAAAAACACTGCACTATACTACACTTTTAAGAGTTAAGTTTCCGGAATTTGCTTTCAAATCATGTCGTAACAAATATCAGTGCTAAAAGGTGACCGGACACATGACATGAACAACCTAATAAAAATCCTAGATAGGTCGGTCTCTCTTCTCACAATAACAAGAGAGAGATTGAGAGATTCTCAAGAGTAAACCGAAAAGAAAAAAAAATGGAGAGAGATGAGTAATTCGCTCTTTCAATTCACATTTGTCACTCTTTACTCCACTCATACTCTCTCCTACTCCTACTACTAAGCTCTATTAATTCACTCTTTTAATTCTCAGATGAAAACCTCTTCTTGCAACGAACCAGATTACACGACTGCATGGTCAGCGCCTCCTAAGAGGCTGTCAAGACGCATGCCATCTACAGAGGAGTTCTGCGCCGATGTTACAGTGATGGCGCTGCGCGGATGCTTTACATGCTTTAATTTTTCAGGCTCAGCATGGCTGATCAGAATCCCTCTTTTATTTAATTTCCAGTGTGCATGAGATGAAGCAGGTAGCTGTGAAGGTCGCCGATGCCGATGCGCTTGATTCAAATAATGTATTTGTTTCTACATAATGAGTTGAGATGGTAAAGGAGAAGGAAGTGGATTCATCACTGATGGCTGAATCTACCATCAATTCAGTTACCTATGATCAATTGGAATTTATGGATGGAAATGGAGATAAATTTGGGACTGTTCGAGCTCGGCAAAGGCGCTGATGATGGAGCCTAGCTCCTATTGAGGAAAATAAATCTGCTGTGATTATAAAGAATAACAGGACCCTGCAATTCCAAATTAATCTATCCATTCATTTCTCTTCATGCACGAATCTCAAAACAAGTGAATGGGTGGATTTGGAATTGCAGGTTCCTGTTATTAAGGTTTAGGAATAATTTTTATTAGTTTGAAGAGATATTTCAACCTGCTCTGTTTTAACTTGATACCTACTGTGAGATTGTGAGAATTGAGAATATAATCAGCTGAGTCGGAACGAAAAATATCCGGTGTCATTTCGAGTTTTGACCAACTCACACAGTCGGACATTTTTTGTCTTAAAAATCGGTGAAATCTGTTAGAGTCAACTGAGATTTAAGTTCAATTTTGCATCTTTTGAAGAAGGAAATGGTGCTCGAAAATAATTTGGAAAGGCGAAGTCCCTGGCTGAGTTGGACCAGTATCTTCTGTGAATTTTTTATTTGCAGAGCTGTGCGGAGTTGATCGGACGGTTCAGATTTAATTTCAGCCGGTAAGTGTTCGAGATAATGGAGAGGACAGTATTAATTTTGCGTTGAAATTCGTGTTATAATTTTATTTGATTTGTTTTATCAAAACGAACGGACAAGATTAAAAGAACCACAGCTCTGGAGGTAAAAACTCCACAGAGGATATGATTCCGGCTGAGTTAGGAGGAAAAATCTTTAGTTATTTCTGTGACTAGATCTGTTGTATAATTTTGTACTATAAAACATTTGAATTTCTAATGGTTTATGATAAACCTTGTTCATTTTATATCGTCATCCAAAAAATTAATTTTTTTCTGTGTTATCTGTTGAATATAAATATATAATACTTGATCAAAGACTCAAAAGTGTACTTGTTTGCTTGAGTGACTTACTAAGCTGGTAGCGTGCAAAGACTTTAGTTTTTTATTTTATTTATATTTTTTTATATTTAACTAGAGGGAAGAAAATGCAATTTTTTTTTACTAAAGTGAAGAATGGGATTGTACTAGATTACAATAAGTTTCTGTCAAAAAAATCTGAGTTATCGATTTGATTCAGCCAATTTTGACAATAAAAAAATATATTTAATTTATAATGTTCATATTATATTATATAATTAATGAATTATTTGAGTGCAATGTTTTGTCTTAACATAGTTTTCTTACAAATTATTTTTGTACCAATTATTTTTTACGTTTTGGCTACAAAACAAGATTTTTGACAAAAAAATTCTAGTTTCCGAGTCAACTCGGCCGATTCCATCTAATTCATCCGATTCTAATTCCACGGTCAAAAATCCAATTCCGATTTCAATTCTGATTTTCAGAACTATGAAATTAACTTTGACCGATTTGGACCGATCCCGAATCAAGAGTAGTCGACAACCTCATTACTATTCCGATTTTGGGAACCTTCGTTTTAATCTTATTTGTAATACCGTCCATGTTACTATGACAGGCTACACTGATATGATGATATCCAACGGAATGCAGAGGTGGCGTTGATTGTGAAGTGAGAGCGTGAGTGTTGACTGTTGAGGAGGCTATGGAATCAAGGGAAACACTTGGCGTGCATGTGAAGTTACCTGATTCATGCCTATTCAGGTACCAGATATTTTTTTCATCAAAAAAGGT
Source organism: Carex cristatella (assembly GCA_024447775.1). Taxonomy (NCBI): domain Eukaryota; kingdom Viridiplantae; phylum Streptophyta; class Magnoliopsida; order Poales; family Cyperaceae; genus Carex; species Carex cristatella. The sequence goes on from JAJHPF010000001.1 coordinate 10,043,299, forward strand.
ACTAGATATTTTTCTAACTATGTATTTTGTTTTTGTCTGTTCGTGACTCGCAAGTGGGTCCGCTGTCTTTTGCATTCACTCGTTCACAGCCCCACTCCTGGCACCCAGTAGGCCAGTAGACATGGATTCCAAAATCTACTCTCAAAATTATGCCAAGGATATGCTAAGAGTAGAATAGAGAAGAAAATACGTGACACACCGTGATATGACGTGACAAACACATTTTGATTTGGTCATGTGATGTGATATGACGTAATTTTTTTTTTATGTGACGTAATCAAAATATTGGCAGATGGTTACATCACACGAATGGTCATGTCACGCATAGTCATGCCGTAATCATACGTGACGTGACGTGACGCAAATTAGTCACATCAATTTTTTTTATTTTAATTTAAATTATTGAAAAATTTAGAGAAAAAAATATTAAAAAATATGAAAATTTCAAAAATAAATAAATAATGTTGCAAATATTATTTTTTTTTTTAGGAAAGACTGTTGGACATCTGATATTACTTTAAAAATCCAAATTATAAACCTTCATTAGACTAAACTATAGAAAATAAAAATCAGTACTACATGAGTACCAATATCACTGAACCTACACTAAAAGAAAAATCTGAAAACTTTATACATATAAAAAAAATTGGATACTCTATGCTTTATACCGTGACGTGACTGGTTTGTGTAAAATGACGTGATGTGTAATTTTTGCTCGAATGCGGTCACGTCACGCGAACGATCACGTCACACGTCACGCGAATCAAGTCACGTAATCAACATACGTGACGTGACGTGACGTGACGTAGCGTGATATAACGTTCCGTGACGTGACTAGTCATGCTGTAACAAATTTCCTTCTCTAGAGTAGAACTAGTGTATTATTAAGCTCACCAAGTTCATTTTTTTGTTTAATTAAAAAATTCATCAAATTTTGAAATCAAACGTTCTTAAAGTAATAAAAAGAGTTACGAAGAAAGTGCTTAAATCTAACTGTTTGTTCTACAGTTTATCAATAGACGCGCAGCGAAAATTTTAAATTTTAGCAGTAACTTTATACACTTCGTATCGAGGTGTCGAATCCACACAACAACAACTGCAGTCATGTCTCTATTATTACTCACACAAACAAATTGACAAATAACTGTGAGTCAGAGTGCTATTCTACTTTTCTACTTTTTTCTCTAGTACTTTGAAGTGGTGCGAACAAACAGTTAGATTTGTGGTATAACCAAAACTGAATAACATATGTATAAATAACAGATTGCACCCATTCAATTCGCACCTAATTAGAGAAACCTATCCAGATTGATATATCAGATCATAACATATCAAAGAGATTAGAATTTCCGACCCATGTATTGATGGAACCTAATAAGACTTAATCCATAATATAAGTTCATAATTAACTATTAATTACTGTCTAAAATATTCTGGTCTGTTTGTACATTTCTAACATACTCAAAAGGAATTGAGATTTAAGAGAAATGAATTATTACGTCAACCTTGTAGGTAAAGGTGCTGATAAAGAAGGAAAATCCCAACAAATATAGGAATAGAAATATATTAGCTAGCTACTAAAGTTAAGAAAAAACTAATAATAAAGAACAAAAGGCAGATAAGTGTCACTTATGTGGTAATACATAACACTTTCAAAAAGATTGTTTGTAACGTAAATCTTTGTTTATAAAAAAAGGTTTATTAATACTTACGTATGTTTTAAATCAAATATAATTGAAGTTCCTAACAATACTTAGTGGTTTGATTCTGATGCTACATCTCAAGTGTCTACTATAATGCTGAGATTCAGTTCAATCGAAATCATAAATCCAAATTATTTTTGTTTTGTTGATAGGAAATCATATGAAGGTTTCTATTAAAGGAGGAATTTGATTTCTCTCTCAAAACTTGATGTTTTTGGATTTTTTTTAAAGTTTGGAAATAAAATTATTAATTTACTGAAGAATACTACTAAAATTTGCTTACAGACCAAATTTTATATATTTTATTATTTTTTTGTTATTTTAATTTTTTTTTAAATTATTGTTTTTACTAATATTTTTATCATATTGAAACAATGATTTTAAAAAATTCTAAAACAAATAAATTATTAAATTATTTTATAAATTTGGTCTTCAAGCATATTTTAGTATGAAGAATAAGTTGATATTACACCTACGGGCCTTTTCTAAAAAAAAAAGTTGCAAATTTCGAATCGAATGTTTGAACTTTGAAGATAGAAATATGAACGGGAGGTAAAACGAGTATTATTTCACTTCCTAAAGTATGATAGTCCAACTATATGGTTGGCTAATATCAAAACAGTTGTTCCTAGGTCGTGGTACAAACGCTTAGATTTTTACAATTTCAAAGTACAAACAGTCGATCCGAAATTTCTACATTTACTATTTATTAAGTCAGTTTTAAAATCGCTGTTTTCAATGATTCAGAGAATTTTCACTATTTCTTAAAATCAATGATTTTAAAACAAGATTAATAGATAGTAAAAAAATTCAAAAAAATGTAAAATTTGATCTCCAAACACATTTTAATATAGATATCACATCTAACTGTTTAGATCGACTATTTGGATATTAAAAAATAAAAAATCAATTAGTTGCACCACAGCTCTAAAAAATATATTTTGATATTAGCCAACCTCTTCTGAAACATCCCTTCAAATCTCATTTCTTACCACTCGCGCATCCTCAGTCTACACACCAAATAGGACTGGTGCTCGTACTGGAGAGATGCACCAAGTGGTGCACATACTTGGGGTGCACACCGGTCTTTTTTTTTTATGAGACGAAGACGAGACTTCTACTTACAAGGGTGGGTGGTAGATATAGTAGAGGCATCGACTTGAAATAGAAAAAAAAAAAAAAAAAGAGGACGGAGGTAGCGAAGAAGCAACAATTGCGAGAGGGGTTATGCATGAGAAATAAATATTATGATGCACGAGAGGGTAGAAGCGAAATTTATAAGGAGTTTCTTTTTCTTCAAAAATAATATGTGGTTTAGCTTTTGTGATTCTGTTTTTGTGAATTTTTTTATTACTTCTCTTTCTACTTTTGTCAAAACAATGAAAATTGAAAAGTCTATGTGTTCCTTGTTAAAAAATATAATTAATAAAATGGACGGATGTGATTGATCGGAACCCTACTGATGATTGATTGGCACAAACAACAGTACTTATGCATCTCCATTTTCCATCACACATAAATATTTCGAAATCCAAAATATGAACTGGGGCTTCGATTGTCGCATCACACGGCTCCACAAATAACATGACAATTCTTTTTTGTGCCAACTATTTTTAGCATAGGAAAAATGCGATGTATATAAAAAGAAAAAAAATTAGTGCCCATCTCTAGTATGTGCACCACATTGTGTGCTTTCTCAGTGTGTGCATCAGTTCAAGTTAGTGTGCGAACTGAAAACGCATGGGTAGTACGAAATGGAATTTGGAGGAATGGATGGTGTTTGTTTAATATATAATAGGGTTATAATGCTCCAATCACCCACATCTTTATAACATGAGAATTACGAACCCAAAAGAATGACGAATTGAAAATTATATTAAAAAAATAGAATTTAATAATCATATCAATTATAGATAATTTACAATTGTAAATATGTCAGTACAAACCTTAAATAAAATATATGAAATTGTAAATGATATATCAGAAATTGCTCTTTTTCAAAATAAGAAAAACAGCAAATAAATTCTGAAAATAAAAACTGTAGAATTTTGTGAGATAAATATTGATCTGAGAAGAATGTTTATTATTGAACAATAAATCTTTTACAGAGTTCCTATGATTTATTTATAACGGGTTTTTATTTTACTGTAGCTACATAGTAGTATTGGTACTGTACAAGTCTATTCTAACTTTATTTAATTGATGAATGATGAACGGCTGAGATCAATTGTTATTTTCAACAAAAACAAATATCTAGTTGCTGTTTCCATCATTCGAGTCACTTTCCAGTTCCCAGCTGTTGCTTAACGCTGCATACATTTCTGTGACCCCGCGTTGTGTCTCCCTGCCCTATTTGCTCCCACAACCTATAAATACTTTCTTGTTCAATGAACTTACAAACTCAAAACACCAACAGTTTTACAGTTGTCACTCTAAACTCCGCTCATACCATCCTACTCTTAGTCAGCTCTTTTAATTTGCTCTTTCAATTCTCAAATGGAATCCTCTTCTTGCAACGAACCAGACTACATGACTGTATGGTCAGCGCCTCCAAAGAAGCCGTCAGGTCGCACCAAATATATAGAAACAAGGCATCCTGTCTACAGAGGAGTTCGTCGCCGAGGAACAATGAACCGATGGGTTTGCGAGGTTAGAAATCCCAATAATAAATTGAGAATCTGGCTCGGTAGTTATCCGACTGCCCAGATGGCGGCTCGGGCGCATGACGTTGCAGTGATGGCGCTGCGTGGCCGCTCTGCTTGTCTTAATTTTGCTGACTCAGCATGGCTGATCAGCATCCCTCCTTCCTTCTCCAGTGTTCAAGAGATGAAACAGACAGCAGCCGAGGTTGCCGAGGCGCTCCACTCAAGGGATTCATCATCCCTGGCTGAGAATGTTTCTGTTTCTACATCATCGGTTCAGATGGTAGAGAAGAAGGAAGTGTCTTTGTCGCAGATGGCTGATTCTACCATCAAATCAGTTACCTATGATCAAATGGAATTTAATAATTGGGATGGAGATGGAGATATGAATTTGGGACTGTACTATGCAAACTTGGCGGAGGGGCTCATGATGGAGCCTCCTGTTGAGGGATTGAGCAAGTTGGATGATCGTGAATGGTGTGAGGCCGTGTCTTTGTGGAATTGGTGAAGATTTTTGAATAGTTTTGTGAGACATTTTAACCTGCTCAGGTTTGCCTTGATGCCTACTTAACACTAACGATAGAATAAGTACTTGGTTATTAGTTAAAACGGATTTTTTTTTGTTTTTGTTATAGTTAGTTCCATTTGAGGACTGATGCAAGTATTCACGGGTGGACCAACACACAGTCAGAGGGGTAACCCAAGGTTTTGAAATTCAATAGAAAAATATGATTTGACACTGCTTTGTTCTTTTTTGAAGATTGTTTTGGAACTGAAAAGTTGCCGAGTCAATCCAAAATCACTATTAATAAGAAATTTTGTTGTTTTATAAAAAAATTATAGAAACATACGAATCTGAACTAATTTTGTTGTATTTTTAATATGTAAAATGATATATTTTTTTATTAAAAATATATAATTCCATTGTTATTTTTATTATATTCATTGATTATTTTTTATCAAATAAGTTAATGAATTTGAATCTGATAAATTATTTGAAACCTATTTCTACCTCACCATGACAGAAATCATGCATGCGTCCGTTCTTGCAAGTATTCTTCTTTCAACTATAAACCGAATAATAATGAGATGCATGTATTCTTTGTTCCGGTTGCATGTATTAATCTTGTTTGTAATACGGTCCATGTTACTGTGACAGGCTACACTGATATATATATATGAGTGGGGTTAAAATGCACCATTGGTTTTGTGCTTCAACTATATCTCATGTCTTTATTTTTGTTTTCAAAATTCAAATAGTCGATCCGAACCACTCACTATGTTCTCCAAATGAAAATATGCTTAGAGACGAAATTTTATATTTTTTGAAATTTTTTTTACTATTTATTTAGATAGTTCCAAAATTACGGCATCTGGACCATCCGAAAACAGTGATTTTGCAACTATCTAAAAAAATAATAAAAAAATTCTGAAAAATATGAAATTTGGTCTTTAAGCATATTTTAATATGGAGAATATGTTGAGCGTTTCGGATTGACTATTTGAATTTCGAGAACAAAGATAAAAATACAGAGCATGATTGGAGAACAAAACGAAGGATGTGTTTTTGCCTATATATATATTGCAGTCTTGCAGACGTGGCGTTGGTTGTGAAGCGAGAGCTTGACATGGTCAGAAAGTTACCTTATTAATGCCTATCAGGTACTGGATATTTTTCTATTTTTGTATTATATATATGTCATGACTCGCAACTTCGCAAGTCCTTTTCTGACCATGGTGCAGTGCAGCATATATGAGAGCACGCTGGCAGGCTGGCTTTTGCATTCACCGAGTCACAGCCTACCGTTTGCATAAAAAACATAGAAGAAGATTTCAGGTTTGATCAAATATTTCACGTGTGAACTTTATGTGAGGTCATGAAATTTGTGCTCTTGTATTTAATAAAATTTATATTTGATCACAAAAAAGGGAATTTCATATATATCAATAAAAAATTAAGATTAATTCTAATAATTCACATATTTACCCTATTAACTAAAAATTAAGATTAATTATATTTAATCTTATAAAAAAGATATAATTAAGCATGCATGTATCCTTTCGGCCCTTCTCCTTCCTACTGTGTATGGATATACAATTGAATCTGACATATTTCCTGACCATATACAGGCTACAGCTGAATGCCAGTCATGAACAACATAGCCGAAGCCTGGAGAACGGACCTCATTTGCCAATCAGTGAGTTCCTGTAACATTATGAAAAAATAATAATAATAATAATAGAACTCTGAAATTTATAATCGAAGGTATTATATGCTTAATAATTTGAAATTCTTGAAATATATCAAGTTTCCTAAAATCTGAAATGATGAACTTTGAGATGTTATAACAAAATACTAATAATTAATGTTAATTAAAGGATTAATAGATATTTATATATAATCTGAAATTGGAAAGTGAATAAATTGCAATGGATAAGTATTTCATGGATTGGATTGGATAGTGTGTCTATATATATACTTAATAGTTTTGTAAAATACTTAATAAATAGTAAAAAAATTCTAAAAAATGTAAAATTTGGTTTACAAGTACATTTTAATACAAATTACATGTTGAACGGTTCGGATTGGCCGTTAGAATTTTGAAAACTCAAATTTTGAGCCGTTGCACGGAGATCCTCTATGCTATCCATAGCACCGTAGCCATTCCCATATATATATATTGAAATATGAGAGTGTCTTCTATGGACATAAGGACTTATTTGTAAAATGAACATATTTTTATTTTCAATGTTCAAACAGTCGATCCGAACCGTTCATCTTGTTCTTCATATTAATATGTGCTTGGAGACCAAATTTTACATTTTTCTGAATTTTTTTACTATTTATTAAGATGGGTACAAAAAATATCAAATTCAGACCATTATATTTTGTACCCATCTTAATAAATAGTAAAAAAAATTCAGAAAAATGTAAAATTTGGTCTCCAAGCATATATTAATATGGAGAACAAGATGAACGGTTCGGATCGACTGTTTGAACTTTGAAAATAAAAATATGTTCATTTTACAAATAGGTCCTTATGTCCATAGAAGACTTTGTCTTGAAATATTAACGAATAATAGTTACATTTAGGATTGATTTATAAAAATTGAAAAATAGAAGGTTGAAATTGGAAAATTTACATGTAGGACCCACGTTTTTCTTCCCATCCTTTATTCCTTTTGTTCTCTCCCTTTGACCAATGCCTGGAGTTCCTTCTGGGACCTTCTGCCATCTTTATTTTTGAAACCCAATCTTCTTCCTCCTTTGTGCTTGCGCAAAAGAAAAATGAAAGAAAACAGAGAAACTGATTATTTGAGCGGATTGGCTTGTGCTCTCTTTCCTTTCCTGTCGGTTTTGGTGTACCGCACTGGTTATATCCCTTGCTAGTTTTATCTCTGGTTTGTTTCTCTATAATTTGAATATATCATTGGGAAATTGATTGAACAGATTCAAGTATACAAGTTAATCTTGTGGTAACTGAATTGGAAACCTTAAATTTTGTTTGTGCTAAAAGATTTGCTTGATGCCACTATTTCTTTCTTGGTTCTTTAGCAGGTTTGTATCCAAAATCCAATATAGACACCAACTACCAGTGTTATATTGTTCTTGTGTTATGGAGGACTTAATTCTGACCCTGGTACCGATCTATGCCAGCAAATCTAAGCCGCTGTTTTGGTTATGGGGATCGTTTTGTAAGAATAAAAAGAAAGGAAGGGTGTAATCTGTAAATTATCCATCTTTAAGTAATATCCCCTAGTCAGAGGGTTAAATTGCAAAAGAGAAACTTATAAACTTCGGCTGAAAAATTGAAGAATGAAATGTGAATAGATTATGGGCCTTTGGGCCTTTAAATGGGCAAGTAGAAATATAGAAAAAAGAAGAAGTAATTATTTGTATTATTGGGCTTGATTTTTGGGTTATGTACAAGAAAATGTAAAATTGAAACATAGTATATTCAATGGACTATACCTGAAAATAAATGTCTTGGACCTTAATTGTTTGGACAAATGAACTGGACTGTGGGACTTTTGAACTGTTAAATTGAAATAAAAATAACTTAAGGAATTTTAAGAAAATGATAGAACAATTGATAAATAATGTCCTTAATTAAAATGAGTATAGTTAGTAGTTAAACAAGATTTGAGGGTGATTATAGTTGTGATACATATAATGTATGATTTGATATTATACATTCTTATATGACCTAAAATGTAAATAAAATGCTTATGAATATGAAATCAGAAATATTGAGCATAGCTTATTGTATAAACAAATAATTGACATTTAAATATTATAAAACGTAAATTGCTTTGTTATACTTAATTGTAATAAATATTAATCAAGAATATATATTATTCTGATATAGGCATATTACGAAAAAGACAGATGAGACAGTGTTTAGGAAGAACAGATTGCTAGCGACCTCACCTATTGACCTACGATATCAAGTGCGGGATTATTGGATTGGTCTGAGATTCATGACTAGGAATTAAATCGTAACTCACTGTGCATTTTGAATATTTGATTGACTGCATTGATTGAACTGTTGCATCATATGCATAGCCCAATATAATTGAAACTGAATTATAGGTAATAATTTTGACTGTCATGCTGATATTATTTATCGATTGATTGATTCTTACTGCAAATGATTGATTGAGACCATAGTGTTTGAATTGATTGAATATTGAACACGTAATCCTTGAATCTCCATATAGTGGAGAAAAATGATTAATCTATCTTAAAGTCTAGTTAACTACTAGACTTTACTCCAAGACTCTTATGCGCATATGGTGAATGGCCCCAACTGAACCCAGTATCGGGGTTGGATAGGGGATTTGAATAAATATGAACTGTGACTATAAGACTGATAAACTGTGGTAATTTTATCAATGATTTTCTTTCCAACAATGACAGTATTGTAATATTAATTTCGTATTGTTTTCGTTAACTAATTGTCAGAATAGTTAGAACAGTATAAACATAACACGACAGATATATGTTATATTAAAGGACAGATATAAAGTTAAGAAACCAAATACTACCCGATTTTATGGTTTAAATGATTTAGACCCAAACCCGAATAATTCTTAAGAGTTCTGATTTATTTATGAAATTTGTGTTGTTCAATTGGATATTCTTATTGAGCATCTGTATTCGTTATTTTAAAATGAAATGTTAATTTCTTGTGTGGTGATTTCATTGTGATTATGGATTTCCTTCCAATCCAATAATCTGAGTGGCAATAAAAAATAATTTATTATTTCTCACTCGTTCACCTTGTGAGTTACATAAATTTTAAACAAAAATTGAGAAATGCTTTTGGGATTGTAATTGACAGCATTACCACCTAAAGGTACGAGATTTGAGATTATTTTATCTGACATGGTGCAGAAAATTTATCTAGCATCATCCACTACAAATGATTAGATAATTATTGTAAATTAATTGAGATGTGATAAAAATAATGGATGTTATTGATAATGTATACAAACAATCCGCTCCTTGCGTTACGTAAATTAAATGGTAAAATATACGCGGTATGCTGTCACATGCACCTCCAAGATCAGGGGTGTGACAGTTCCTGTTGGCGCTCAGCCACATTATCGGTTTCTCTGCTTCTTCTGCGATTCCCTTTGTTTTTACTTTTCTTTATACCAGATGAACTCTTATACAAGTAAAAATTATTCTTGTACCAGCAAAAAAAATCAATTAACTTTTCCTAGATTATAACTGTTTTTGGCAATCATTTATATATATATTGCGACAAGCAGCACTTTTGATGACAGCTGCTTGATCATTTTGGGCCTTACAAGTCCTCTTAAAGCACGAGGATTTATAGTACTTGACAATCACCGCTCATAAATTCTATATACTGGTAAATGTTAAATGCGACCCTCTTATTTTTAAGTGTTTTAAAGCATATATACAGAAATGTTAAATACTTGTATTCTCTCAAGAGTATAAAATTTTATGTTGAAATTTTATATAATTTAATATGACAGATGCAAAGAGGAATAGAAGAAGGGGGAGGAAAAGGTACTTAATTATATTTTAAATAAGATTAAACAAAATTAATTTTAGTTTTCATATATATATTTTTTTAGTTTTACTAGTTATTACTTTCCTTTCATTATGTTTATGTTTTATTTTCTTTTTAAGCTTTTTCTATCTTTCAAAGGCTCAATCCTCTTGAGCCATTATTGTATTTTCTAATTTTGTGTTACGAAACCTTTGTAACAATCTTTTTATTAATGAAATAAAATGAGGGCATCACCCTTATTATTTCCTCAAAATATTTTTTCTACTCTTTGCTGAATTGATAAAATGAAAGTCTAGTGCACGTAATGTAAATATTTTTAAAAACAGTGAATCTGTTTCACTGACAAGAAGAGTTTTACAATTTGACATTTTAAACCCCGGTTTTTTATAGTTTTCTTTTTTCTTGCTTAAGCTCTTTTCATTTTGCTTGCTGCATAATTCAACTAAGTTGAATAACACTAAATTTCTGTATTTGGTTTCATGTTGAAACCTTTTTTAATCAATAAAACAAATAAGGACTAGATCCTTATTTTTTCCTCAAAAAAACTATTATATATAAACTGTCAAAGTAACTATGTGCAGGTAGAAACGAAATACCCAAAAATATTGTAACTCGGTAAAAAAAGACATAAATCAATTAATTAAATTATGATACTTCTAGAATCTTTCAAGTAGAATCTTTTTACAATTCATTAATTTTTTTTATTTCGTCCGTCGGTCGAGTTTGATTAATTGAAAATTTTAACTATGACAAACATGATATACATTAAAATTTTTGGCATAATTTTATTAGAATAATTATATTAGACCCGCAGCATCATTCCCGCATCTTCCTTTCATTAACTACCTTATCTAACTTTCATTTAATTAATTTGATCCTTGCAATATCTCCGCATCGGTCTTTCCTTTCAAAATTGAAATTTTATTTTTTCCCGCGGCATCCTTTCCTGTTTAAGATAAATACTTAATTGTCCAAGAATAAATACTGCAATATGAAAAGATAAATATTTCAAACTTTTAAGGATGAATTCTTATTAAGATAAATTGCTACAATGTCAAATTGAGAATTATTTCAATATTAAAGGATAAATACTTTAATTTTTAAGGATAAATTCTTATTAAATGATAGTACTATAATTTTTAAAAATTAATAATATATAGATTAGAGATAAATACTGCATTGATACTTCAACTGAAGTATATAGCATAGTAACAGCTATTGTAATATGCAATAATAAATACTCAAAAGAATAAGTACTCCCATATCAAAAGATAAATACTCTAGTTTTTAAGAATAAATTTTTATTAAGATAAATTACTACAATGTCAAATGAATAATTACTTCAATATCTAAGGATAAATATTAAATAGATTAGAGCTAAATACTACATAGCTTAGGGATAAATATATATCTTATTAATTATTTAGCTCTTGAAGTTTGGCCCATGAAATATTTATAAAAATAAAATAAAAACCATTTAAAAGGTTGGCCCAGGAAGTTTGACCCCGATTAGTAGTCCTTCATAATGTGGGGATGAAATAAAGAAAATAAGAAAATTTATGCGGGGATACAATTTGAATATTTTTTACGTACGTAAATACAGTTCTTTTCATAGAGATTAATAATTATACTATCCAACATAATAAATTGAGATTATAGTAAAAAAATCGAAAAACAAATTGGTTGCACCACGGCTAAAATGTAAAATTTGGTTTGGATCGACTATTTGGACGTTAAAAATTAAAAAAACTAATTGGTTGCACCACGGCTTCGAAACAAACATTTTGATAGTAGCCAACTTCTTTCGAATTTTTTTAGTTAGCATCCATAAAATTCAAATTGAATAAACACCACCCATCCCTTCAAATCTCATTTCTTACCACCCACGCACCCTCAGTCTCTGCACTAAATAGGGCTGGTGCGCACACTGGGAGTATCTTCATTCATTTTATCCAGTTCCTCTTGATCTAAATCTAGTTCTTCTTCAAGTACTTCATTCATTTTAGACCATAACTTTTGTATGCGTACTAGGTTTTTTTTTATATGAGATGAAGATGAGACTTTTACTTACACGGGTGGGTGGTAGCCATAGTAGAGGCATCGACTTGAAAAAAAAAAAAGAGGGTGGAGGTAGCAAAGGAGCAGCAATTCCGAGAGGAGTTATGTATGGGTAGGGGTGGCAAAAAATCTTGGATCATACAACAAGTGACAACATTCGATTTTGCAATTTTTTTTTTTTTTGAAAATCTTCACAGAAGCTGCAAAGTTGTGATGGGGAATCGAACTCTCGACTTTTGGGTACAACAATCCTAGAACTTTTTTCTAGCCAACTGTGCTACCTTCCCTTTCTCAGATTTTTTTTTAACTGTGCTACAACAATCCTAGATTTTGCAGTTTTCAAAGTCCAAAAAGTCGATCCAAACTGTTCAACATGATCTCTACATTAAAATGTACTTTGAGATCAAATTTTACATTTTTTTTGAATTTTTTTACCATTTAATAAGTATTTTAGAAAACTGTTGTTTTTCAGTGGTCCAGAATTGTCTAAAAATAGCAGTTTTGTATAGTACTTAATAAATAGTAAAATAATTAAAAAAAATATAAAATTTGGTCTCAAAACATATTTTAATATAGAGATCATGTTGAACGACTTAGATTGACTGTTTGAATTTTGAAAATCACAAAACTGAATGTTATAATATGTTGTAATTTTCAAATGTTATAAGTGAATCCTCCTCATATATAAAATAATAGGGTTATAATGCCTCAATCACCCACGTCTTTATAACATGAGAACTACGAACCCAAACGAATAATAAATTGAGAATTATTTCAAAACTAAAGGAATAATTTAATAATCATATCAATTATAGGTAATTTACAATTGTAAATATGTCATTATAAACCTTAGATAAAAATATATGAAATTGTAAATGATGTATCTGAAATTGCTCTTTTTCAAAATAAGAAAAACAGCAAATAAATCGTGAAAACAAAAACAAAAACAAATATCTAAAATCTGTTTCCATCGTTCCAGTCACTTTCCAGTCCCCAGCTGTTTCTCACATAGAGATTGCTTAACGCTGCCTTTATTTCTGTGACCCCGCGTTGCGAGTTGCGATTCCCTGCCATATCTGCTCCCACAACATATAAATACTTTCTTGTTGCATCCACTTACAAACTCAAAACACCAACAGTTTTACAGTTGTCACTCTAAACTCCGCTCATACCCTCCTACTCTTACGTAGTCAGCTCTTTTAATTTGCTCTTTCAATTCTTAAATGGAATCCTCTTCTTGCAACGAACATGACTACATGACTGTATGGTCAGCGCCTCCAAAGAAGCCGTCAGGTCGCACCAAATATATAGAAACAAGGCATCCCGTCTACAGAGGAGTTCGTCGCCGAGGAACAATGAACCGGTGGGTCTGCGAGGTTAGAAATCCCAATAATAAATTGAGAATCTGGCTCGGTACTTACCCGACTGCCGAGATGGCAGCTCGGGCACATGACGTTGCAGTGATGGCGCTGCGTGGCCGCTCTGCTTGTCTTAATTTTGCCGACTCAGCATGGCTGATCAGCATCCCTCATTCCTTCTCCAGTGTGCAAGAGATGAAACAGATAGCTGCCGAGATTGCTGAGGCGCTCCATTCAAATGATTCATCATACCCGGCCGAGAATGTTTCTGTTTCTACATCATCGGTTGAGATGGTAGAGAAGAAGGAAGTGTCTTCATCGCAGATGCCTGAATCTACCATCAATTCTGTTGCCTATGATCAAATGGAATTTAATAACTGGGATGGAGATGGAGATATGAATTTGGGACTGTACTATGCAAACTTGGCCGAGGGGCTCATGATGGAGCCTCCTGTTGAGGGATTGAGCAAGTTGGATGATCATGAATGGTGTGAGGCCGTGTCTTTGTGGAATTGGTGAAGATTTTTGAATAGTTTTGTGAGACATTTCAACCAGCTCTGGTTTGCCTTGGTGCCTACTTAAAACTGACAATAGAATAATTCCTTTGTTATTCGTTTGTTTGTTATAGTTAGTTCCATTTGAGGACTGACGTAATTACGTATTCTTCTTTCAAATCACTGATTCTATAAACCGATTATTTGGGATGTATGTATTCTTTGTTTCCAGTTGCATGTATTAATCTTGTTTGTAATACCGTCCATGTTACTGTGACAGGCTACACTGATATCTATAGACACACACACACACACAACGGATTGCAGACGTGGTGTTGATTGTGAACTGAGAGTGTGTGTGTGAGTGTGAGTGTGAGTGCTGCTGCCATGGGATCCAAGGAAAACAGTTGGCCTGCATGGGAAGTTATATTAATGCCTATCAGGTACTGGATATTTTTCTATTTATGTATTATATATATGTCATGACTCACAAGTGAGGCGCTATATATTCTTTTCTGACCATGGGTGCAGTGCAGTATATATGAGAGCACGCTGGCTTTTGCATTCACTGATTCACAGCCTACCGTTTGCATGTAGTAATCTTGTTTGTAATGGTAATACCATCCATGTTACTGTGACAGGCTACACTGATGTGTATATATATGTAAACACACACACACACACACAACGGATTGAAGACGTGGCGTTGGTTGTCAAGCGAGAGTGTGAGTGTTGCTGCTATGGGATCATTGGGGGGTCCAAGGGAAACACATGGCCTGCACAGAAAGTTACCTTATTAATGCCTATCAGGTACTGGATATTTTTCTATTTTTGTATTATATATATGTCATGACTCGCAACTTCGCAAGTCCTTTTCTGACCATGGTGCAGTGCAGCATATATGAGAGCACGCTGGCAGGCTGGCTTTTGCATTCACCGAGTCACAGCCTACCGTTTTCACAAAAAGGTACTGTTTAGATTTTGGTTGCTCTCCACTCTCCCTGTAGACTTGGAGTAGACATCTACCCTCAAAATGATGACAAATATATGTCAACTTTTGGAGCCCTTCATTCAATTTAAAATGATAAATTACACAAGTAATTATTAAACTTGGGAGGCTTTAGTTAGTTTAATTTTTCAATTTTAGAAGTATCGTTCAAAAATTAATTTTCGGTCCTAAAAATTTTCAATTTCTGAAAATTAACCCTATCATCTCACTGGTTAAAAAACATAAATGAAGATTTCAGGTTTGATCAAATATTTCACGTGGGAGCTTTATGTGAGGTCAAACATGATATACATCAATGAAAATTTTAAACAAACATGATATACATCATTCATTAGATTGAAAGTTTTGGCATAATTTTGTTATATATATTTTATATAAATTTTAAATTATATTTAATTACTACTCAAAAGCAAAAGCTTCATGCTGGTCCTATGAAATAAAAACAATATATATATTTCTAAATTTGTCCATCTTTTGTAATCCTTACAAAATTAATTTACTGCTAAAAAAAGGACAAGTTTTCTAGAAAAATCATCACTAATGGTCTTCCGCTCTTTTATAATTAATTGGAAAAAAAATTGATATCTGGTCACACAATTGTAATAACTAAATAAAACTGTTATCTATGGGAAAATTTAAATTGTTTTTTTTTTATTATAATAACTTGGTTAGTTTGTATATCCATTTTGCACACACCTCGTATATATGAACAAATATCTATTGTAGATTAATTTATCCAACTCCAAATATTACAATGTTAAAACAGCATTTTTTACAAAATTTATTAACCAAGGTCAAAGGTCTCTTCCCTATGCCTATGCCTATGCCTATGCTGCGCTAGAAGCAAAAATAAGGATCAAACACAGTGGATTTTATATATGAACTAGCAGGAGCGCAGATTGTAAATTTTACAACACTGTTGTAAAAAACGGTGTTAACGGCCGATTAAACGTCCGTTTAATCGAAAATGGCGGCCAAACCGTTATAAATACGCTTAACGGATGCCTGTTAATGGAAAAAAATGATTAATCGGTCGTTTTTTCTGATTAATCGGCCGTTTCCCCTTTAATCGGCCGTTTTCCCGTTTAATCGGCCGTTTATTCCCGTTTATTCCCGTTTTTTCCCGTTTTTTTTCCAGTGAATATTTTTTTTTCATATTTTATTTTTCTATGATAGTGTGTGATAATAAAGTTTACAAATCATGTATTGTAATTTTATTTGTGCTTGGATATACATCCAATATTTTATATATATATTTCTTCTTACTTACTTTGAAATTGATTAATTCTTCTATTATTTATATATCATATATTTTTCTTACTTACTGATGTAATTTTTTAAATTAGTACGACATGTTCATTTATGAAATTAAGTTATTATCATAAATTAAATTTAGTAGTTTTATGTTGAAATGTTTTCTTTCTTTCAAATAATATGTTATTAGTATTTGAAAAAGCTTAATTCTCAAATTTATTTTTCATTAAATAAATGTGTTACTTACACATGCAAAATGCTTATGTGTTAAGAAGAAATAAGCGTAGTGCCATATTATAATAATAAAACTAACTTAAATTAAGTTTATTTGATAAGTTTAATGAGTTAAATAAATTATTTTTAATAAATTATGATATATATACATAAATTTAATAAAAACAATAAATTGTCCGCATAATTCCGATTAATCGGCCGCATACCGATTAATCGCTTGGCGGCATCCTGTTTGTCTGACAACCGCATACCGTTATTTACAACACTGTTTTAGAAATTCATTTTTTTCGAAAGAAAAAAAAAATAAATTCCTTGTGTTGAAAAGACCAAATACTGACAACTAATTATGTTATTCTTCATTCTCTGTGTTCGCAACATTTTTACATTAATTGAGATCTTTAATCAGCGCATCGTTTTTTTTTTTTTTTTGCATTAAAGGGACACATGCATAAAGTGGCAAGCCTAGATTTATTCAGTAATAATCATCCGGAATAATTGGTTCATAAATAAATTTCAAAATTAAGAAATAATAATAAAAATTGATTAAATATAATTCACATTAAGTAATTCTCTTTCTCATTCAGTTGGACCAGAAAATATTAGACAGGATATTTTTTCTGTAATTATCTTATATAATTAAGTTATGTGGAGCCAAGGATACACTCTTCTGACTTTACAACCTCAAATTAATGGCACTGCTTGATTAAAACTTGCTATATCACGTTTATTTTGGACTCTTTTTTTTTTTTTAATTCACACTTAATCAATTGAATAACACATTTGCAACAAAGAGGAAAGATCGAAAAGACCAATGAAAAAAAAAAAAAAAACACAACGGAAAATGGGATTAGTTTGCAAAGGGAAGGGAGAACCGGAGAGGGTTAAAGGCACAGTATTTTAAAATAAGAACAAAACTGTCAAAAAAATTATATTATTTAAATGTACTTTTAAGTGATCAAAATTGAAAAATACGGATATTAATAAATTAAGTGAATTCAGATGAAGAAATAACTAAGTTTAAAAATTTGATGGGGAAATATCTTATCGATGTAGTACTGATGGACATATATATATATAGGACCCACAGGTACATCGCCAAATTGCTAGACAATAATTTAATTAGCTAATTGCAGATACATTAAGAAATAACGGAGAAGTACATGCAGGGAGAAACTGTTTTTCTTTGGGCTCTAATCTAGGCTCATTACTTCATTTTGTTAGGGCTTTCTGGACCAAGTAATTGTGAGCTTAGGCTAATATAAAATATGTATTTCCATTCTAAGGCCCAAGTGTTAGATAACTAAACACAAATTGTTCTCGGTGGATTGCAGCTATAGATAGTCACGAGCATTGTGAGATTGGATTCAATTAGGTGATGTCAAAGTCGGTCCTTTCTTTTCATTTTTTTTTTGTGTATTTTTAAAAATTTAGTTCTATCCAAGATCGGATGTGTCATGCTTTGATTTGTGCAGAAAAAAGATGAATCATCAAAATTAAATATGATGAACTTTGCTATTTTTTAATAATATAATACATTTTCTAATAAATATTTGATTCATATTTGAAAAATAAAAACTGATACAAATATAATATTACATTATTCAAATAAAAAAACACAGTAAACGAACCACTCTCGCTTTTTAGAATTAATAACCCCAAATGTTGTCATGCATTCTATCTCTAGCTAGATCGGTCGGATTCTGGTCTGAATCTAAATTTAAAAATTTAGTTAACTCAGATGATCATCACACTGCTTTTTTACAAGTTCATTATATAACCAATTTAGTGAGCTACTTATATAAAAAATTAGAAATAAAAAACTTAATCGAAAAACTTCAACTCAAGTTTTGAGTATATTCCTTTTATTTTTTGACAATACTGGAAAAACAGCCTCGCGGTCATTGATGCATGCATATTTTTGCAAGCTTTCCGAAAACTTAGGGGATGGAATAACAACCTTAGGGCTTCCCAGTGAAGAACTAAAATTAAATTGCTACGTAAATTAGATAGGTTTGAACACCTTGCAGAAATTGATTGTTTAGATGATGGGTCACAGCAACAGTGGCAAGATTGCCAAGGTGAGCTATATCAAATATTTAAAGAGGAAGAACTTTATTGGCAAAGTAGGGATAAAACCAAGTGGTTCCTTAAGGGAGATACTAATACTAAATATTTTCATGTTCAAGCATCAATTAGGAAAAATAAAAATTCTATTTTTGCACTTATGATTGAGGGGGTGTTAGTGCAAGATGTACAGGTTATTAGAACTCATATCACCAATTTTTATAAAGAACTTTTAGGTACAACTACAGCGCGATATGTGTCGATTCAACCCTTGTGGGCTGAGTCAGATACTTTGAATTGTACTCAAAGATCGGCTTTATAGGCTCCTTTTACATTAGAGGAAATTTCAAAAACAATGTTTTCTTGTAATCCGTCCAAAGCTCCAAGACCCGACGGATTCTCATTTTTATTTTATCAAACATTTTGGGAGGATATTAAATATAATTTTATGAAGTTAGGGGTGGCTTTTTACAATAATAAGCTAGATATAGGTAAAATCAATATGGCTTCTATTTGTCTCATTCCTAAAAAAGATGTTGCAACGAATAGTAGAAAATTTAGACCGATTAGTATTATAAACTGTAGTTTAAAGATTATTAGAAAATGTTTAACGGATGAAGGTAGATTAATTATGGATAATATTGTAGTTCTAATGAAGTGTTGCATAATGTTAGAGTTATTAAGGAAAATGGAGTATTGTTTAAATTAGATTTCGACAAAGCATACGAGAGGGTTAATTGGGATTTTTTATTAGAAGTTCTTAAATTGAGAGATTTTGGAGATAGGTTTATATCATGGATTGCTCTTCTTTTAAATATTGGTAAGTCTTGTATAAATATAAACGGTGAATTAGGTGCATATTTTAATTGTAAGAGAGGTCTCCGTCAAGGAGATCCTCTCTCACCTTTACTTTTTAATCTTGTAGCTGATGTTTTAAATAAAATATTAGGGAGAACCCAATAAGCAGGATTATTGCAAGGTTTAGATAACCTTTATTACTTGTGATAGAATACTTAATCTTCATTTTGCACGTAACACACTACTTTTCTTAAAAGCTGATAGGCATATGATTATTATACTTAGATGGCTCTTGCTAGGGTTTGAGAATCTGTCAGGTCTAAAAATAAATTTTGATAAAAGCGAAATGGTACCATTGAATCTAAGTGAGGAAGTCGGTCTAGAATTAGCTAGTCTTTTAGATTATAAAGTAGTTCAATTACCTATTATGTATTTAGGAGTTCCATTGCATTGGAAAAAACTAAGTGAAATAAATTGGATGCCTTTGATTGACAAAATAGAAAAACAATTACAATCATGGAAAGGAAAACTATTATCAATGGGGGCAAGGTTACATTATTAAATGCGGTTATATCAGCTATTCCTTTATATTAGCTCTTGTTATATAAAATGTCTAGTAAAATCAAATATAAAATTGATAGGATTCGTAAAAAATTCTTATGGTTTGGGGGTAATACAGTTAGAAAATGACCTTCTCCAATTGTTTGGGATGACGTTTGTATGAGCAAAAGTCAAGGAGCACTTGGTATTTTAGATCTTAATTGTATGGATGTTTCTTTATTATCTAAATGGTTATATATGTTCTATGATACAAGCATGACAGGTACATGGAAGAATATCATTATCGATAAATATTCATATAAATTAAGGTGATAAAAGAAGTCTGCCTTGTGGAATGATATTTTACATTTACGTGATTTGTTCTAGGATAATATAGCATGGACAATAGGTAATGGACAATCAGTGCGGTTTTGGTTGGATCAATGGTGTGGGAACTCTTTACTTAGCTTTGCTTTCCTCAATATTTTTGCTATTACCTATGATAAAGATATTTTAGTAGCTGATGCTTTTTTTCAAGATAGGTTGTCTATTCCAATAGCTCTATAGTTAACAGGTATTTATCATACCAAATGGGCAGGACCAAATCGTGTGGAAATGGCCAGCAAATGGAAAATTCACTGTTCATTCCTATTATCATTACTTGGTTGATGGTGGTGTTAATAATAATTCTTTTAGAAGTATATGGCAGATACCACTCAAAGTTAAAGTATTTTTATAGTTAGTTAAACAAAAAAGGGTTATTACTCGAGATAGACTAAGCAAGCATGAATGAACAGGTGATACTAAATGTGTTTATTGCTCTTATCTAGAAACAGTGGACTATTTGTTTGTCAATTGTGTGTTTGTTCAATCTTTTTATGGCAATGGATTGCTAGGTTTAATAATTTTTATTTTGACGTAGACAATATAGAGGCATCGTGGGACATGGATTATAGTATTATGTTAAAAGAACCAGGAATGGTTGAAATTATAAGAGGTGTAGTTTTATAGAATGTGCAGTTGGATCGTAATAAGATTATTTTCCAGCAATGACAGGTGCATGATGTGAGAATTTTAGGATCTAAAATATTGTCCGTTGCAAAATTTTGGGCTTTAAATCAGAAATAAGATCTGACTTATCATTTGAATCTTATTTTACTGTATAATGTGAAGGACTATAAGGCCTACAACAGTTATTTCCATAGTGCATACACCGGCTTCAACCCTTATGCATGGCATAGAGACTAGTTCAAGGGAAGGGGATGAAGACTCCAGGACTAGAGTGGATAATACTTCTTTACTTGCGCTTACTGACTTTTGAAGACATTTAGGGCCATATATGAGTATCTGTTTTGGGTGTCATATGATATGTTTGTTTCTATGTTGATCGCTTTTGTATTAGACTTGTAGGGGCTTCTGTTTTGCTACTTATGATGCTTAGTTTTGGTGATACGATGTCTCTGTTGTTTTTGGTGCTTAGTTTTGTCATTGTTGTTATGGTAGGGATAGAAGTATTTCTCATTATGTACCGATAGGAAGGTAGTTAGAAAAAGCACCAGGCCACTGATACTTCTGTTTGTTTGTATAGGTTTTCTATATCAATGGAAAATCGGTGAAAATTCTACTTTTTTTTCAAAAAAAAAAAAAAAAGAATAATCCCTGTCACATGTTAATTAATTTATTTAAAACAAGGAAGACTGAACAAATACAAATAATTTATAAAAGAATAAATAATATCATAAAAGATACAAATCATCAAATTAAATACCAACAACACCAGGTATCTATACAATCTATATCGCAAAATATAATATAAAACAATAATTTAGAAAGGAGACATTATCTAACGAATCTGGCACACAATATTAAAATACCAATAATTGTCAAAATCAAACAAAAGTCTTATAATAAAATAATAAAAGATACATGTGACATCATCATGGACAGCTCCTGACTAGTCCTTGCATCTAATCACCTTACGGTTGCTTAACAAATTCTCAAATAAACTACAAACTGTAGATTTGATATGGTAAGAAAATATCCTCACCTTCCTGATATTTTCAATAATAATTATTTTTTTCAAAAAAAAAATATAATACTAGCTAGTGCCTTTTCTGATTTTCTCCCTGTGGGTTGCATCTTTAGGGAATCAATTTTTTTTTCCTCCTCATTCTGTGGGTTGGTAAAGACCAATAAATTATTAATTAGTGGCAGACAACAACTAATGGAGAATTCCAGAACCATTCTTTTTATTTTGTTATGGACAATTGGAATGGAAATCATGTGTCGCTATTACTGCAATTTGGTCAAATTTTGATGAAATTTGAGGTATTTAATTGGTGTCATCAACAAGGAAACTACCAAGTATTTTTCTAAATTTTTTTTTTAAGTCATTAAATTTAAGTCAAAACGATTAATTCAAATTGTTGGTCGGTGCTTTTCATATCAGTTCATTTTACAATTTTTTTTATTGTTCATCCCAAGTATTTATCTTCAAATTTATTTGTTCTACAAATTAGGTGTCAGCAAAATGTGCTTATCGCTGGATCTTTCTTATCAATTTATCATCTTATTGGTATAAATCGTGTTAATAGGGACGGAAAGAGGTATAAAGCTAGGATAAGTGAGCTAAAATAATCTCTATAAATTAAAAAAAAATCAGTTTTGTTTATTAAAGTTTTTAGTTTTACAAAAATGTACTATTAATATAACTATTTAATATCTACAAATAATTCTCAAATTTCGAACTTGTTACCTCCTGAGTGGAGATCATTACTTTTTGTCATCTCATCAAAAATTGGTTGTGAGCAATAGAAAAAAAATGTGTTATTTATCAAATACCATCGTTATATTATTTTATTTTTATTTTAAGAAGAAAAAAATACCACTACTGCATGCATGAGTTCTGAAAAAGACGTATTCAATCTATTGACAGAGTTAAAAAAAAAAAAAAATACATACATACAATATATATCTACTGAAAAAAAATTGGTGTCTTCTAAAAACTAAATTCACTTATTCACTACGCAATAGGCATTAATTAATTGCTTCTGGATTTGTCTTAAAGCGCTAAGTCGAGAAAAACTTAAAAAAAAAAACAGGAAACAGATTTAGCGGGATGGACGAAACCTCTGAAAATGTGCAGGGATCGATGCTATTTCTTATTCCATGCATACTTAAAAAAAGAGACGGAATAATATTATTCATATAAAAAGAATAAGAACAAATTAAGAGAGATAATATCGTAATGGTTTTATATCCTATATGGGACCAGTTCTTTGTGAATGGTTGTCACTTTAATTAAGGCCTTATATATGTATCCTTATGTATATTAAATTTTTTTTTTTGAAGGAGAAACATGGGGTCCAGTCCCCAAATTCCATCTTATGTATATTAATTAAAAGGATCATTTTCAATTTATACATATAAGTTGACAATATGTAATAAAATTAAATTAATTCATACGAAGTTTAATATAAATATTCAATTTATAGCTCTTTTCGTTTGTTGTAATTGAATTTTCATATAAGAATGAGATGTTTGAATTATTTTTGATTTAGAATAGATTATTAATTTGATAAAGGATATTAAAATTCAATGTGATCTTCATGATTTGGTGGTCCTTAGGTACTCCTATGAGCATTATCAACATGATCTTCTTCATATGACGTTCCTATCAATGATATATTACATATTTTTTAATTGACCCTTTCATGAAACACAATATTTGGTTAATTCCAACTTTTTTCTAGGTCATGCATATATGTCATTCTTTTTTTTTTTTTTAAAAGTTATTATATATAAAAATAGATTGCGACGGACTATATATGTGGATGTGTTAATAATTTTTTTTAATCCAGTTATTCTGATTCTGTCGTATGATCTAGTATGAAAGTATTAATATTATTTTTCTGTTAGATTATCAGATAAAAATACTGGTAATTAAAAAGTTAATTCATTGAAGATATCAGTAAGAGTTATTTTCAAATTTGTTATCCTATAATATAATTAATAATAATAAATTATATATGTTTATTCTTTATTTGTACTATATGTTATATTATTTTGAGGGCAGAGTTCTCTCTCTTTATGTATAATATTCTGATTTTTTACTTCTTGACCAACACGTCTCTCTCTCTCTCATTCTTTTATGAAAATCACCGCAGAAACTGCGAAGTCATCTCTCTTTATTTATTCTGATTTTCACTTCTTGACACGGCTCTCTCTCTCTCTCTCTCTCTTCATATATATATATATATATATATATATATATATATATATATATATATATATATATATATATATATATATTCTGATTTTTACTTGTTGACCATCAGGCCTCTCTCTCTCTCTCTCTCTCTCTAATTGTATATCCTGATTTTTACTCGTTGACCAACACGCAATAGAGAGAACTTAATTTGCCCTTGGTCGCCTCTATTAAACCAAGAGCATTTATTCTTGATCTCTCTATATATCCGAAGTTAATTAAACCCTGAACCTTGTAATTAATTGTAACGTTGGCGATTTGGACAGTAATAGGAATTGGAAATGAAATTTACGAAGAAGTACGAGGAGTACATGCAAGGAGATAGAGAGAAGGGATTGCCTCTCGTGGGATTGAAAAAGCTTAAGAAGATTCTTAAAGCTTGTAGGAGGGAGATAAAGGCGCGGCAGAGCTCCACCTCTAATGAAATTATTGAGAGTAAATGCGACAATAAATGCTCCGGAAATTGTCCTGTATGAACTTTGTAAATTTGTTGGTTTTGCTTGCAATTGAAATTGTGGTGAGATTTTGTTGGATCTATAATAACTATTACAACATATATGATCAGGTCTTGTCTGAAGAGAAAATTGGGATAAAAGAAAATAAATAATCATTTTGTGTTGCTCGATCACATAGAGAAAATAATACGTTTTTTCACTGATCACCTGTGTGTGTATATATAGAGGTTGGCTAATATTAAAACATTTGTATCACGGTTCCCGTGCAACTAAATCGTTTTTCGATTTTTAAAGTTCAAAAAGTCGATATAAACCGTTAGATGTGATCTCTATATTAAAAATATGCTTGGAGACCGAATTTTATATATTTTGGAACTTTTTTTACTATTTAGTAAGCCACTTTGAAAATTGCTAATCCAATGGTGGCTTAACCAAACAGTAAAACCATAAGTCACCGTTGGATCAGAAATTTTTCACTGTGGCTTAATAAATAGTAAAAGAAAAAAAATTCAAAAAAAATGTAAAATTTGGTCTCCAAATATATTTTAATATAGAGATCACATCTAACAGTTTGGATCCACATTTTGAACTTTGAAAATTAGAAAACAACTTGGTTGCACAGAAGCCGTGGTACAAATATTTTGATATTAGCCAACCTCTCTCTCTATATCAGTGTTGTAAAAAACGGTGTTACCGGCCGATTAAACGACCGTTTAATCAGAAACGGCGGCCAAACCGTTACAAATACGCTTAACAGATGTCTGTTAACGGAAAAAAAAAACGATTAATCGACCGTTTTACCGTTTAATCGTCCGTTTATTCTCGTTTTTTCCAGTGAATATTTATTTTTCACATTGTTTTTTTTTCTTCTATGATAGTGTGTGATAATAAGATTTATAAATAATGTATTGTAGTTTTATTTGTACTTGGATATACATCCAATATTTTTTATATATGTTTTTTTTTTCTCTTACTTACTTTGAAATTGATTAATTCTTTTATTATTTATATACCATATATTTTTCTTACTTACTGATCTAATTTTTTTCAATTAGTACGACATGTTTATTTATGAAATTAAGTTATTATCATAAATTAAATTTAGTGATTTTATGTTGGAATGTTTTCTTTTTTTCAAATAATATGTTAGTATTTGAAAAAGCTTAATTCTCAAATTTATTTTTCATTAAATAAATGTGTTACTTACACGTGCAAAATGCTTATGTGTTAAGAAGAAATAAGCGTAGTGTCATGTTATAATAATAAAACTAACTTAAATTAAGTTTATTTGATAAATTTAATGAGTTAAATAAATTATTTTTAATAAATTATGATATATATACATAAATTTAATAAAAACGTTAAATAGTCCGCATAATTCTGATTAATCGCTTGGTGGCACTCTGTCCGTCCGACAACCGCATACTGTTATTTACAACACTCAATACTGTTCTATATAGATTCATGATTTTTCTATTTGTTATATTAGGCATATTGAAATGAATGGTAGACATTATTAGACATTAGACATTTTAGATTTTGAGTTACAAATCTGAGTATGAATTAATGTCAATTATCACTTTGTTTTTTTTTTGACCAATTTGGTAAAGTGTAACTGTGAAAGGTGGGAATCATCATTATTGATTTCTGAGTGGATAAATCCCATACTTGAGTTATTTTTAAAAAGAAAGAAAATGATATCCCAAAACAATTATTTCATTTAGTGCTCTTAATTAGGTGAAAGATGTAGATGACTCGTGAAAAATTTGAACTTTTACTATTTGGTCCACCTATAAGTTTTGTTTGGTTTGATGCCCCTAGGCTATATTTTATTGTTTTGTACCTTTATATACGGCGTCCCTAATTAACTCCTAGTATCTTGAAATCTGCTCAACTCCACATTTTATACCTGAAATTTACATCTCTCGTTCCTTGTCTTTTAAAAAAAAAATGTTTTTTGTTTCAAGTTTCCTATTACTTTCACTATGTTCATAACTTTCTAGGGGGTTATTTCGTATCACTCTTCCTTTCCTTTTATGCACCCAAGAATCTGATTGTCTGTCGGATCCTTTTATATTTGATTCAACACTAATATTTATTAGTATGTAAATTTATCAAACCTTACTCTTCGGCTTAATTATTTGAAATACTATACCCGAAGGTAACCAAGGCTTATCACTTAAATTAAGAAGTCACAATTTTCTTTTTGAAAAAGTTGAAAGAAAAGTCCAAGGAGTCGGAAAAACAGAAGCAATGTTCGTATATTAATTGTATATAATCACAATAATGATTTGACAAAAATTAAATGGTCCATAATATATTTTGCTTTTATCATTTTACCCTTTTTTATCAGATATAGTTTTTAATATATACACATGCAGTGTGTGATGGCACCTTCTTTCCATCCCTTCTCCAAGAGATGTCCGCTGTCGTTGGGTGCTTTAATGACCGTGCCAAGAAACTTCTAGAAATGCACCTCTCATCAGGTTTTAAGAAATTTGTGTTGTGGTTTTTTGGCAACTCATACATAAGTAGGGATGGCAAAAAAGCCCGGTCGGCCCGGTCATCTCCGCCCGGCCTGCCCGGAGGTTCGGTCGGCCCGGCGATGTGATGGGTAGGCCAGATCGGGCCTAAAGACGGGCTAGGTCGGGCCTGGGCTTAAGTCGAAACCCACAGGCAGTTCGTTGGGCTTATCTGATTTTCTGATTTCTGATTTTCTATTTTCTGATTTTCTGGTTTTCTGGTTTTCTGGTTTCTGGTTTTCTGGTTTCTGGTTTTCTGGTTTTCTGGTTTTCTGATTTCTGATTTTCTGTTTTCTGGTTTTCTGGTTTTCTGGTTTTCTGATTTTCTATTTTCTGGTTTTCTGATTTTTGTAGGCAAAATAGCGGGCAGGCCGGGCTGGGCCTGGGCCTGGAGGAAAAGCCTATTGGGCAGGCCGGGACTAGATTTTCAAGCCCGTCAGACTGGGCCGGGCAGGCGAGCCATTAATTTTTTACGAACAGGCCAAGCCTGGACTTGACAAAATACCCGTGAACTAGGCCCATTGCCATCCCTATACAGAAGCCATGGTTCTCTGATCCAAGAGGGAAAAGACTTGGTGACATATGCAGTTATTAATGCCATTGCAATCATTAAGGCCCACAAGGCGAGATGACAGAATTCCTAAATTATCCCAAATTTTTGTTTCGATTCGGACCGTCAGATTCGAATCCGAGTCAATCCGGTTCGAAGTAATATGCGCGGTATTCCTTTAATATTAGTGCCGGAGAAGATCGGACCGTCTGGATCCAAGATCAATTCGAAGAGGAGAATGTAGAACCCTGAAGTACGTGAAGCACAACAGCAAACCCAAGCAATGATATAGATGCACAGCGCGATAGGAGGTATTCCAAAGATTCACGCATAGAAGGTCACACAGGTCAAAGAGAACAGGATCCGTCAACCTAGATACGCAATCTCCCAGGAAAATCCAATGGACTATATGAATTCGTACAAGCGAAGCATCGAGATCGGACGCGCCGGATTAAACCACTTCTCATGATTTCAAAATTTGAAAAATAAAAAGGATTTCAAAATTTGAAAAATAAAAAGGATTTCAAAAGTTGAAAAATAAAAAAGATCGACAATCGTGAATCAAGGAGATAAGAGAAGAGACGATCGGGGAAGATAGAGATGTCATCGGGAGATATCAAGGGTTTCTATCGCCAGAAGAAGAAAGCCGGTGTCACCAAACCCTCCGCCGCTTCCTCTTCCAAGAAATCAAAGCACTTTAATGGAGGCGCCTCAGTCGGCGCTTCAAATTTGGCTCAGACTCCCGCACTCGTCTCTCGGAGTGGTGCTATTGACCTAAAAGGTACCCCCCCCCTTGAAACCCTAGCCCTCATTGTCTAATTTATTAGCAATAAATAAATTAACAATTAATTTTGTGATTTAAGATGAGTATGGGGAAGAAGAGGAAATGTTGAGGCAATTTGACATGGATATGAAGTTCGGGCCTTGCATTGGAGTAGATCGCCTCGATCGCTGGGAGCGTGCAGAAGCTATGGGACTCCATCCACCTCCTCATGTGCGTGGTCTCCTTGTGGCACCAGCTGTTGTGTCAGCGACAGCTGGCACAAAGCTTCGGTGCCTCTGGGAAGGCCGTGTCTAGAGTCGATTATCCTGGCAGTATTTAGGATCAGGAATGGTTATGATGACTGTTTTGATGTATTTAGTTAGTTAATAGTAGTTGTTGGTTGCAAGTGTTAAATTGCAATTATCAAGCTTCAAATTATGAACTGATATGGTGTTTGACTTGCTCAAATTGTCAGGTGTTTTTTTTTTTCTCTTGCTTTTGTTAACATTTTCCTTCATCATGTTATCAATTACTTGGTGTATATAAAAGGGAGGATTAAAGGGTAATTTTATTATCAATTCTGAGAAATTTCTGTAGATAAAATGGAGGATAAGTTACATGCCTCAGGCCTGAGAAATTGCTTTAAAGATCATTTCACCACTGAATTTTGACCTTATCAGCAATTTTCACTCTTATGGTATTAGTCCCTACAGGAGGCAATTTACTCTCTATTTTAATCGAGTGCTAGTTAATGTTGTGTATTTTACTCTGTATTTTATTGTAAGAATGTAACACTGTTACCAGTAACTAAGGTTCAGAAAATATTGGCCAGAATGGAACTTAATTACTTTCTACATTAAGGCTATGTAGGGCTAAATTTTGACTTCTTTATTAGAGAAACAATGTCAACAACTATGCTATATGTCTATAGTCATGATTTATATTCATGCATTTTTTTCTTTAAAGTAATCTTTTGTATTTATTTTACTGTTTGTTTTGTCTGTGAATTCATTTGGTTTCATCGATGTTTGAGTTAATGTCTGATCGCTGCAACCTAGCTCTCCTGGGGTTTTATTCTGTTAAATTGAAGTTTGTGAATTAATTTGAGTTGGGTTTGTGGGATTAAAGGTTTAAAATCTAAAACTGAACTGTTATTGTGGTGTACCAGTCAGTACCTATGTTTGTTCCATCTTCAGTCATTATTGCCGCTGCTGGTATTAGATGGGTACATAGATTTCCTTTTCTTCACATCTAGTTTATTTGGCTCTCTTGACTTCTTTTGGCATTTCAGGTGATGACAGGATCATCTCAGTGCCCAATTTGTACCCGGGGAAAGTTTGCATTTATGACCACAATTGTATAAAAACATAATTTTATGTAAGTTGTATTGATATGTAATTATGTATACGTGTATCTCTTTACTGACAGGTGAAGAAGACGGTGAAGAATTTCTTTGGTTTGTTGTAAATTTTATTGATTTCTTCTGAGTGTTCATGCTTGTCAGAAAAAAAACCCTTGGAACTGGTACTGTTAACCGCTATTGGTACTAATTGTTTGATCCAATTTATATCAAGTCATCCAGAAATAAATAAATAAAATATTTTAAACATACACAAAACATCAAAATACAACATTCTTCAAATACGAAGTCGTCCATTATGTGCATCGGCAATTGTACAATTCCTATGTTTTATTTTGCAAGTAGAATGGTCAATTGGTCATGGAGTGAGATAGATATACAGGGTTCATAGAGGGTAATTTCGTAATTACATGAATTCTGTGACCAAATTGAACAAAACAAAGGGGAGAGAAGTATATAATACACATTGCCCATTTAAATTAATTAACAGAAATTTAGGTAGGCCTGTAGGGGGATAATTTGGGAACAATCCAATACACAATAAATGGATCCAACATGTATATATAGCACCAAATTCGTATAGGAAATAATTTTACAAATTGCAGATGCCGCAACTGAGAAAGCAGTCCTTTTGGAGGTAAAAAATTGGGACAATTGATGACACGACAAAGAAAAACTAAAATGTAAAAAGCAATTTAATAATAGAAAAAACCAGATATAAATCGCCGAGCGAATTCAGATCAAATAGCTACCAGATTAAAAGTAGGTACCAGCTGAAATAAAGATCGAAAAGAACAAATTAGAAAAGAGATTAAAAACACACTATAAATATTGACGGGCCTTAGAATTGAAATACGCATCTTTTATATTAAAAAAGTCTCGCAATTCGTTGGGCCTAGCCCAATCCAATTGGTGTTTCTTCTTTGACGGTGTCTATCACTCTAATAGCATTGCGCACCAGACATAGTATTGTTCTGAATATTATTTTTGAAAATAATATTGGTCTGAACATCGCCGGCCTGTCAAATTTTAGAGAATGTCAATATTTTGGAAAATACTATTGACCAGTTAAATATTTTAGAAAATAGAATTTTTCCGAACAGTATTTTAGAACATAGCATTGTCGCTTAAAGATTATTTTTGAAAATAGTATTGCTCCGAAAAATATCTTGGAAGAGAGTAAATATTATGGAAAAGAGTGATGACCCGTCAAAATTTTCAAAAATTGCAATGGTAGGAACATTATTTTTGAATATAACATTAGACCAAACAATATTTTCAAAAATAGCATTCACCAGTTAACCGTGATTTTTATTCATGCCTACCATTCAATATAATTCGCCAACTATGTCCACCAAAATTAGATTATATCAAAGCTACCCAAACCCGCTATTTAATAGTTGGTTCTTAATTTTTATTAGGAACTGGCTATTAAATGGCCGGTCCTTTTTTTTTTGTGGAAAAAGTTAAAACTTTTTTCTTTTTTTTATTAAAGTTTTAATTTTTTTATATGTTTCTTTGAAATTAGAAAGAAAAATACATAATTTAGTTTATTAGAAAGACTGAAACAAATAACCCGGATCAATATTTTTCAGATCGAGTTTTTCACGGCTGTAAGAAAAATTAAAATATTTCATTGTGTGTTATTGGAAAAAATAATAATTCTTTGAATTTGAATTAATGATCCCGGTTCAAAAGTCACTTCTAGGTAAATACAAAAAATATTATGGTATTTCTATTTTTGAAAAAATAAAAATTTAGGAAAAATGTTGCTCAACTTTGTAATAATTACACAAATAGTGTTGAATCTGAGTCGTTCGTTGTTTTAATCTATATAATTCTCGCATAAAAAAGTTTGCATTTTGCATAAAAAATCGTGCATAATATATAAAATAATTTAAGAAAAGTTGCCGCAACTTAAACAGTGTTGAATCTGTGTCGTTCATTGTTTTAATCTGATATAATTCTCGCAAAAAAAGCGTGCATTCTGCATCAAAAAGCTTGCATAACATGCACGCTTTTTGATGCATAAAAAATCGTGCATAATACGCATCAACTTATGCACGATTTTTGATGCAGTATGCATGCTTTTTGATGCGATAATTATACATCAGATTAAAACAACGAACGACTCAGATTCAACACTGTTTAAGTTGCGGCAACTTTTCTTAAATTATTTTATATATTATGCACACTTTTTGATGTGAGAATTATATCAGATTAAAACAATCAACGACTTAGATTCAACACTATTTGAGTAATGATTACAAAGTTGCGCAACATTTTTCTTAAATTTTTATTATTTCAAAAATAGAAATACCATAATATTTTCTATATTTACCTAGAAGTGATTTTTGAATCGGCATCAATTATTCAGATTCAAAGAATTATTATTTTTTTCCAATAACACACAATGAAATATTTTAATTTTTCTTACAGCCGTGAAAAATCCGATCTGAAAAATATTTATCCGAGTTATTTTTTTCAGTCCTTCTAATAAACTAAATTATATATTTTGCTATCTAATTTCAAAGAAACATATCAAAAATTTCTAAAACTTTAATAAAAAATAAAAGAAGTTATAACTTTTTCCAAAAAAAAAATAAAAAAAAGGGACCGGCCATTTAATAGCCGGTTCCTAATAAAAATTAGGAACATGCTATTAAATAGCCGGTTTGGATAGTTTTGATAGAATCTAATTTTGGTAGGCATAGTTGGCGAATTATGTTGAATGATAGGCATGAATAAAAATCACCGAATTAGGTTGGTTGGAGAACTACCCCATGCCAATACCTTATTATTAGTGTTTTCTTTAGTTCTTTTCCTCTAATTACAACTGTCTCATAACAGATATTTATAAGACTTTCACAGCCATTTATTACCATCGAGACTCTTGGGCAACACCCAGTAACCGAGCTCCACGAGCTATGCAAGAAGTTACACTGTAATGTGAAATTTAAGAACAACTGGGACCAGAACAAGACTATAGATGTTCTCTTACATGAAAAGGTGATTGGTAGTGCGACTTATGGTTCCAAGAAGCAAATCTGTCATAACCGCGCAGCGAAGGTTGCATTGGATCAGCTCAAAGAGTTATTGAGAAATAACAAGTTGGGCCTGCCTCGTAATTATTAATTTCCTTACTATAATTTAGGAGTGGAATAATTAATT
This sequence comes from Carex cristatella, assembly GCA_024447775.1. Taxonomy (NCBI): domain Eukaryota; kingdom Viridiplantae; phylum Streptophyta; class Magnoliopsida; order Poales; family Cyperaceae; genus Carex; species Carex cristatella. Next base: position 10,076,588 of record JAJHPF010000001.1, read on the forward strand.
TTATTTCAATTGATTTGCTCTATAGTATAGCTATATATGATACCTCAGACATGAGTCTCATACTACATGCAACTCATGTCTGATATATCATGTATTGCTATTTGCTAGAGTGTTAACATTTTAAGTTATGTAGTTTTAATTGGGCCATTTCTATCTTCAGTCTATATATACTTCAATGAATATGATTATTCATTGAATAATAGATTTAAAAGTTTGTTTATTTCATGGACGAGATAGAATGAATGAAATGATTTCAATTAATTAATTAGAAGTAGCTTAATTAATTTGTATGAGTTGGAAAATTATTTCACCATCCAACAACTGTACAAGTTAGTCATTGATCCTATTATTTGTTTAGTATGTATAAATCAACTGAATTATACAAATGAATGGAGTGCGTACGTACACCTCGAGATCTGCCTTTGAGTTGGAGTAATGAATAATTGAGGTGTACTTATTTTATTTTGTTTAATTAAATTCAGTTGATGCCTTTATATTTTGAGTACATATTATGCTCATTTGTACGTATTTAATTCATTAGTAAAAGACTGAGGGTTTACCTACGGGCTTTTGAAATTAAAAAAAAAAAGACTGACGGTGGCTGTCAATTATTCATTACTCCAACTCAAAGGCAGATCTCGAGGTGTACGTACGTACTCCATTCATTTGTATAATTCAGTTGATTTATACATACTAAACAAATAATAGGATCAATGACTAACTTGTGCAGTTGTTGTTGGATGGTGAAATAATTTTCCAACTCATACGAATTAATTAAGGTACTTCTAATTAATTAATTGAAATCATTTCATTCATTCTATCTCGTCCATGAAATAAACAAACTTTTAAATCTATTATTCAATGAATAATCATATTTATTGAAGTATATATCACTACTAGAATTCTAACTTTTTCCATGAACCAGAAAACAGCTATTTCCAAGGGCTTACTCATGGAAAAAACCCATAAATCGTCATTTCCATGCGATACCCTTGGAAATGCTACCGTCACTAATACCTTCCTTGGAAATAGTCAATATTTCCAAGGGCGCCCTTGGAAATACCCATTTGTGGCTTTTTCCATGAGACTACTCATGGAAAAAAGGGTGCATGGAAATACTCTCAGATTTGGCCACTATATGGATTATTTCCAAGGGGAGCATCGTGGGACCCACTTCAGTATTTCCAAGGGGATTAAAGGAGGGACCCACCCGAGTATTTCCAAGGGGAGGGAATGTGGGACCCACCCGAGTATTTCCAAGGGAAGGAAATGTGGGACCCACCTTAACATTTCCAAGGGCGAGGCCCCTGGGACCCACCTGAGTATTTCCAAGGGCAGTTTGCGTGGGACCCACCCCAGGCCAGCGAAAGTGGGCCCCTCCTGTCAGATATTGGCGCTATTATTTGAATGATAGCGTGCATTTATTCCATGGATATACATCTAGAAATACTGCCTCCTTTTTTTGGTACCAGAATGATTTAATTCGACAATCCTCCCAGTACCAACCCAATACTTTACAATCCCAAATTCCCATTTTAAATGATGACACATCTTACAAATAGATAGTAAACACATTGAGATAACATCTTCCAAATCATGTAATAAACATATATCAGTAACACATCATAATTAACACATTTGTATCCAAAAAAAGTGAAAAACATTTCACAACACAGCAATGTGTACTTGCACACTGCTCATATACCCACTATGCTATTACCAAAAAAACACATAATAAGTTACCCCAAATATACCCAAAACGCATTAAACTAGCTTGCTGATATGCTACAAGTTCTAAATTCACAAAAATACGAGCTTTTCGACAACAGGTCTGGTTCAATTTGAAGTTAGATTGCCCCACCATTCATCTCCCCCTTGCAATTTCATCATTTCTAAGTGGAGCTTGACTCAAGAGTGCTTGAAATGACCCTCCATGAGGTGGCATAGGAAAATGAAGACCCTATGTATTATATAAAGACAGCATGTCATATTTATTATTGTTTTTGCATGTACACCCATAAATTTTACAATGTAAGCATTGGAATCACTAATTGTACCTGAAAATCAGACAGCTGCCCAGCGACAACTTGCTCAGCTCCAGAATTATTTAGTTGAGCCTAAATTTAAAAATGCAGAGTGTCTAATGTTAGTGTACTTTAATTACCAATGCAGAGTGTCTATATATAGACTGAAGATAGAAATGACCCATTTAAAACTACATAACTTAAAATGTTAACACTCTAGCAAATAGCAATACATGATATATCAGACATGAGTTGAATGTAGTATGAGACTCACGTCTGAGGTATCATATAAAGCTATACTATAGAACAAATCAATTGAAATAAAATTAATTATTCCACTCCTAAATTATAGTAAGGAAATTAATAAATTACGAGGCAGGCCCAACTTGTTATTTCTCATTAACTCTTTGAGCTGATCCAATGCAACCTTCGCTGCGCGGTTATGACAGATTTCCTTCTTGGAACCATAAGTCGCACTACCAATCACTTTTGCATCTAAGAGAACATCTATGGTCTTGTTCTGGTGCCAGTTGTTCTTAACTTTCACATTACAATGTAACTTCTTGCATAGCTCGTGGAGCTCGGTTACTGGGTGCTGCCCAAGAGTCTCGATGGTAATAAATGGCTGTGAAAGTCTTATAAATATCTGTTATGAGAAAGTTGTAATTAGAGGAAAAGAACTAAAGAAAACACTAATAATAAGGTATTGGCATGGGGTATCAATTATTTCTGGTTAGCAACAGTGAAAATATGCATCAAGGCTTTATATAGTACTTGCTGCGATGGTGTAATTTACTGTCCGAAAATCATTCTCTGGTCATAATTTAGGTAACATATAACCATAAATCATGATTCAAAAACCTGACAATTAAAATTTCTTGGCCTGTTGGTCTAAAAGATGGTAGGCTAGCTACATATATTGGTCCCATGCTCCCACCTAGAAATTTACTAATACGCATTGACTTGCAAAACTCAACATGCACATGTATACACAGACCTTCCAAACGGTCTCATAACACTTGTTGGTGTCAACATAGACAGCACCAAGAAGAGACTCGATGATGTCGGCAAGAACTTTTGGTGGGTCCAAAAGCCCATTTGAGTGTATCGGGTAGTTCTCCAAATCGCTAACAAAGTCCTTTATCTGCACAAACAAACCATGTGTATTACAGTGGTCAGTTACTCAGATGTTTCATGTGTATAACAAATGCAACAAACTAAAAAAGTTGCCAATTGGAAATTGAGAATTCTACCGTCTAATTGAATTTTCGAGTTATCAGATGTCCAAGTTGGAATAGTTTGATGATGATGATCATAAATCAGTAATAACAATCATGACAATAACAACGATAAGGATTGCGATACTTGAAAGAAAGGAAAAAAAAAGTCAAAAATCAAATAGAACAGAAAACAAAAGCACCAAATTTAAACACAGTTAAAGAGCGACTCATGTCTGACCTGGCTTTCCAGACAAGGTGCCTTATGCCGTAGATACCGGTCGAGCCTGTGTGCAATAGCTATGCAGGCCAGTTTCTCCGTATCCACATTGGAGGCACAAAGACGCGTCATTTGTCCCGGTGCAAGATCAGAATAATTGTAGAAGACCTCTAAGGCGACACCAAAATTCAACACGGCATCACCCATGAACTCCAGTCTCTCGTACGACTTGACTGGTTTAGACGGACAATAGAATGACTTATGTGTCATGGCCTCCTCTACTAAACTCCTGTCACGGAACTTGTAACCAATAATTCCTATAACTGCATTGATATGTGATTCCTCCATGGGTGGCAGCTGGGCCATGTTGCTATCCTCTTGTTCGGTCTGTTCTGTTTCTTCAGCTTCTTGTGACGACCTTATGTGTTAATTTTTGTAAGAGAGAAGAGATGTAAAAAAACAACTTATTATTGCAATCTTATTTTTAGATTTTACATGTGTCTCTTATTTATAGAATAAATTAAAAAACTAGCCGTTATAATATTAATTACAACTACTAACTACTAACTACTAACCACTGTCTCCTAGTCAATTAATTACAAGACACTATTCCCTAAACTAGCTGTTACAATTCAAATTAAAATGGAGCTAGCTGTTATTTTTAACATTATGTTTCTCATGGGCGCACAAGGAGAAGGATTGGGGGAGGTTGAGTTCTCTGTGGACATTAAATAAAAGTTCAAAGGCTAGACTTCTATATTTCTAACTCAAACAAAGACGTGGGGAACGTGTTCAGCGTTAACTCAGAATTGATTTCAAAAGTTCGGAGCATATATATGAGTCAGATACAAAGCATTGTTTACCACTGTAAAAACTACAATGATTATTTTAAACATAGTTATTTTGAGAATAGGTGGTGTAGTGGTTAGTTATTTTGTTGTGGGTAGATTTAAATATAGAGAAATTTCATGCAATTTGATATTGAAAAAATTAACATAATTTGCACTGTTATACCTCTAGCTCATTCCGTTCTTTCTATTGCAAACTGCTACAAAGTAGTACTGCACTGCTACAAACTGAGTTTATTCCAACACCATATTCTTGCTACAAAATATAACAAATCTCAAATATATATATATCACGTGACGTCCTACAACAATGTATGTCCTCCTTTCTAGCTAGTATATTATTAATTAATACCAAATGTGGTTTTATTAATAACAAATGAAGCCTTAATAACTAATAACAAAATAGGTTAAAGGTGTGAGAAATTTAAATCTATAAATGCCTAGTCAACAATATTGTTGCAGATATAAAATTTTGAAAGCATCTATAACCATTCATAAAAAGTTTGCTCTAAGAAATTTCGGTCATCAACAAATGATATAGTTTGAAGAACAATGGTGCAATATTTATTTCTATGTAATATTAATCCAAATCAAATCCACCACATGACATATTTTGAACTTATTCATTCCATTGTTTATACTTTATTCAAATTGCCTCCTTATTTTTGTACGGAGCGACCGCCTGGTCCTCCATAAAAAAAGTGGCGCCGGGCCTCTTTCTTAGTCTCGTACCATTCAGAGACATCATAACAATCTGGTCTGTCTATATAGTATTTCACAGGATCATAAATGTCATCATAAACTTCACCTAATTGATCGAATCCAAAGCAATCATTGAAAGAAGCTGCTTTACCCTCTAGCTCTCTGGGGAAATGACCACTACCCATGGAAGGACTAGTCTCATTGGAGTAGTGGCTAGCAAATCCTGTCCATTGAATTATCTCGGCTTTTTCCAACAAATACTGGAAGAGTTTCCCTGGCCACCATCCTAGCAGTACTATGCCAGCAAGATCTTCTCTGTACAATGACCAGTCTCCAGTGTGTTCATCCTACACATCATGAAGAAGTTCATACAGAGAAGATCTTGCATATTTTCATGTCATCTTTTCATGTCATCTTGCTAAAGCCTGCCAAATATAGCCTACTATCCTGACATCCTGCTAAATCAAGTATGATGAAAATATATGATGAGATGAGAGGCACACATTGACCTTCATATGTTTGTTGCAGAGAAAGGTAGTATAATACTCATTGACCTTCATATTTTTGTCAGATGACTATAATTTGAATGTACTGTCTTAGGTCTTTTCTTGATGGATGGTAATAAAAAAAAAAGATGAAGAACGCATGCAATGACATACGTGAAATCCAGCAGAGATAAGTTCTTGCCCTCCTGCTTTGTAATTGATTGCTGCTATGTAAGCCCCGCTACTTGAAAAAGGTTGTACATCTGGTATGTTCCATACAGTAATCGCTGCTCTTACTCCATGCCACAATGTACCATCATGGCTCTGGTAACCTGCATTCTAAGAAGTCCAAGGAACAATAATAAACAGAATCAGTATATATCTATATATTATTTACCCAAACAATCTTTCATTGCTAGGTCAGAAATGGAGATTGCATACATGGACTATTTGGATATCGGTACTTTGTTCTTCTTTAGTTGAACCAACATTGGATGAATTTCCTGCTGATTTGATTGCTTCTGGGCTTCCATCATAACCCAGCTGTAGGATCAAGAGGTTTACTTGTAAGTTTTTGTTATGATATTTCAAAATTAGAAACATAATAATTCCTTGAATACTGCAATAAATCCACAAGATCCTGTAGTTAAATTAGTAAACCTGCGAAGGGGAACTGCAATAAACCATAATTAATTCAGACCAGATTTCTAACATAGGGCGGGGATCTTCTTTCCTTTTTTCTTTGTTTCGTGAAGATGATGGATAATTACAGCCCAAAATATTAGTAGAGGACACTTTCAACCAAAAAAAATTACACGGATAAAACCAACAATGTCAATGCAGAATTTATTCTTTTGTTCTAGTAAAAAATTTAGTGTGTTATGTTTTCAATATAAGAGAAAGTTTGGTCGGTTGCCCAGTCGGAACTCTCTCATTCGCATTAAGAATCGTGTGTGCTTGATCAGCACCAATATTTTAGCAGTCCTCACAAATTAGAAAGTAGATCGAACAACTCCAATTGGACGCCAGACCGAATTTAGTCCGATGGCACTCAAATGCCCCCTTCTTCCGACCTCAGAAAAAAAATTCAGATTACCTTAGAGCCATTTTCAACAACGAGATGCTTTGATAGATCATTTCCTCTGATTGACATACAACACGATAAACATAAAATCATGGTGACAAAAACTAACGTCGTCATTGAAGTTATGGATAAGGATAATATTTGATGATCATATATCGACATCTAGCAAGTGTCTGTATGTATATATAAGCTAATAGTTTTAGGTTTTTTTAGAAGGTTATTAAATTTTACGATATCCTGAATCTTGGTTAGATTGAATCAATTAATGGAACAATTTTTATTCTCATAAATCATAATATTGAAAGATGACATGAAAATATGCTAGATACAGATGTACAAAACAAATCATTTCGTTAGCATTATCTCGGTCAAATTAATGACCTGTATTTTTTTTTTTATCAGGATTGGAAGTTTAATAATAAATTGGGATTTAGGAGAAAATATCAAAATATTTTAAAATAAGGGCCAAATGCCTCTTGCCTTTCATGCCTTGTCGTGCTTCATTTCTATATTTTTTGTTTCCAGAATTGAATATGTTGATTCAAGCATATCCATATGAAAATGTCCATGGAGATCAAATTTTATATTTTTCGGAATTATTTTATTATTTTTTTAAATAGGTACAAAATGTCTGTTTTTCGATGATAAAAACAACGATTTGAAAAATACCATCCCGAAATTAGAAATTATCCTAATGCCACTCTAAACTTAGTTAACTTTTAATTTTGCCACTAATAGACAATTTTTATACTATTTTAATTAAAAATTTACTAAAAAATACAGTTTTGAGATACGTATTTATGTATTTCTGATTATACCCTTTTATAGCATTTATACCCTTCATTATACCACTCCTCCTCCTCTACCCTTCAGATTATACCCTTTTATAGCATTTATACCCTTCATTATACCACTCCTCCTCCTCTACCCTTCAGATTACCCCTGCTCCATTGCCCTCTCCTTCGCCTCCTCCTCCTCCTTGTTGTGTAATCTCCTCCACTTCTGCCGCCACTCGCCTCCTCCTCCTTGTGGAATTATTAATTTGCAAGCTGAGCAATTATAAAATTAATCTATGTATGAACAAAAACTTCCAATTCATATTTCATTCCTATGCTTAATTATTAATTTGCAAGCTGTGCAATTATTAATTTGTCTATTCTGACTAGGGGTGTCAATGGCACCCTTTTACACATTTACCCGACCCGTACCGTATCCGATAAGACGGGTGCGGGTAAGATTTTTTTTTTGTAAATTTAGTGGGTACGGGTATGGGTAAATATATTTTTTCGTTATCCAAACGGGTAAGGATACGGGTAAAGCCTATTTCGTACCCGTTACCCGATCGGGTAATTATAAAAGAAAAATTATATATATTATATATTAATAGGTATTGAAAATAGTACTTTAATTGGTTTACTTGCACTTAGCATAATTTTTTTCAATAAAATACTATGCATGTGACAAATGAATATATATATATTTTTTAATGTTTTATTTAATAAATAATAAAAATAATTATTATATTAATGTTACCAGTTATTTACCCACTACCGTTTCGTTATCCAACAACCATAACAAGTAATAGTTGGGTACGAGTAAGATAATTTGTAGTGGGTACGGGTAAGAACAATTTGTACCGGGTACGGGTATGAAAATACTTCCACCCAATCCTTACTGTACCCGTTGACACCCCTAATTCTGGCCTATGTCAGTATACTCTAACAAAATTGATCTGAACTGATCTCCACTTAGAGTTTCCTTTTCAAGAAGTATCTCCACCAATTGATCGATTGCATCTCGGTTGTTTCTAATGTGATTCTATACAATTTCATAGGCTTTGTCGATAATTTGCTTTATTGATCTGTCGATATCCTCACCAAGCTTTGCTGACATTGAGTTTCTTGCTAACATTCTCAAAACGACATCGCTGTTTTGTGTTGTCGGGTCCGTCAGTGTCCATGGACCGATTTTAGTCTTTATGAATAATAAAGATTAAAGAGACGCGCAATATATTACCTGTCTAGCAATTTGAGTAATCTGTTGCAAATCGCCCGCTGCACCTGTGATGATTTGTGATTCACCAAATATCACTTCCTCTGCTTTGCTTTGCTTGTTACTGCTTGTCACTGAGAACAAATACAAGCTATGGTACTGCTTGCCTAATTTTCAAATTATACTTAATTCTAATTTGTAAGCAATGGGGCAATAAGAATTCTAATTTGTAGTATACACTGGCTCAAATTTTCAAATTATACTTAATTCGTTTTTAAGACATGAATGCTAGCAGCAAATTGCAATGATCTATAATTGCCTATAATTGTCTATACTTAATTCGGCTTCTATAACGGCTTTTGACAGCTACAGGTACCGGTTCTATAACTGGTTCGGTACAGCTATATGAATGCAAATTGCAAGATCATAGAAATTGCAAGATCATTTTGAGGGCTTAGGCACCATTTGGTACCGGTTCTATAACTAACTGGAAGGCGGACTGACTAGCTAGCGGAATGGAAGGCGTAGTCAAAGGAAATTTTTTTGGTGGAGGTTTAGGCTTGGCTAAGGCGAAGAGAGTGGAGAGAGACAACACAGAGTTGTGTTTTATGTTTTTTACTCATAAAGGTATTTTAGTAATTATTTTTTAACAAGGCTAATTGTGTAATAGTTACAAAATTAAAAGTTAACTAAGTTTAGAGTGGCATTAGGATAATTTCTAATTTTGGGATGATATTTTTCAAATTTGAAAATTTTACAGTGGCAAAGAACCAATTTGCCCTACACTTCATATAGGTCTATTCCCTTCCCTTTATATGTCTCTTAATTTTCTCTTTTCTTCCCTCTGATTTGTGTAGATCGAGACTTTGATTCTTTGAACCTCATCTTTATTTCCCCTCATAAATCTTGATTTAAAAAAAAAAGATGAGTGCTAGCAAATTATAAATTATTTAAAAAAATTAAAAATATTAAATCATACATGGTTCTAATTACCAAACCGTCTACAATGTTCAAAGTCATACACGGATGACTTGTAGAAAACGTGTATATACCCTTGTTATTGTGCACAGTTACTTTGACCGTATAGAAACCACTATTTTTAGTGTCTTTTTTTTTAAGACCTGACACAATTGATTTCAATTAACCGTGTATGTTAGTACTCGTTGGGTTAAAGAGGTCAATACAAATAAGATTGTACTACACAAATTGCTTCTAAGAGTAGTTTCTTCAAACACCTTGTGTGCATATACCGAATCACAAATAAATAGAAAAAATAGAGAAATCACACAAGACACAAAATAGTAAGCAAGCAACCACAAGAAATACAATAAGACACAAGATTTGTGTGGAAACTCTTTCGGGAAAAAACCACGAGAGTATACAACACAAATCCTCTAGATCAAAGAATTTTACAAGTACAAAAAATTAGAACTCAGAATAGCATTCTCTTACAAATTTCAAGAAGAAGAGAACAAAATTCTAGAAAACTTGGTGGATAGAAAATTTGGAGAAGAAACAAAGATGCGGCTCTAATCCTTGTCTGTCTCCTTTCGCCTCTTATTTCAATACAGAAATGAGCTTCCACCAAAATGAGGCTCAATGGGTTGAAGCCCATTTAACTTATCTTCAACTCAACAGTACTATATACACATGGTTTGGAAACCGTATACAACTTACTCCCTATTTATACACAATGCTCGCTAACACGGTCGTGTAACTGTTGTCATTAGCTTTTCTGACCGTGCATAGTCAGGTTTTCTATACTAGTGCTATACTATGTTTTATTACAAAGAAATTCACCTAATAATTTTTCATGCTTAGTGGGGATAACCCATTTATAATTTGAATTAAATAAATCGAAGTTGAAAAATATATGAATCATAACAAGCCCTGATACATGTGTAAAACTTCTTATATCTAATATCAAAATATTTTGTATTTTTCTAACATAGGACCCACAAGCCAAATAATGCATGAAGATCCCTTGATTTCACTCAATGAACTTTTTGGATAGTCTGAAAAGACTTTTTACCGTGAATGTAGTAAGTTTCATTGATTTCAGTAATCTGAAGATAATCGGGGACATTTTATTTTTTTATATTTATTATGTCTTGTTGAATAGCCAATGGTCTTTTTAATTACAAAATATCAAATGTCATAAAATATTGTCTTATAATCAAATGTTGCAAATTATTTTATAAAAAATGTTGTGTTATGATTCAACCAATTTTTAATTTTTATAAGCTTGATTGATCATAAAAATTGATAACAACTAGCTAAACAAAAAAAAACAATCATATCCATCGTCAATAAGAACCCTTGGTCGATGGTTCTGCAACGTTTAATTAACCACAACACCGTGAAAAATTGTTTCCAATCGTATGCGGATGCTTAATAAAGAACCGTGAAATACTATTGTTGGAGAACCCTACACGGATACTTAATAAGTACAATGCTATTGAATAATCATTGACAACCATTGAATAATCCGTGTATCTATAAATGAGCTCCAACAATTGTACACAATTTCTTGATCTCACCAGTGAAAGAAATGCTCCACAAGATTGTTCGGAAAAAATCCAGCTTGTAATCATACATGCATGGTACTCTTTTAACCAAAAGTGTAAGAAGTTGAGCTTGATATTTCAGAAAAAAATAAATTATACTTGTAATCATACATAATTTTATTGTATGATCTGTAAATGATGAAAGAAACACAAAATTAAATGTTCCATATCATCGAACCACGCCATCCTATAATAATGCATATATATCTGTCACAAGCCCGACAACTTACCGCAACCCTAAAGTCAAGTGGCCCACAATAGCACCCCCGAATGGATGCACAAGTTATGGCAAGACCAATGCTTAACGCTGCCAAGATTCAATATATATAGTCTTTCAACATAAACATCATAAGCACATGTTGAAAACAACACACATATATACAAGTATACAGGCTTTTGAGTAATTAGAAAAGGGACTTCTCATGCAAATCTAAATAAAAAGACAAATTAGACGAGAAGTATCCAAGTACAACAAGCAGTGATAATTAAAATGACTGTACAACTAACATATACAAATATGTAGAGACTATAACAAGATATGTACAATGTGGCAGCCTATTAATGCTCCTGCCGTCTAGTCCCAATATTGCTCGACATCAATCCTAAAACATGGAACCCACAAAGTGTGCAGATGAGAGATTGTAAACCTCACAGTGCAGTAATTAGTTCCTATCATGAGATCATCAGATCCAGCCAAGAAAAACCAAAACAACACCAAGAACAACACTAATTATTTCAAAAAATCTCTCATTTAAATTTTTCAAGGGAGTTAATTATTGATGAAATAAATTTGTTGATAATTTAGTGCACTTTAAGAGCATTGTGATATTTTCAATATTTGAAGGGTGTGCTTTAAACTTCTGCTCAAATTAATGGATGGTTTTTGTTGGAATTATGAAGTGATATATATAATGTATTTTAATTTGTCATGTGGAGGATTTCATTTGGATTAGTATAACACAGAACGAAATATCGCACCATTGTTCTTCAAATTAACCATGTGATGATGAGCGAAATATCTCACAAATTACTTTATTGGAATGATTATAGATGTTTTTAAGAATTTTAGAAAGCCCAACATCCAAATTTCACTGGTCTTCCTAATTGCACCAACAGAAACTATAATAGTCATCTTTTTTTTTTGTTCTCCAATTATTCTTATTAGTTATTACAATTACTCACACTACTATAGAAAAATCATTCACCATCTGTTCAAATCACACATCACCATCTGCTTTTGAACCGATGGCTATATCCCCAATAATGAAAGTATGTAACATCAGCTGAAAGCCGATGGTGTTGGTCATTTTCATCATCTGTTCGACTCAAAATGAACAGATCGTGTGGGTCCTTTTCACAAACTGTTTGACTCAACAAACAGATGGTGTGTGTCCTTTTCACCATCTCTTTGAGTCAACGAATAAATGGTGTTGCAGTTACTTCTGCTATCTAGTACTTCAAATAGAAATTTTCTGTGCATGTAATTTGATGTAGAAAATTAAAAGAATTAGTATTGCAAATTGAGTTTATTCTACCAACATATCCTTGCTACAAAACTATGACAATAATCAAATATATTACGTAACATCCTGCATCAATGTCTGTGCTCCTTAATTTATAGCGAGAATATAATACCAAATGTGCTCTTATACAGAAAAGAAATGGCCGTGATAAATAATAAAGAGTTTGATGGTGTGAGAAGTTTCAATCTTATAAATGCCAATTCAACAATTGCTGATATAATTTTCAAAGAATCTACAATCATTCATAATTTTTTTTAATAGAAACTATAAGTTTGATTCATCATGACATGTAGTTAGAAGATGGATTGTCATGCCCTCATTTGATTATATTAAATGATAAGTTACATGGAGTTTGTAACTACAGTATAAAAAATCAAAATGCTCAAAACATTTAAGCTTTATAAAAAATATTAAAAGAAAATATGATCATGACAAAAAGGAAAATATGCAAGAAAGAAAAAATAATTTATGAACTCCGTGGTGCATGCATTGAGCTATATCTCCACTGTGTAATCACTTAGTCCACCTGTTCTTCAATTTCCTTCATAATTTCAATGTTATACCAATACAAATGAAATCCACCACACGATATATTTTAAAATTATAAATTCCATTAATATAACTTTGTGCAAACTGCCTCCTCATTTTTTCTGTGAGCAACCGGATGGTCCACCATAAAAGAAGTGGCGTCGTGCCGCATGCTTAGTCATGTACCATTCAGAGACATCATAACAATCTGGTCTAGATACATAGGTATAAGGACTATAATATTCCTCATATTCATAACCATTTTCATCGAATCCAAAGCAATCATTGAAAGCTGCTGCTTTACGCTCTAGCTCTCTGGAGAAATGCCTGCTGCCCATGGAAGGACTTGTCTCATTGTAGTTGTGGCTAACAAACCCTGTCCATTGAATTATCTGGGCATGTTCTGACAAGTACTTGAAGAGTGTCCCCGGCCACCATCCTAGCAATGTCATGTTACCAATAGGGCCACCAAGATCTTCTCTGTACAAGGACCAATCTCGAGTGCGTTCATCCTAGACATGCGATGAAGAAATTCATGCAATTACACCTGATTCAAGTGATATCACTCAAGCAATTACTTTGGTTGAATCAAGGGCAGAATAGTTGTTAAACTATATAATTGAAATTAACAACATGAATTAAACCTAAATCATTGCAATGCAGACTACGCTTGATATGAGTTAAAACAATATTAATATATAGCCACTGAACTTTTCTGTAATCTATACTTAGTATGCTTGACAGACAGTGATGACATAGACGATTATGCAGTAATTCATGTGTTTAAATATTTGTTTACTCTAAGAAATGTCACTGCAAACCTTTTTTTATCCTAATTGTAATCATTCTCTGTTCCCTGTCGTAAGTTGAAAATGGAGGATGAAAGGGTTGACCAGGATAAAGATTGGCACCATCCGCTTGTACGAAACCTGGGCAATCTTTATTGTAGCAGCCTGTCGAATAGTCACTTGCACTCTGAAACAGAGATTAATTATGTATTCCATATTAAATTGAGAGCTTGACCATACAAATTACCAATGTGATTCCATCGAAAATTTGATCCATGATCTGTATATATGAGCTCATCACTTGAGCTATTTCTAAACCATTTGCTTACTAGTATCATTTTTCAAGTGCTTTAACTAGTTGAAACATGACAACATGATTCAATAAATAAAATGAAAATATCATTTGGAATACTTACAGTCCAGTATGTGAAGAAATGCACCTTATTATCATGGTAAAGACTAGGATTTACCTGCAAAAAAAAAATTTGTTTAACAGAACGGGGTTTCGCTGGTTAGAAACTTAGAATTAATCAAACTTAATGCGCAGTAAGAAAGCAAATTAAGATTATTACTTATTAGTCATTGCTTTTGATAAATTTAAGGATTACGATATCATACTTAGTCATTTCTTTTAGCTTATTCCGTCTTGTTTTGTTTATATTTGTTCAGGAGTGTTACAAATTTAATTTTTATCAAATTTGGTGTTATATCGTAATAACATGTATATTGTGATTTGAATATATAACTTTTATATATGATATAAACACATGTCTGTTTGTTGGAGAGAAAGGTTGTATAATATCTGTCCATCTTCATATTATTAATTATTAGATAACAATATTATGTCAGAATACAACTTCCTTATTACTATATGTGAATGTACTGTCTTATGTCTATTTCTTGATGGATGATAATCTAAACAAAGATAAAGACCAAATGTAATGACCTACGTGCAATCCGGCTGTGATAAATTCTTGCCCTCCTGCTTTGTTGATAGCTGCTATGTATGCCCCACTACTTGAAAGAGGTTGTACATCTGGTATGTTCCATGCAAGAATCACAGCTCTAACTCCATGCCACAGTGTACCACCATGGAGACCCTTACTCCGGTAACCTGCATTCTAACAATTCCAAGAAAAATTAAATCAGAATCTGTATATATCTCGATATTATCACCCCAACAATATTTCATTGATAAGTCAGATATAGAGATTGAATACATAAACTATACGACTGTCTTCTGTTGAAGCGCCACTGGATGAATTTTCGGCTGATTTGATTACTTGTGGGCCTCCAGTGAAACCTACCTGTATGATCAAGAGGTTTGCTTATATGTTTTTGATATGGAATTTCAAGATTAGAAACATAATAATTCTTTGGATACTGCAATAAATCTACTAAATCCTATATATTAGTAAACTTGCAGAGGAATTTCATTTCTATCCTTATTGGATTTATCATTTTTCTTTTGTAATGGGTACATCCATAAACCATAATTAATTAAGACCAAATTACTATAATGGGGAGGGGGTCTTGTTTCTTGTTTTTTTTTTCTCTGTTTCGTCACTTTCGTGAAGATGGTGCATACTTACAGCCCAGAAAATTTGTAGAGGAGGATATTTGACCAAACTTACATTGGATATTAATTATACGTACTATACAACACGGCATATTTCAAACTTACACGGATAGAAACAACAATGTCAATGGAGAATCATTCTTTGTTCTAGTGAAAAATATAATGTGTTTATGTTTTTCTATTTATGAATGTTTTGATCTTTTGACTTAGTTTTCGAATTAAATTTGGTTGGTTGCCCTGTTGGAACTCTCTGATTGACCTTAAGAGAATCATGCATACTTGATCAGTACCAATCTTTTACAAATTTTGAAGTGGATCGAATGGCTCCGATTGAGTATCAAACCAAATTTTTAATGTGATTTGGACTCCCTGGTCTTCTGACGTCAAAATAAAAAAGTTAATAATCATGTACCTTGTAGTCATCATCAATAACGAGATGTTTTGATAGATCTTGTCCTCTGATTGACATACAACACGATAGACATAAAATCATGGTGAAAAAAACTAACGTGGTCGTCGAAGCCATTGGTATGGATAATGTTGATTTTCTAGAAGAGGAGAAAAAATGTTTGATTTCTTTATTGATATTTGATCTATTTTTACAGTGTTGTCTGTCCCTATTTATATTACAATTGTACCAACGGCTAGAATTGTACCGTTGCTACTTTTCCTAATTAATCTTCTAACAACTCTATACAACTGTATTTTTCTATTCTATAAATAATACAATTCATAATGGTCACTTGATCGATTATGTACAATTGAGGCTCTTCTTCTTTATTTTTAACGCTCCCACATAAGCTAAGACTGTAGATGTCATATATTCATACCTTGCTTGTAATATCCTAAAATAATTTCAGATCCAACCCTTTGGTAATAACATCCGTCAGTTGGTCTTCACTTTTTACAAACAGTGTCTCTATTTCATCAGCTTGTACCATATCCCGAACATATTAGCAATCAACTTCTACATGTTTAGTTTGTTTGTAAAACAACATATTTGATGCTATGTGTCGTGCAGAGTTTTTGTCGCAAACATTTTCATAGATTAATAAGTTTCAATATCCATATCCTTGAGTAGATGTTCTACCCATATTAATTCACTTGTGGTTGATCCCATTAGCCGATACTTTGCCACCGCATTTGATCGTACCACGATATTTTCTTTTTGTTTTTCCATGTGACTCAGTTTCAACACACAAATATACAAATGTCCAATCTACCTCGAAGTAACCACATATAATATTGGAATTACTGTTTTGCTTCCAAATTACATTGTCAGCAGCTCTCTTTAAGTACCATAAAATTCTTGTTATGGCTTCTAAGAGAGGTGCTCTATGTGCGTGCATAATTTTACTAATTTTGCTTTCCGAAAAGAAATATACCAACTAGTAAATGTGAGATATATTAGTTTCTCTATAAGTCATTGGAATTGATTTATGTCTTTGAAAGGCTCACCATCATCACTATTTTAATTTGTATTTGTAATTAAGTAGAGTAAAGGCCATTTTTCACCCTACTTTCCGAGTTTCTTTCAAGAGATCTATAATATATTTTATTTGGGAAAAAAAAAGGTCTTTTATTTCAATATTCTACCGCTATTCTTAAAAATTATTTTAAATATCCAAAGTCTTTAATATTGAAATTTTCTTTTAATTGCAATTTAGCCTTTTTAATGTGCTCTATGTTATTTCAGGTAAATATAATGACATTTACATATGTTGCGATTTATCTGTGATCATAGAAGTTTGGATCTAATTAAAAACGATGAGATACATGACAGACTTGGGTAGTACCAATTGAAGAAAAGCTCATCGAATATAGCTTGTGATGGTTTGGGCATTTCTAACGGAGACCTTTGGAGGCACCATTACGTATTGGAATAATATATCATATTGTAGGCACAAGGAAAGGTAGAGGTGGCCAAATTGACATGGGATGAAGCAGTAAAAAAAGACTTGAAGGAATGGAATGCACTCGAAGATTTAGCTTTTGATATGAGTGTGTGAAAGTTTGCAATCCATGTACCAGAACAATGACCTAGGTCATAGGGCTCGTGATTCGAGGTGAAGGACATGGAGTTCAGAAATTCAACCCTTACGATCGATGGTGTATGCATATATAGTATAGGTAGTATTAGTATTAGTACAGTTACTATGATTATTGGTATATTATTAATATTAGTATTACAACTACTATTGTTTTTGGTTGTTGTTGTTGTTTTTTTTTTTTTTTTTTTTGAAAACTTGGTAGTTGCTAGTTGTTGTTATTGTTATTATTATTCTATTACTATCTACCTTAACTTTTTAGCTTACCATAATTTATTTTGAGACGAAATACTTAATTGTTGTTGTTCATCATCACATGATATACTTACAAGAAAGATTTTGACGAACAAATGGTGCAATAATTATTTCTATGTTATACTAATCCAAATGAAATCCACCACACGACATATTTTGCAATTATTCATTCCATTATTTACACTTTATGCAAACTGCCTCCTCATTTTTGCTTAGAGCAACTGTTGAAAATAAATAAGAAGATCTCATATTCCTATTTCAACATTGATCAAAGATCCAAAGGCTAGGATTTAATCAAGGGGCAAAAAGAGAATTTTGTATGTATGTTTAGAATCAAAATAAAGCAACAGTACTTTGTTATCAAAGAACAATACCGTTTGATATTCTAACGGCTAGTTGAGCCATGTAAAGTATAAAGAGAGCATAGGACTTATGTATCAAAAGAAAAGGAGATTCAATACAATAAAAATGAAACTTCCACAGAAATAAATCGATATCATTCCGCATAAATCTTTCTCCTCAGAACCTAAAAAACTAACATGGTATCAGAGCACCAATTTCTGTGACCGACAAAACCAACAATACTCATAGCAAAGAATTCAGCACAACGAGCAAGATGGAGCAATGGGGGCAGCATTCAGTCGAAGCTACCAACCAGTCAAAGCAACCCTTGCTCTCAGTGCTAGAGAAAAGATCAATCCAGAAAAGCCTATTGAGGCCGAGAATTTAGTTCATCACAGGAGAAAAGGCAAGGCTTAATAACTTGGTAAGCTGATAAAAATACCCAATAATCCAATAAAGCTCTAAGCTTTCGAGTCCTACCAGCAAACCTGGTAATCATAAATTCCAATATCTGTTTTCATCAGATCTATACTAAAAAAAAAAATACAGAATACATTTTTTTTTCATAGTATCTCTTTGGCCGTCTCATATTTCACAAAGGCTGAAATTAGCCAACCAATATCCCCAAATCAGTATCCTGCTTCTGATTAGTTCAGTACCAGGGAAAATAACCACAAGACTGATCCTTCGTATTGGTAAATATCAGAAAAAATCGATAATCAAATAAACAATATCTGATAACCCAATAACTCAAATAACCCAAATCAGCAAAAAATCTCCAAATCTCCAACAAAAATCCATAATCCATTCATAATCAGAAAAAAAAGGAACAGTAGCAACTGTTCCCAGCAGCCCAATAAAACCACCCTCTATCACTCTCTCATTCTCTCAAATATATATCCTCATGAATTCGCAAACCCAAAATCCGAGAAGATCGTTTCAAGAAAAACCCAAACACACCACCTCCGTCCACTACCGAGAACCTCGTCGAAAAAACCATTAAGGTGAAGGGAAAATATGCACAAATTGCAAAAAACAAGGCCATAATAGATATGGTGCTGGATTTTATACCAATCTCCGGCCAAAGAAACAAAAGGCAACGGAGAATAGAGGAGATCGGAAGAGGTGCACAGGACGCGGCGACTGATTTGAGAAAGAAGAAGAAAAGGAGCAGGGGTGTTACAGACGGATTCACATCTACTGCAATTCTAAAAGGGTGAACAATAACTCTAAAATTCCTGTTTTTCAAATCTGACCGTCCAATTGAACGAATCTCGAAACAATTGAACGGTTGGATTTAGACAAGTAGGGATCGTAGGGCACTGTTGATTAGCCAAGAATCGCAGCAGATGCGGATCCGTTACAGACTCATCCTGAGATGGCTTTTAATTTGATTTCATCCTCTCCATTTTCTGAAAAACTGGACACCTCCATGGATCCTGCCTCAAGAAGGTTTAGTGAGTCAAAAGAAGATCTCATGCAACGATTGTTCATGCAATTCATCAAGTGGTACTCGGAAAAACTAATATTTAAATTCATATGGTAGTCTTTAAATTACATATGGTTTACCCAATAACCTGTACCTTGAGTCCTTGACCAAAACTAACCAATATGTGTTTATAACCAATGAAATTAAAACGCCAATTAATAGTATGAAAAATTATAGAAATTGTCAAATATATTACTAGAAATATTAACAATACCTTGTAACAAATACTCATACCAAAATAGCAATAAAATAAAAATACTCAATTCTTATAAAGCTTTTGTGGTACTCAATTTTCTAAATACAACAGATAATACTCATCCTTATAAAATTTACTTTCAATTAAGAAATTATTTCAAATATTTCATTTTATGATTTTCATAAATTTCAACATTTTAATTATAAAAGTTCAAAACTTACTTTTCTTTCGAATTGTATATTTACATATTGAACGTTACAAAATAATTATGTTTCTATAATACACATATGAAGTTTTTTTTTTTTTTTTGGACTTTATGTTGTGTGGAAAAAAAATTATTATCTTTGTACAATAAAAAAAAAAATAACTATGAGAAAAATATGGCACACGATTTTTAAGACATCCTATTTTATAAGATATTAAAACTTCTAATTTCTCTTATAACAATTGTATTAATTATAATGGTCTGTAAAATTGCAAAACTAATATCTTTCATAATGTTGTTAACTTACTAAAAAGCAAATTTGAAAAATAATTATTTTACAAATTATCTTAAAATCTAAGGTTTTGTTTTCATACAAACGAGGTCAAGGTTCATATAACGTTAACGGAAATACCAATATTCATATTTTTATATGGTACCACCATTTCCATGACACAAAAAATTGGTATTCAATTCATGCCAAGATAAACAAGAGCCGAAAGACCACCATAACCGAGTCTAAAGGTTTCGGCCATCAATAACAAGAGCTACTAGAGCCACCATAACCAAGAGTCATGAAGGTTACCAATAGGGGTGGCTGGCTCTATATCAATACTTGAATAACCAGTATTAATCCCCAAAGGGATGGCTGGCCCTATACCAATATGTCAGTAACAACTCCAAAAGTGGAGTCGCTGATAAAGAACCAAAATATGTCAGTAACAACTCCAAAAGCAGGGTCGCTGATCAATAACCAGTAAGAACCCCAAAAAGGAGTGGCTGACCCAATAATAAAAATGCGTCAGTAAGAACCCAAAAAGGGGTGGCTGATCAATGACCAGTAAGAACCCCCAAAAAAAAAAAAAAAAAAAAAAAGGGGGTGGCTGGCCCAATAATCAAAATACGTTAGTAAAAATTCCAAAATGGAGTGGCTAATCAATAACCAAAAGATGTCAGTAATAACTCCAAAAGAGAGTGGTTGGCGTTATATTAATGACCAAGGTATGTTGGTAATACCTAAGATAATTGTACAAGAACATGTACAAATGAAAATACCAATACCAATATCAAATGACCAAATAGAAGAAATGCCAATACAAATACAATGGTCATGAAAAATAAAAGAATTGATAAGTTGGTAATTTTACAATTACCTAAAAAAATCTAAAAGACCCGTTGGAGGTGGAGAAGGAAAAAAAATATTGGCAGACTCAAAGAGCCAGTGAAGAAGAAAAATTAATGGCCCATTTTAGGGGGAGTTTTCTTGGAGGAGAAAATGTCTCCATTTTGGAGCAAGGGTGAAAATATCTCCATTTGAGGAGAAAATGGAAGACTCCATTTTAGGGGGAGTTTTCTTCATACAAAAAACCGATAGTGGGTAAGATCAACCCTGCCCAACATAATCAAGATCAAATGAGGCGCACTCTCTTCAATAACCGATTATGGTGTCGACTCAATAAGATAGCTAAAAAATGTGGTACCTTTTTAAATTTAATTAAAATTTCTTAATATGATAAATTGATAATTGATAGCGGTGATATGGACCATATATTCGGAAATAAAATTTACTTGGCAATCTAGACATAACAAAAATGACCAAAGTGTAGAGTAGCAAATGGAATTTTGCCAAGAAAAATATAATCAATTAAAATTTTAGAAAAATTATAAATATTTTTAATAACTTAACAAAGAGTTGAAATTTGACTTTTACCTTTATTTATATTAATTTAGATACAAAGATCAGGTTACTTCGATTGTTTGAATTTTTAATTGTAGGAATGAAGAAATAAGAGGAAACCGAGGGATTGGAGCCAAACACTCTTTGAAGAAAATACAAGCAAGCTTGGATTGATCACATCTACAATCCGAGCTTGAGGGAGATTGTTGAAAATAAATAAGAAGATCTCATATTCCTATTTCAACATTGATCAAAGATCCAAAGGCTAGGATTTAATCAAGGAGCAAAAAGGGAATTTTGTATGTATGTTTAGAATCAAAATAAAGCAACAGTACTTTGTTATCAAAGAACAATACCGTTTGATATTCTAACGGCTAGTTGAGCCATGTAAAGTATAAATAGAGCATAGGACTTATGTATAAAAAAAAAAGGAGATTCAATACAATAAAAATGAAACTTCCACAGAAATAAATCAATATCATTCCGCATAAATCTCTCTCCTCAAAACCTAAAAAACTAACAGCAACCCCCTGGTCCACCATAAAAAAAGTGGCGTCCTGCAGCATGATTAGTCACGTACCAATCAGAGACACCATAACAATCTAGTCTAGCTCCATAGGTATCTGGATCATAAGATTCCTCATAAACGTAACCATTTTCATCGAATCCAAAGCATTCATTGAAAGATGCTGCCCTACTGTCTAGCTCTCTCGAGAAATGCCCACTGCCCATGGCGGGACTTGTCTCATTGTAGTTCTGGCTAACAAACCCTGTCCATTTAATTATCTCGGCATGTTTTGACAAATACTTGAAGAGTGTTGCTGGCCACCATCCTAGCAATGTCATGCCATTAATAGGGCCACCTAGATCTTCTCTGTACAATGACCAGTCTCCAGTGTGTTCATCCTACACATGGGATGAAGAAGTGCATAAAGATTAGTTTACTTTACTAAAGTTTTACGATACTTCTGATCTCAGTGATATTGTTCATTCAATTGGTTTCACTAAATCGGGCAGAATTGTTGTCAAACTATATAATTAAATATAATTAGAGGAATTAATCCTGAATCATTGTGATGTAGACTATGCATTAGATGAGTTATAACAATCTTACTATATAATGCTATTGAACTTTTTTGTTATCTATACATAGACGATTATACAATTAATTAATATACGGAGTTTGTGAAACTTTCTGTTAATTATTGTTAGTATGCATGGCAGATAGTGACATAGACGATTATGCAATGATGCATGCAATTAAATATTTGTTCCCCGTTGTAAGTTTAAGAGATAGCATTGAAAACCTTTTTTAGCCTAATTGTAATCCCTCTTTGTTCTCCCTGGTATGTTGAAAATGGAGGATGAAAGGGTTCTCCAGGATAAAGATTTGAACCATTCGCTTGTACGAAACCTGGGCAATCTTTGTTGTAGCAGCCTGTCGAGTAGTCACTTGTACTCTGCAACAGAGATTAATTATGTATTCCACATTATATTGAGAGCTTGACCTAATAAATTACCAATGCGATCTCATGGGAAATTGATCCACAACCTGTATGAGCACATCACTTGAGCTATTTCTAAACCATCTGCATACTATTATCATTTTTTTTTCCAGTGGTGTTTTAGCTGGTTACAAGATGAGGACAGTCAATAAATTTTAAATTTTAAATGTAGTGAAAAACATTTGGAATACTTACAGTCCAGTATGTGAAGAAATGCACCTTATTATCATTATAAAGACTAGGATTTACCTGCCAAAAAAAATTTGTTAAACGGAACGGAGTTACCATGCTTAGAAACCAAAGAATTAATCAAAGTTATTACGCACTAGAAAGCAAATGAATATTATTACCTTTTTAGTCATTGCTTTTCATAAATTTCTGCACTAGGATGTCATCCTTAGTGCTTTCTTTTAGAATAATTTTGGTCATGTTTTGTGTAAATTTGTTGAGTGCGACAAATTTAATTTTCAACTAAATTTGTATGCTATATCTTAATAAGATGTGTATTTTTATTTGCAAATATAGCTTTTATATATGATAAAAATCATATCTGCTTGTTGGAGAGAAAGGTAGTGCAATACTTGTTGCCCTTCAAATTTTTATTAGATGACAATATGATGTCAGAATACAACTACCTTATTCCTATAATTAGAATGTACTGTCTTATTTATGTTTTGATGGAAGGTAATCTAACAACAACAAAAAAAATAATAAAGTGCAAATTCAATCACCTACATGAAATCCAGCTCCGATAAATTCTAGCCCTGATCCTTTGTTGATTACTGCTATGTAAGCCCCGCTACTTGAAAGAGGTTGCACATCTGGTATGTCCCATACAGTAATCTCAGCTCTTACTCCATGCCACAATGTACCACCATGGCGACCCTTACTCCGGTAACCTGCATTCTAAATAGTCCAAGAAACATTAAATTAGAATCTACATATATCTATTTTTCAAAAAAAAAAAAAAAAAGAATCTACATATATCTATATATTATTACCCAAACAATATTTCATTGATAAGTCAGAAATGGAGATTGAATACATAGACTATATGATTGTCTTCTGTTGAACCGCCACTGGATGAATTTTCTGCTGATTTGATTGCAAGTGGGCCTCCGGTAAAACCTACCTGTAGGATCAAGAGGTTTGCTTATATGTTTTTGTTATGAAATTTCAAGATTAGAAACATAATAATTCCTTGAATACTGCAAGAAATCAACAAGATCGTATATATTAGTAAATTTGCTGCCTAGAAAACTGGCATATTTCGAACTTAAACAAATAAAACCAACAATGTCAATGGAGAAACATTGTGTTTATTTTTTCCATTTGTGAATGCTTTGACCTTTCGACTTTTTTTTAAAAGTAAATACTATTAGGGGGACAGATTAATTAGGTGGATGAAGATGTGTTCGTTTAGCAGACCCAACTCGGTCTGATCGATGCCTAGTTAAGAATAGCCCGTGCTTGATTAGCCCCAATAAATTATGTGACCTGCACAAAACTCGAAGAGGATCAAACTTTTCGAAGGGTTCTGATTCGGTATTGGACCCATGGGATGCCGGCCCCCATCTTGCAACCTCAAAATAAATAAGTTAATATTCAGATTACCTTAGAGCCATTTTCTATAACGAGATGCTTTGATAGATCTTGCCCTCTGATTGACATACAACATGATAGACTTAAAAGCATGGTGACTAAAGCTAACGTCGTCCTTGAAGCCATGGATAAGGATAATATTTGCTGATCGACATCTAGTTTGGGTGTATCTTTATATATAAGCTAATAGTTTTTGTTTTTTAAGAAGGTAATTAAATTTTATGATATTCTGAATCTTGGTTAGATTTGAATCAAGGCAACAATTGTTATACTCATAAATATTTATATTGACAGAGGGCGTGAATATTGCTAGATACAGATGTAAAAACAAATCATTTGGTTGGCATTATCATGGACAAATTAATGACCTGCGTTCCGATCATGTTTTGAAATTTTGTACCAAATTGAGAAAAAATATGTCAAAAGCCATGGCACCTTTTCCCACAGAAACTTGTATGGGAAGTACTGCTTTCTAAATAGGACCCTGCTTTTTCCAAATCAAATTGGCGAGCAACGGTGTCAGAGCCCTATTTAGAGAGCAATGATTTCTTATATTAATGTCCAACTAGGCTGAAATCGGATCATCTCAGTCAAAAAAAGGAAAATAACCAGAATGGGCCCTACTAGGTTGTAATCGGATCATCTCAGTCAAAAAAAGTTTTACACAGCCTAATTAACCCAATCCATCTGATTTTTGACGGAAAAAGATGACAGTAGTTTTACACAGCCTAATCAACCAAATCCATCTGATTTTTGATGGAAAAAGATGACAGTAACTCCCCCCGCCGCGTTTTAGATTTACCCAAAAATGATGACGGTATTAACGGGAAAAATGGTGTATGAGTATTTTTGAAAAATATCCAGGCTCCCTGTATTTTTTTCATTAACATTTCATTAATTTTAGCATACTAAAATAGCTCTTTATTGCATTTTTTGATTCAGATTTTGCTAACATAAATATAAGTTGGAGAGCAGAAGCGGCTCAACATAAAGTGAATGGGGTCAATTGATCCATTCATTTTCCATGGCTGTAAATGGGAGGAAAGAGGGCAGCCGAAGCCTAGGCTACAGGAGACCCTTGCTTGAAATCAAGGAGCTCAACAAGTCTAGCAAGTAGGGCTAGTCTCTCAAAGATGATGCCAAGTGCAAATTTATAGGTGAGATACATCTTATAGTCACAAAGAATCTAGTCGATCTTGCAGTAGGTCTTCTCACATAGGTTCGTAATTTATTTTTGATGGTTTTATGTTTTGTGTGATTTGCTATAAATTAATTATGAGTTCATTTCTTCAATTCCATGGAAAAACTATATGAGAGATCGGGAGAGATCAAGATTCAAGATGTCATAGAAATGATTTCATCCACTATGATGGAAAGCTTGATTTTTATCATTGTATAATGTTCACCTAACATTACGCAATTGAAGCTCAAAACATGCACTCTTGATGGACGTTTTGCAGTCTTTTTCAACAATTTCTCTCAATATATGTTCATTTCTTTTTGGTGTCCTCCAATGACTTATGAAAACCAAATTGTATTTTCACCCACAAATTCATATGAAATGGATTGTTTTAGGTTTTTGGGTGTTAAATTTTGAAATTAGCATGTCCCAATATGCAGGTCAATTTGTTTTATATTTCATCACAGGCCATATATAGATGAAATTCAACATCATTTTTAACTAGAAAATTCAAGTTGTATTGCTACTAAATAGTAGGTAAGACATCAATTTTGTGCTCACCTCCAAAATTGTATGAGAAGTGAATATATATGAAGAAAAACAACATCAATTAGGGCCTAACAGGCCCAGTAACCTTAATTTCCA
Organism: Carex cristatella; assembly: GCA_024447775.1. Lineage (NCBI taxonomy): Eukaryota > Viridiplantae > Streptophyta > Magnoliopsida > Poales > Cyperaceae > Carex > Carex cristatella. The sequence goes on from JAJHPF010000001.1 coordinate 10,103,287, forward strand.
TCCCATTATAAACTACACGAAAAAGGTGTGCCACGTCGTTCCCAAGTGCAAGAAGTTTGTATCTCAGTAGTCTATGGTACATTAAATAAATTCATGTGTAAAAAACGTTCATTTATTTTCTCTTTGGGGCACTATTTTTTTACTTCAAGCAATAATGGGTAAAAATTCATCACTGCAGAAATAGCATAAAAATAATGTGAACTACCAATGTACGTATTTATGACTTTTCTCTATGAATCGATATCTACATCTACAATTTATGTTTTTTCTTCTGTTCACAAAATATTTCCTCATTAATTAGTGAAAAAGTTAAATGTTTTTTAAACCTCATATATAAAAAAGACTAATGATGAAAATATATACTTATTTCCATGAAAACGGATCACAAAAATAATTCACACCACTAATAGATCATGTGCACTTTTGTAGAGAATTACACTTTCGTATAGAATTATTACATGAGTACATATAATAATTCTCAGTTGGGCTATCATGTTTTGCAATTCCCGTTTTACTTCCGGCTCATGTACCAGTTTTTTTATGATTAGGTAGTCCTAAAGTGTCATATGTATGCAGGATCTCTTGTTTTTATTTATCTAATCCTACGCAAACCTACAAATTATATAAATAAGAGTTACTTTAACGGACGTATGGTATAAAAGACGTTAACAAAGCAAAGATGAAACTGAATATAATAAGAAGTACACGATACCTAGGCCGTTAGAATAGGTAGTCCTACGTACAAGTATTGTTATAATTAGGTAGTCCTAAAGTGTCATATGTACGTTAGCGGGATCTCTTGTTTTTATTTACCTAATCTTTCACAAACCTACAAAAGAGTTACTTTAACAGACATACAACATACTTTTCTATGAAATAAATAGGGATCCCATAAGAATAGAGCACATATTAAGAGATAAAAAAAACATTTGAGATATACAAAGAGAAACTACTCTTTCTTTAAAATCATTGATAGTTGGCGGACCAGCTAGCTTGCAGTAGCAGCATATTTGTTCATGCTTTTGATTCCCTTACTCGTCTTGGAGAAGGGCAATTCCATAGGCTCGTTATAGAAAAATGGACTTATGATCGGCCTATACTGCATCTCGCCAAACATGCCGCTACTGCAAGTCCAGCAGGTCCGGCTCCAACTATTACTAAAACTATCACCTCATCAACCAATTTTTCCAGCTACTGGACATGGCATTTCTCTATGTTTATTATTATCATTATTATTATCATTATTATTATTATTATTATTACTATGATCATTATTATTATTATTATTAATTTATATTCAATGCTTACAGGGAGATAGATGAGATTTGACTTTGTTATTGTTATTGTTATTGTTATTATTAATTTATATTCAATGCTTACAGGGAGATAGGTGATATTTGACATTTTCTCCTCCTCCTCCTCCTTCTCCTTCTTCTTGTTAATTTATATTCAATGCCTACAGGGAGATACACTACTAGAATTCTCATTTTTTCCAATGGTCTGAAAAGACATTTCCAAGAGTATGAAGGGTCCATGGAAAAGAAATTGGTTTTTCTGACACAGTTAACCATTTCCAACGTCAAGCCCTTGGAATAAGTAGCGCATGGAAATAAATACTGTGTACCGTTGGAGATGTATCAATAACATCCTTGGAAAAAGTTCGACATGACCCGCGACCCACCAGAACATAGCAAATATTGTATTATATTGAAGGCTCATGGAAATACTGTGGCAAATGCGCATGGAAATGTTTTTCTGATGAAATTTATATTATTTTATTGTTGGACTTATTATTTCCATGGGCTGGACCCTTGGAAATGTTTTGCTTGTTATGTTTATATTATTTTATTGTGAATGTTCATGGAAATAATGGGAAGAATGCCCATGGAAATGTTTTGTTGATGCAGTTTATATTATCTTATTGTTTGACATACTATTTCCAAGAGTTCACCGTTGGAAATGTTTTGCTTAGTTTGATTATATTATTTTATAGTGAATGTTCATGGAAATAGTTCAAAAAAAAACCCATGAAAATGTTTTCTTAATTCAGTTTATATTATTTTATAGTTGGACATACTATTTCCAAGAGTTAGCCGTTGGAAATATTTAGATCCTGGAGACAGAAACAATTATGTATATTTTAGATCTCCCTTTGAATTGGCTAAATAAACAAATCACAGCAACAAACAAGTTTTAATTGTGATAAACTGAAACATTAGATTGAAAAAACACAAATAATTTAGTACTTGGAATAAGCAAATACGTTCAATACATATTACAAAACACAATGTTGTGTAACAAGCAATATTATCTAAATAAGCAAGTAAAACACATGTGGCAGCAAGGTAACAAGCAATAATTGTGCTTTTAGCAAATAATATTGAATTAAGATATCCATTTCAATGCCTCTTGTGTATTCCTGCATTTTATGGTTTAAAACATATGAGTGTGAGTACATGAGTAAAATTAGAACAAAATCTAAGGGTCAATTTTCAAAACCTAAAATTAGCACAAAATCAAAGCAACTCAAACAAAGGAATATCTACAAGCTACATAACCAACACGGCTCAACTACATACCATAGTTAACACATCCAATTCAAGGGTTCACAGATTGGGTCAATTTCCAAAGCCTAAATTCCAGATTTACAAACGGTTCAATAACTTGAACAAAAAATTTCTTCTCTTTTTTTTTCTAGTGCAGGTGTATTGCATTTCACATATACCCTTTAAATTATTATTCATGTTCATCAAAGTCTAATTGGTTGAGTGGGTACTTACTATGTGAATTATTAATATCGATCCAGGTGTAAATGAAGAATTTCACAGTGGGAAGCAAATAAATGCATATTCTAAATTTCCAAAGCAATTGGAGTGAACTTTAGTTTAATAGCAATTGATAAAAGAAAAAAGAAAAGGAAAAGAGTGAACTTCAGTTCCTTTTCTCCAATAGCCACCCTCTAAAAAATATAGTTTAGATTTATAATGTACTATGATTAGTCTTCCACCTTACTCTAAGTAGAATAACACATTACAAAGATAGATTGTAAGCAATAATATAATTTGGTTGACATTAATTCTTTGTGCAGTTACAGATGGTATCAGTGTATAGTCAGTGTATTAATTTGGTTGACAATTAAAAAGAATGCATCAGAGGAGGGGATTTAATTTTGACACATTACATAGATTGTCAGAATTGGTTGACATTAATTCTCTGTGTAGTTACAGATTCTTGGGAGCCAGAATTGGTAGCAGTACCGGTACCAGTTGTGCCATTTTCTGATTGGGGAGCTCCTACCTACCTGTTCTCGGTTCAATGTATTACTGGCATCTCTCCAACTAGTGCTCCTGCCTTTTTTGTCATAAAAATTGAGCTGCCATAAGGTTTCCTCTAACAGGTGTCTTGGATGAGAAATAATTTCGTATAGCAAATAAGCAAATAAGAAAAAAATTGTGCGGGGCATTTCAACAAACACCTTGAATGCACAACAAGATAAAACTATCAATCGTTATGAAACTATTAACAACCTAATGGATTGACTTTGAATTTAGCATTCTAGCACTAATTGACCAAATGAAACAGTCAATTAACAAAAATATGGGGAAAAATCACCTTGTCATGCATTTACCACCTAAGTGCAAAATGCACAAAAGCAATCTAGATAATAACGATCCACTTCTTAAAATATTTTGGTGAACTGACATTACCCAAAATGGCAGTGCAAGTCTATATACTTGAACCAGGCGTGAAAACTCACAATTCCGAGCTCCTAGGGCTTCTAATTGGAGTCGGAGGCATGCAAACTCCCAATTCCGAGCTCTTAGGGCTTCCAATTGAGAAACTGTACATGTCTGGAACCAGACCGATGGTTGATTAAAAAAAAAGAAAGGAAAAGGAAAAAGGGAAGGTGCGGAGGGGGAAAAGGTGACTTACCGGGAGCGGTGGTTTCTTCAATTGCGGCGGCAGCCGATCGAATCTGAAGTGGTGGAGAGAAAGAGGGGAGGAGTCGAGGAGAGAGAGAGGCAGTGAGAGAGATAGTGAATCCAAAAAACTGTGGCACTGGATGGTTTAGCTATTTAGGGGTTTTAGAGGGAAACAAATTTGTTTTAGAAGGAAACAAAAATGGGAAAAGTCGTAAGAAGAGAAAAATATGCTAAGGAGCCAAGGAGTAGATAAATTTGTGATGCAATTAGGGTATGAAATTTTTGAAGGTGGGGCTTGATTGTCAGAGACAGTAGAAAGAGCGTTGAAATGAAAAGTTTGGAGGGAGAAATGAAAAGTTTGGAGGGAGAAATGAAAATAAATCTAAGTACGGCAAGAAAGAAATTTGGAGTTCCTTAGATTAAAAATCGGGACCCAGCTGTCATTGAATAGATCCACATAAAAATATGATTAGGATTGTTAAATGGAGACGTCCATTGATAATCAGGATGGCACATTTTTAATCAAACGGTTCAGATTTATATATGCTCATAGCTTTTCGATGTTTCGATATCCTATCAATCAGATGGATAAGTAAATAAACATGAAAATATAGCAAAATTTGCTACAGGAATATATATACAGTGCTCTTTAATTTCAACGATTCCGATCGACCAACAAACGACATGTTTACGTGCGCCTTCATTAACTCACAAAGCAAGAGTTTATGTTCTATGAAACGTATACTCTTGCTTTGTGAGTTAATGAAGGCGCACGTAAACACGTCGTCCGATGGTCGATCGGAACCGTTGAAATTAAATAGCACTGCATATATATTCCTACAGAAAATTTTGATGAAATTTTATTTTTATTTACCTATCCATCGAGTTGACGTATTATCGAAACATCAAAGGGTCATGAACACTTCACGTTGGATCGAAACTCAGATATAATAAAACTTCAACATTTTTATGTTGGTTATGTTCAATATTATTTCTTGATCATTTTAAAATAATTATAGAATAATTTCATTACAGAACGACCGTTGATTGCTCACGTGAAAATGAACGATTCTTAGATATTTGCTAAATCTGAAGGAGCAAATAATGATAAAAGTCTATAAAATGGACAATTAAAAGTATGATTTGACCATAGAAGATGTAAATAATTAATTTTTTTTAAATTTTCTCATATTATTTGTTGTACATGTGTTATCTATTTAGTAAATATCAAGTTCTGAGCTGTCCGATAGGTAATGAATGGTCCTGATGTCTTAATTTTAGATATTGTGAGTATGGAGTCCCTATTCTCTGAGGTAACATAATATTTATGTTTAGATCCGATCTAAGTGATGCGTAAGATCCTTCAATATTCGTGCGTAATGGTAATCACACGGTTCCAATCTAAACACAAAAAATATGTTACCTCAAGAGTTTATGAATTATCCTAGTATATGCAATACAAACTTCTTGATATTCTTTACTGTCTGGACTTATGATGTTTCTCCACTACTCTCGTCCATGTACTCTCTGTAAAAAATCAAGCATGAGCGCCAAAACCCTAAAATTTTCACCTCCCTCCTTCAATTCCCTCTCAAAATTATTTCCCCCTTTTAGAAAATTTGCAGTTCCCTCTCAGTAAAGTACCCAAAACCCTCGCTCCCAAATTGCCCCGCTCAACCTTGTCTCGTTTCCTTTCTTTCTCCTCTTAGATCCGATCCTCCCAAAGCCGCTCAGATCTCCCTCATCTCATTCAATCCGCACCTTCTCCCAAATCGCACCGAGACACCGCCTCCTCTCGAGCTCTACACCGAGGCGTAGCTCTGTCGTCGGAAGCCACCCGCCGAGCTAGGGTTCCAGTTCCGTAAGGACGAGCATCTGACCCATGACATTCGGCTTAGCTTGTTGTGCGGTCGAGATGATGCACATCGATGCGGCTAGCTACGATTTCGATGAGTTTGGTGTGATTTTGAAACTAGGATTTTGAACCAGAATGTTTGCTAAGACGATAAGAGTTTAACTCTCTCATAATCATAACACAGTGCATAGTTTTATATTTTATATAATAGATAAACTTTGTTGAAAAGTAGGTTTCTTTCTAATAGCTTTTCTAAAAAATGCATATTTTATCAAAATTAAGACTAACTTTGAGTAAATTAAATCATTATTTTCTCCTTCTAGACCAAATCCAATAGGATATACTGGCATGGCCTGAAACAGCAACAAGTACTGGTGCATGGCATGCATTAATTTTCTCTTATTAGTTGCATGGATTTTTTTTATTTAACAAAAATGACGAATTAGTCATTGGTTTGTATTCAAAGCAAACTAAAAGCACAAAGGGTTTGGTGTGATCAGTATAAGGGAATTACTATTTATTTTAATGATATATGTTTTTTTGTTTTATTAGGGGAGAAGGGGATTAAAACTAGGTCTAGTTATGGTGAAAAAAATAATTAAGAGGAAAAATTAAATATGGGATCGATTGTAGGGATTTCATGACGCTTAGAGGGGTGAAAACAAAAATTTTATATCCCTTTTAATCGTCTAAAACGGATCGTCTCTTTTATGCTAACTCTACTCAAGCATCTAATCAAATATTTTGCATACAAGACTAACTACATTAATCTATATTTATGCAAATACATCTAAATCAAGAAAAAGATTTAGATCTCATACCTTTCGTCAAATGTCAATTTGACGGTTAGAGAAAGTCGATTTTCTCTAGGTCTCTTGGAAACCTTCTCACCGTCGCCTCTAAGTGTTCACCTTGAACTAAATAAGGATTAGTTCTAGATCTTGCTAGAGATCTACTAATCTATGCTTAGTGTAAAGTTAGTAACCCCTTGTTAGCCTCCAAAATTAATTTCTTAATTAAATGGCTAACCTAATTAATAGATCTAGAATTAATGCAAGAAAGGAGGGAGAACTTTTGCTCTTTTGTGTATAGCCACCACAAAGTGAGGAGAGAGAAGATGGATGAGAGTCTCATGTGGAGTGCTCTATATATAGAGAAAAGCTAGGGTAACTTTGGAGTGAATAAGACCAAATTATCCTCATTTGTCACATGCAATCATATATCATCTTTGTGTGGCCAACCACACCATGGCTAATCATGCCTCATGGTGTGCCTCTCAATTACATATTTAATTCTAAATTAATTAATACTCGGGTTACAATAATAATGTAATATACATTATTATATTTATGTGACACAATATTATGCTATGTAATATACATCACATTTTACCAAATAATATTATTCACATATCTAATTTAATTTACACTAAACTGTTACGATATGTAACATTTTATTTTAATATTTTATCACATGTGTTTTATCTCATATCATATGAAATATCACACACCATATAAAATATAAATAACTTTCTTGTTTCTTGTTCAGTTGGTGTGACCTTTATTGAGGATCTATATTAAATTGGTAGTGGTATAAATCATTTCATCACCACAAACTATAAGCGGTATTCTAGCTACACATTATAGTCACCCAATTAACATAGATCCTATAGCAATGTTATGAATAACATTACTTGTGTCTATTCCTTGCCTCATGATATTATGAATAATATACAAAGTAGGGCGGTGTCATCTTTGTAATATATTCGTTTCCTGATCTCTCGAGTAAATTATAAATATATAGTTGGCAACGCTTCAACTATACTGCATGCATTTATAATTCTACTCTACCAAAGGGTCCAGTAATATCATCACTCATTATAAATGAGGGACAATGATACTATTGACATATAACTTTCTCCCGCACAAGCCATATACAAAGAACTACTATTTTTATTATCACTTGCAATAAGCAACTTTTAATAATAATCACATTATACATTTCTCATGTGAAAAAGATATAATCTCATATCTTAGAATTCGTAGACGCAATGAAAACATTAATGACACAAACACAATCCATATAATGTTTCATTTGTTAGGTCTTGTTCAATGTATGAAACATTCCATACATTCGTGTTATTAAATGATAATCTTTTATCAACATTTATAGAACTACAATGTACTTTAATTAACACAACAATCCTTTTGCGATATATTAGTGTTCCATGCTAATTATCAAGATTGCGAACATTTTAGAGTTTATGTTTATTATGATTTAGAGTTCTATGGTTCAAGACCAAGAGCGTCTTCTTGAACACTTCTAAAGTCAAATATCAAACTCAAGGAACAAAATGTATGTAACATCCAATTCATAAACTTAACATGTAAAAGTAATCAACAAAAGATAACTTTTAGAACACAAAACCAACATCGACGTCTACAGCTACTTTTGGCCTGTTACTTGTTAAGGGTCGCAGCAAATTTGTAATGATTTGCTTTGAATACCCCATGCATTAATGGTCTGCCTCATACCTGGACTTTACATATATGATATATGTTCTCTATCTCCATTCCTTGATGATTTTTCATTCATATCTAAGACTCCAGTATACTAAAATATGTATCCCTTTTTGAATATTTCCAGAAGATTGCTCCTGAGAAGCAAACGGACCTAATTGAAAAATACGCTGAAGATATACATAGTTTTTACAAGCTAGTTGAGGTAGATAAAATTCCTTCTTGGTGTGTTCTTACTAAAACCTTAAATAGCCTTATAATTGTCAGATACGTACATTTTTGCTAAGTAATTGGCCTTCACCGAATAATTTCACAATTATCAGAAAATTAATAAAAGAATAGAATGTAACCGTGCAGGCACTCATTTTAACAATGGTTTGCATGATTTCATCTAAAATTTAATTTTTCTGTCATACAACTGATGCACAATTGATGTAAGTCTTCTCTCCTTTCCTTTGATTATTTAGTTCATGATTTATTTTATATCAAAGTTTAATTCTAGTTTTACCGTAGTAATTTTTATTTTCCTGTTGCGCTTAGTTGAACCCGAAAAGAGGCAGGTTTGGTCCGGCAAATATGAATATACAAACTTTATTTTATTATATCAGATCAAAGATTTTTTTTTTTTAACTCTTAACCATTGTTCTTGTTTAGTCTTTAGTACTTTGCAAAAAGTGATTTACAGGAAATTATAATTTCATCCATAAAATTATTATTCATAAGAACTCTTATCTTCAGAAAAAAAAAAAATATTTCTTAGGATTTTGATAGAACTAACCCATACCGAAGTAAAACTAATATTTTGAGGGGGTATGCATAATTTCACATTGCAAAGTTATGTATTTTGAGGAGGTATGCAAAATTTATTATCATATACAATAACATGTTGTTTCCATATTGCAATCTTAGGGTCTGACATGTCTTACACCACCAAATCAGGGAGGGTCTTTAACCGCACTATTAAATCATGCTGATGAACATGCCACAGATGGAACCGAGATGAACCCATGGTTCGGTCCTGAGTTGAGCTTCAATGTAAACCGGTCCTTTTAGTGTGGAAAAGTGCACATTTTAAGATTAATATGTATCTTAGCTCTTACAAATGCTCAACAGAGGTAACTAACTTTGTGACTTTTAGTTAATAGGTGGTGGTATATTTTGGTATATTTACAAGTGTAATATAGTCTTGTTTTTGTAATTTGTTTTGTACATATTTTGATACAATGTATGATGACTATTACAAGGTTAATTATATGCTTCCGATTTAGATATGTTTGTGTTTGTGTTTATTTGGTTAAATGGGAACTGAAAATTATATAACAGTACCGGATTGGTACATGATGGATCATATTGTAGCAAAATGTTACAATACCAGTAAACGTTACATTTCCCATTCCATGGAATAACGAAAATAACACTTCCTTGGAAATACTTACGCATGGAGTACGTTAAGTGGGTCCCATCTCGTCCCCCCTTGGAAATACTTAGGTGGGACCCATCTACACTCCCTTGGAAATAATCTAGTGGGCTCCACCTTAACCAGCATTGGAAATAGTATGTGGGTCCCAGGTTGGCTACCCTTGGAAATAACCTAGTGGGTCCTAGGCTCGATACTCTTGGAAATAATTAAGTGGATCCCACCTTAGCCATCTTTAGAAATACTCAGTGGGTCCCAAGTTTGATGCCCTTGGAAATAATCAAGTAGGGCCCCACACGATGCTCTTGGAAATGCTACAGACTTGGGTCGTGTGTCAAACTATTTCCATGCGTTGCTTTTCCAAGGGGCTTCGGTTGGAAAAGGCAAGATAAGACTTTTTCCAAGGGTAACCCATGGAAAAGATAGATTTTTTGACTATTTCCAATGAGGCTTGTTGCGACGGTAGTATTTCCAACGGATACCGTTGGAATAAGCCATTTTTGGGCTTATTTCAACAGTACCCCGTTGGAACAAGCCATTTTTCTGCCATTGGAAAAAACAAGAATTCTAGTAGTGATAGGTGAGATTTGTCTTTCTAGCTATATTATCTAATCTTCAATGACTACAGGAAATTGGTGAGATTTGACTTTTCTATTGAGTAGACTTCAAATTAACTGTTGATGCATTTACATATAAAATTTACAAGTTTTTATATTCATTTTGTAGAAAGTCAAATTATTAAAATTTACAAGATTTTACAAGTTTCTACCTTGGCTTTGTAACTAATTCAGTTGAGTTTCATTTCTAGCCTACAACTTGTTTGAGAATAAAGACTTAGTTGTTGTTGTTTCTATTCGTAGCAAAATACTTTAGCTAAGCAGCTCTTGGCTTGAAATATTGATAATGGTCTAATGATTTATCATCGTTGATAATAAATAATATCATTGATCCATATTTTATTTTGAAAAATGCGCATATTAATTACAAGGTGGGCGAGTACCAATTTCCAATCAGTTAATTAATAATTAATTTATCATGTTCATTCTGTTCCATTTGATCAAGTTACAGTTCGCAATTAGAATATACCTCAATTAGTAACTATCCTAATAAACTCTTGCTGTTCCTTAATTTGTCCAAATTCAAACGGACTTACCTTAGACATACGGAGCCCCATTAAAATTAGGCCGGGTTGATGCTACAGGCCCACAGATGTATAGTTTGCCGTGCCCATTTACATTTATTTAATCAGAGCCACAGGCCCACAGATGTAATTAAATTGGGCCTGGTTCATTCTACTCTTTATTCCAAACTATTTCACTCTGTACTGCGTAGTATGCCAATTAACTGTGAATCGACCCTTGCTGTCGGTTTTCCAGATGACATCATCTTGGTTGTTGTGTTATGTCTATCCCATGTGCCTCCATTTCACTTACCAAAGTCACTATTTGTCGGGCTGCATCAATTGATAGCACATTTCTAAAACTCTGTGTATGTTGTTAAGAGTGAAGGTATATAATGTCTCAAAGCGGTGTTTTAATATACCCAACCCCCAGTTCTGATCACAGATGCTGATTCTGTCCCCCTGACCCAGTTCTAATCTTGTTGCTAACACCTTAGATAGGATTTTTTGGATGCTGCCAATGAGGCTTATCGGTCTAAAGTCCTTCGGTTCTGTAGCATTCTCCTTTTTTGGTATTAGAGTTGTAATTAAGCTGTTAAGAGGGAATAATGTACCATCTCCTTGCATTGCATGTTCCAGTGTATCCTTTATGTCAGGTATGAGAATTTCCTTAAACGCTTTAAAGAAGTGCACATGAATTTTAATACTGATTGAACAGTTATGATATATCGATCAGTTCTGAGAATTACACCAATTCAATATCTATCAAACCGCCCCCACTCTTTCAAATTAACTACTCAAATATAAAAGAGAGGAAGATAGCAACTTTCGTTTAGATATCCTCACGTACAAGTAGGGCTATCTGTCACACCCCGACAGCGGGGCCGACAACCCGCCGCGCAATCAGTGCAAGGCGATTTTATTATTAAGCACAATCTTATAAATATATACATACACTACCAATGACATAGACAAGAGCCACGATACTTGTAAAAACTTTGTGGCATGTCCCGCAGTCTTCTAATTCAACTTCTCATTTCTGTGTCTTACGCTTTGTACCTGGAATCCACCGAAGTGGAAAAATATGAGAGATTGAAAATCTCCCAGTGCGGTATTCAGTTCCAGTCGAATTATTCTAAGATCCAACCAACAGAAACCAAATAACACTGAGCATAAATAAAAGAAACCAACCATAATAATGTACTTCAAGAAACAAGTAGCAAAACTAGAATGACAATTTGCCAAGAAATATGCAATGGTCTCAATGCTTTACACTAACATTAGTTCCTATTATAAAATGCTCATGTATTATGTCAAATGCACCAATGTTGAAGCCATAAATATTGAACAAATCACGCAAACAGGTCACCAACATTTTCAAAAAGTACAACTCAAATAGAAGTTCACATATCAAGTCTCATAACAGAAATTCACATAATGCAATGCTCAAAATCTAAAAATTCTTTTCCTGACTACGGGTCATGCGCTACCACGAATATGGCGCCTACACAATTTCTATTATGGCCATAACCTGAAATTGTGCGCTTCCCACGAATACGGCGCCTACGTGACCCCCAGTCATGCGCTACCATGAAAGTACAGCGCCTACATGACTGACCCACGCCCTACCACGAATACAGCGCCTACATGACCGGTCAGATTTCCAAGCATGATGTTCAATGCACAAATGTTCTTGTAAAACAATTCTTTTAAGATTTCTGTCATACGCTCAAAATCTAAATTTTTTTTTTCTGACTATGGGTCATGCGCTACCACGAATACGGCGCCTGCACAAATTCTGTTATGCGCATAACCTTGAAATTGTGTGCTTACCACGAAACGGCGCCTACGGGCCTTCAGTTATGCGCTACCACGAAAGAACAACGCCTACATAACCTGAATCCCGCGCTACCACGAAACAGCGCTTACATGACCCCAGTCATGCGCTACCACGAAAAGACAGCCTCTACATGACTGGTCAAAATTCCAAGTTCAATATTTAATAAAATGCACATATGACTATGTTATACTTCATGAGAAATACTTGTGCATTCTTATCAAACAATGGTTCTCTTAAATCAAATTCATGAATCAACAAGTCATTTTATGACAAGCCATCCACCAATTTCAGAAAAGTATGATCATGTTTCCTAAGTCATATCATGTATTCATAAGATATATTCAAAATTATAACAATTATATATAGTATGACAAACAAACTAGAAATCAACAAGCGATTATCAAGACAATAGCAATCAAGCAAACCAAATAAATTTTCCAAATAAAATTAAACCAAATGATTCAATCAAGACATTCTCTAGTCCCATAAATCAATACCGACTCAACAAATACCATACTTGAGGCTTATATGTACATGTTCAAATTACCACATCTTATCTAAAGTGTGTCACTATACACATCGATTTGGTTTACAATTAAAGGGGATCAAGTATTACATGGTTCACTAATCATAGTATCCATTCATTATATCAATTTCATGGTTCATACTATATATGTCAACACTATGCAAGTATGAAGTATTACCATACTTACTAAATCAAGCAATCCAATTGACAATTATTAGCAAATAACCCACAACTAATTCACAATCATCAAACAAAGAACACATAACCAAAATCAAGCAAGGAAACTCACAAGCATCAACAATTAATAATAAAATAAGTTGGAAGGAGCTACGAATAACTCGAAATCCGCACCTGTTAATGATGGGCATGATGTGACTCAAGTCAGGTTCACTCTTCTGTAAGCATGTTATAAAGACCGTAATCCATCCAAATTAATCATTTGACAGCGTCGACCAAGAACACAACCAGTCATCCTAGGAAGCCCGCTTCTTCAGTTCCATCTTCATCGTCTCCTGACTGCACTCGTAGAGCTACCGACGCCTACTGTCTCACTTCTTTCCCCTCATTTCTATTTTCTCTCTTAATTTTTGACCTCCTTCTCTCTTCTTCTCTATTTTATTCCGTTAGGTTCTATGCTGGGGTTTGTTTGGGATCAACGAGGGAGATGATAAATTAGAGTAAATTTGTTATATTAATTGTGAAATTTTACATTTTGGCCCTCATGCTTATTTGTTTCCACAAAATAAAAAAATATATATAGAGATAATAACTAGAAAGTTAAAAGTATAGTGGGATTTTGGTGTTGAGTGATTGACATGTGTCTCCACGTGGAGCTTTGATATATACAAAGTTTTTATTTACTATTATAATTATGTAATGGTTAATGGCTTGCACCGAACCCCTTTTTCTTTTCTTTTTGGAAAGAAGTACAAATATTATTAACTAAATATTTATTATAATCAACAAGTTTGTTAAGGGCGATTTTTATGGCATGGACATCGGAACCAAATGACCAGAGGAATCAATCTAATTTCTTGAGACTTAGTTATAAGACCCAAAGCACTGGGAGGGTTGGGAGTGGTAGATTTGGCAATCTTCAATAGAGCCCTTTTGGCAAAAATCATGTACCAGTGCCTGCAGCCAAACAAGCCAGCATGGATGGATATAGTGAAGTTTTCTAACCCAACAGCTAGGCCTTGGGAACTAAGTAACACAACACCATTCTGGGCAAGCTTAACAAAGATAGGGCACCTCTTTCAAATATCAGTACTGTTTGTTATGGAAAAAGGAACACATATTAGATTTTGGCAAGATAAATGGAGACAAAAGAGAATCATGGATCAGTACCCGGTACTGTATTCTTATGCCATACAGCAAGACACATCAATTAAACAGAACATCGATCAAGGAAATTGGCAAATTCCTGTTTTCAGTACACGTCACAAATGGCGTCCGATCAATTGAGGCAATTGCTGATAGAATTGCCACCAATAGCCGGGACAACACAAGATGATAGAATAACATGGAGATGGACGGTTAATGGGCAATTTTCGGTAAAATCATTCTACACGGCTATTATTCATGGTCCGCACATTGATACAAGCTTGCAAAATATCTGGGCTGTTAAAGCACCACCTAGAGTCATGGTGTTTGTTTGGTTAATGTTGCAGAACCGAATTTTAACAATCGACAATTTGGCAAGGAGAGGATGGGAGATGGTTAACCGATGTTGCATGTGCAAGAGAAGCTCAGAGACAGTCAAGCATCTATTTAGGCAATGCCAATACGCAAGGATGATGAAGATGCGCCTAATCGGCCATATACCAGCACTTGGGCAATGCCAGTACTTCAATACTAGTAATTACAAACACGCTATATTGAGCTCCAATTCCATGAAAGTAAAGCAGGTGCAGATGACCATGGCATTCGTGTTATGGAGGGAGAGATGCAAGAGGACCTTCACTGAACAGCATCAAACAGTCACACAAACAACTCACGAAGTTCTGTCAAAGATGGGATTTTGGTTCCAGGGGCAGTAATGGAATAGTCTGGTATCACTATTTTCATTTTATTTAGTAGGCCCATATCGCTGTTTTGCTCTGGATATGTTTGGCTTGTTTTGTTTCTTTAGATTTACTTCATGTTTTCTTCTTCTTTTTGTTCTATTTTGTAACTTGACTTTGACACCTCTAGTGTCTTTTTAATGAAATATAGGAGCTAGACTCCTACATTTTAATCAAAAAACAAGTTTGTTAACTAATTTTAATTATAATTCAAGGCTAACAAAAATAAATATCTAATCACTTGGATAACTTTACAAGTAGATAAATTTCAATAAATAATCTGATTAATTTACCATTTTAAAACAAGTAAAAAGATGTAACGTTCTATTAATATGCTGTAAGGTATTTAAATATATGTCCATATTAATTAGACAAAAAGTGAAAATAAATCGTAACGATTATAACTATGTTTAAATATTCCTTCAATTATGTGTGGCACTGAAAGTCAAATAAACTTCCGAAATATTCAGAAGTTGGATTGTTACAAATTTATACTATATAAATACATAAGAATTATTATACTTCAAAATCCATATTGCTATTTTTGAAAGCACTATTCTTCAATATCAGATAAATCTAAATGCATTTCACTTCAAGCTAGATAATTTTCGAAGTGTTAAAAACTAGGATGTTACACTATCCCAATACATCAGCTGGGATTAGCGGGCCTGTTGGGAAGAGTATGTTGGGCTTGGCCCATTTTGAAGAAGATGTCAGAGGGTCAAAGATGGAAAAGGAGAAGAATAGAGTAGCAGGGCAGAAAGACTGAAAGAGACAAGAGGTGGAGATTCAGAGCAAGCAAGTATTGTGCATGTATCTCATAGAAATAACAAAGCTAGTATCTAGTGTAGTAAGTCTGGATCTTGTAAAATACCAGACTGTGTTACTGTATCAGGCATCAGCAGAGGTCAGTATGGAGATCACGGTACCTGGTGATGTTTCCACAGAAGAGGATTTGTTGGAGATACACCAACCATAGACACTTAGTATAACTGGTTGGCAATTTTACCAATTATGCCTTAGCTCTTTTCTCTATGATCCTCTTTTCCTAAATTTATTAGTTATTACAAATGGCCAAAAGTACAACGGCTATTTGTATAATTAAGAAAATATGTTCAACGGCTATATGCATCAAATTATAGCATGGAAACTATGAAAAAATTCAATAAATTATTTTACTCGTTACAATCACGGTTTTATCAAATTATAATAGGATGCATATTTTCTGGTGTGTTAATTGGTAATTCCAGAACTAAAATAAGACCAGAGCCTAATCGACCAAGAACAATGATCCATTAACTCCAAGATAGTTGCAGCTTTTTGATCCGGTTTTACATGTAGACGCGTCAATCATAAAGTAGAAAGATTTCAACAATTTGAATTCATCGTTTAAAGCCAATGATAAGTTTTAGAGTTGAGTTCACAAAAAGCCTTAATAAAATTAGGAACACCCTAGTTCTACTCTAACTAGAGATATTAATTATTGGGTTAATTATTGAGTTCGCAAATCGAATCCTAGGGACCCAAACATGATTCCAGAGTCTAGACACTGTAATTATCTTGGTCTTAGTTTCAAGCTATCTTATTGTTGAATTGGAGGTTTAAGACATCGATGAAGGAAATAAATGAAGAGTATCTTGTAACATAGTCGAGGTGTATTATATAATATATATACAATTCCCTTGCCGCTTTCGAAACATAATATCTTATAATTTGGAACATTTTGAATTGATACTAATTTACGACTACCCAAATTATATACTAAAATGTTAATTCATGCCACAACAAGCCTACACTTCTAAACCAAAGAAACACTAATTAATTAATTTTCATAACTTCCACACAACAGGAATAAATTTAATAAGCCTTTTGCAACCTACGTACATAGCACTAGAGTAATTAGTAAATACCACTCTGTCTTGTAGTCAAATAGTCCACAGAACAGCAACCGTGGTGAAGTACAAAAAGAAGTTTAAGAAAATAAACCAATTCCATCTCTTAACATAGGAGGCCAACTTGGGGAATTGAATAGCAATTTGGCGAGTTGTCTGCCTTTGTTTTTTTGTAGAAGAAAGAAATTTTCTTATTGTTTCTAATTTTGCTGGGGAGCAAATATTTAGAATAGCCAATACTGTCCAGATGAAGAAAGACATTATAATAGAAGATATAATGCACTTGGTGGCAATTTTACCATTCCCCATTACTACTGATACGGCAATGAAGAAAGCTAATTCCATAGTGAATAGGGATATCCAAAGGAAAACCAAAGCGAGAGAGAAGCTAATCCAACAGCCCTTCTTACTAACCGCTTTTGAAACAACGAGCAAAACTGTTGCAGACACAGAGGCTGACATTGCAATAGTGTCGAGTACGAGGAAGATGTTGTACTGCCTTGCTTGACGGAGGTTTGCTATTCCGTCACCATTGTATGACCCTGGCACGTTGAAAGCAGCAGAGAATGCAATTGTAGCAATTAAAACCGAAACAATTATCAGGTTATCGGAAACTCTGTCAATCCACTTTGTTGTTTCGTCTTTCCAGTTCTTTATTACTTTGTCTTGTCTCTCAGGACTAAAAGTGGCATCATAAGCAGACAGCGTTGCTACAGCACCTGCCTGTTGAGATAAATGTTACAACTAATTATATCTAATGCATATTAATACTGTAATACTTAAGATATTATGGTGTTTAATATCCAAATAAATATAACATGTTGGAGTTTATACCATGAGGAAAAAGCTGTCTAATGAAACTGCATGGTCCAGTGCCGTCTTGCCTTCATTATTCATTAGCGTCGTGTCTGCCCCGCTTACTTTAAGCAAATGCAAAATTACCTCTGTAAAGCCATTCATAGAAGCATAGTGCAAGGGTGTATTTCCTTGATTATCCCTCTCATTAACTAACTTTTTCAAATCAGGTTTCCTCGAAACAAGATTAATTATGGAGATTATATTTTTCAAATCATGACCATTAAGATTAATTTCTTTGCCACCATGTTGAGCCGCAATATGCAGGAAATTCTGACCATGGTTGTTGCAAAGCTCAAATGAGTCTGGACAAAGATCGATCATACAAGAAATAGCAGCACAATTGCACATTCGCGCTGCAACATGTAAAGGTGATGATCCTTCTTGATCTTGAATGTAAACTGCTAAAGGCACTCTATCCAAAACAGTATTCACTATAGTGACATCTCCACTGGATGCTGCATAGTGAACCGGAGTGCTACCTGAGGCATCCCTTTTGCTCGCCAATTCAGCCTTCCAATCCAGCAGCATGGACGTTATTTCTGACAATGGCACACAAAAAAATTTAGTCCTATTTTTCAATTTCTGACAAAAAAAAAAAAAATTAGTCTCGAGTTCTTTTACTAATTAGACGGAAGAGTGATGTTCTTACCTGGACTTTGTAGGACAGCAGCATGCAAAGCATTTTGCTGGTTTGGTCCAAGGGCGGATGAGTGCAAGTATTGTGTCAACATTCGTATAATACCAACAGATTTTCTAACCACGGCAAGATACAACGGAGACATGGAGGCATTATTCAACTCAACAGACAGTGCAGGAGCCACTGTCAAGAGTACTTTCACCACATCTTCATGACCATGTTGAGCCGCCTCATGTAGAACCGTATCTCCTTCGATGCTTCTTTTTGTGAGAACTTGATATGCCCCAATACCGGACTTCTGAGCTAAAAATATAATAAGTGAGACCATGCGATGGTTTCCTGCTCTTGAAGCCAGGTGCAGTGGTGTTTCTAACATGGAATTTTGAGATACTAAAAGAGTATTGTCTCTCTGGATAATTTTTTCGACAAGTTCTACATGGCCTTGTTCTGCAGCTATGTGGAGCACGGTGTTCTTTTCGGCTGTGACCTCTTGAAGCATACATAAACCGTCACCGCGTCCCCAGTGCTTATTTGTCTTTTTACTCTCAGGAGTATCTTCCAACATAACTTTCACCTCTTTTGGATCTGTAATGGACCAGGAAAATATGAGAAACTAACCTCATGAAAAATATTGTGTAAACAAAAATAAATATCCTTCTTCACGTATTTGTGTCATTACAATAACTGGCGCCATTTATACCTGTCATCTCCTCTTTAAACCCAAGCAATTCCATAACACGATTTATGGATCCAGATTGAGTGGCTCGATATAGATCGGGGCACATGGCATGTCGTCCACTTCCTTCGTCTAATGGAAGATCAGCCTCGCCTGTTACATGATCGAGCGGTGGCTGGAGCAGAGCTGCTAGTCGCCGGTCTCCCTCGGCTAGCAGCAAGGCGGCATAAAGCTTCTCATCGTTCAAATCATTCGCTTTCCACGATGAACTGTTTAAATTGATAGACATGTTGCTGCAACTTTAATTTCCTTGTACAAGAAAAAAAAAATGGCCAAGTTTCTGTTCGAACAAAGTGAACAAACACACACATATATATATACAAAAAAATATATAAGTCCAAAGAGAATTAATAAAGAATGGCCAAATTTCTTCTAAAAAGATTAATAGGATTATTACATATAAGTCCCCAGAATCATCTTATCTTTACATAGACGTCGTTTTCCAACTGCAAGCAGCTCGGACTAGGTAGCAATTTGTCGTTTTACAAGTACCTCGGATTAAATTGTAGTCATTTTTGTGGACCAAATTATTTCAACCCCTTTGTGGGGCTTCAGTTAAAACCAATAGATTATGTCCGTGACGCTCACTATTGCTTTCTTAAATGGGCTCTCATTAAATGTGATAAAGTAATTATAAATATGGAAAAATTGGTTATTTGTGACTTTAAAATTTTCAAATCTAAAAAATGTAATCGCAAAACTATAAATCTGAAAAATATCACTCTAAACTTAGTTAATTCTTAAATTTGCCACAAATACACAATTTTTATATTTTTTTATTAAAAATTAACTGAAAAATACAATTTTGAGATACGTATTTCTATATTTCTCTATATACCCTTCAGATCCCTCATTATACGTATCTCAAAACTGTATTTTCAGTTAATTTTTAATAAAAAAAAGTATAAAAATTGTGTATTTGTGGCAATTTAAGAATTAACTAAGTTAGAGTAGCGTTTTTCAGATTTATATTTTCGTGATGGTATTTTTCAGATTTGAAAATTTTAGAGTGACAAATAACCAATTCTCTATAAATATCTTACTGATAAATTTCATAATTAGTGGTAACTAATATTTCTAAGAGTTTCAATTAATTAAAGAGTGTGAAAACTAAAAGAAAAGTGCGTCCTTCCATTTTCTCAATTATTTTTTCAACAAATGATCAAAGAGCTCGGACTAAGTTGCAATTTTTCTCTGTTATAACTTGGACATAAATTAATTATTCTGTGGACTAAACTAATTCGTCCCCTTGCGTGGCTTCAATTGTTTTTTTTTTTTTTTTAAATATGTTGTTGGTGAAAATTGAATTCAAATTCTCCAAAAATATGTGACTTCAATTAGTACCAAACAAACGATTAATTAAAACTTTAATTCTTAACTCCTAAGAAATCATTGCCGATCGGACACCCTCACAGATAATATTGCTTTCTTGTACGTATGGCCTTCATTGTCTCATTGAGTACTGTTGCTAAGCGTGTTACTTTCGACACTTCTTAGCGGACAGGATTCACTGTGGCGCACCAAAGAAATGTCTGTACAACGGGTCATGTATTTGTTGAACCAAGACGGAGATATACGGATGGCAATTTTGGGGATGTTTTACAGAAAAAATTATATTTACTGAAAATGATGTTTTAGATTGAGATTGGGATTATTCTGGACAATAGGCTAGGAAAGGTCATAGGAAAACTGATAAAGCAGAAGGACGATTGAAAAAGCGACTCTGAGCACTCTGTGATAACATGATATATTTGTTGTTGACCAAAAATGATATGGTTTGTTAATTTATTTTTTCAGATTTTTATATAGATAAAAACATGAAAAAATCGGCTGAGAATTACATGTACCATGAAACAGATTTAAAACCATATATATATTGGCAAATTCGTATAGTGCACTAAGTCTAAAATTATTGGCAAATTCGTATAATTAATTAATGCATCTAGTCTTGTCAAAATTTCTAATAAAAACATTTGTTCTTTCAAGTTTCAACTGAGGATATTTCCTTGGTCCCCAAAGGTTTCAACTGGAGACTACGGAAAGTATGAAAAAAAATCCAGAAAATTTTGGATTTTTTTTTAGTAAAATTTAGAGGTAAGCCATCCAGCTATTTTATATTCATAAAAAATTACACTTTCTGGATTTTGAACGTGTAACTTCTCATCTAGAGAGTATTGTTTTTGTCATTATATTAAAAATTGGCTTTCCAAACAATGTGGACTCGGGTTTCAATTTTTCTCTTTACATGTGGCTTAATTACTAGCTTTTTTGAATGGAAAATAATTTGGGTAGGTATGAGTCCATTGGACTCAAATTTGAATTTGATGAATTTTGCATTCGTCCGATTCATTTTAAGATCCGTGTGAGTTTATTTTAAATATTTGCTCACACAGATCTTAAAATCCCAGTGGACAAGGTAGCCATTTTAAGATTTGCGCAGGACTTGTAATGAACGATCCAGATCTGTTCTTCTTTATTTTGTTTTTGTTTATACCAGAATTGCAGCATTTGCAGTAGTTCGGGTAGTGGGTTAGTTCCAAAAAACATAATGTAAAGTTGGCTTCTTGGCTTCTTGTTGTATACTTGTGGAAGTATTAGCAACTGAAAAGAGAATACAATACACATGAGGATTCATATGACCTAAGATGATTTAGATTTTAAGTTTGAATATGAATAATTCATATGACCTAAGATGATTTAGATTTTAAGTTTGAATATGAATCATCTCATTTTCATTGACATAAAGGAATCCGTACATTTTATTTTAGATTGGGTTTTTCCAAATTATAATTAGATGGTCTAGATCCGAAGTCAATATTAAACGTCACGATATTACACGGTTTCGCATAACATGGCACGTATGCCGCTCACATGTCTTAATTCATGTGTCTTGTATCGTTACTTTTCTCGTGACGTGACTATTCTTCGGAAAATTGACATGGTACGGCATGACACGTGAACTAGTTTAGTTACAGTACGTGGTCACACGAGTCACAAGTCACATGTGATTTATCTTAATCAAATGTTGATTTTTAAATAAACTAAAAATATAAACAAAAAAATTTATTTAAATATAAGCAAACGTGATAAACGCCCCGTTATCATTCGCTTAGCTGTAACAAATCCTTCAAATTTAATCTTAACACAACACAACACTATACACGTTATCAAATCAAAATATAACTAATCACGTATGGTACGACACGCATGCATTTAAATCCCTATTATGTGACCTACGCGGAGGCGGATCTAAGGCTTAGCCAAAAGTGGCTAAGCCACCTCTATGATTTGAAAATTTTAATTATACGTATGAAAATTTAATTGAATCTTATATATTTTAAATTTTTTATATAGTCTAACTATCCTCAATAAATAATAAATATTTAGTTATAATTTAGTGATTAAAACTTTATTTAGTGGTTAAGAAATCTTAAATTTAAATTTCACTCATCATAATTTTATATTTTAATTTTCAGCCACCTTTTTAAAAAATTTCTAATTTTGCTCTTCACCTACGCATCTTTTAGTGGGACTGGGCGCTAGGCCACATATGATCGATCAATGTCGGCATTTTTATTTTTATTTTTAAGTGAATTATCTCAGCATCTTTTAGTGGACTGGAGAAGTAGATGAATGGTGGGTAATAAAGCCGACATTGAATCATCGGTTCAGAATCTTTTAGCTGGAGTCGCCGACTAAACTTAGGATGCACGGTGTCTGCATCTGATTGGTTTTGAGTTGAATGTTCGTGAATCTGGCAACTAATTGAAGTGAAATTTTTCTGTCGCATGTGGTTCATGTTGAATTCGCAACCTCTGAGATATCTCAAACTTTGCGTGACTTTTTGGAATATCTCAATAATCCAAGTACGTTCTACACGAATCTCAAAGCTAAAAAAAACTGACCCCCTACGCTGCCCCGAATAGACACCCGACACGTCGGTCACGCAAAAATTGAGATATCTCAGAGGATACGGACCGGTTCATGTTGTGGCCATCCATTGAAAACAAAAGATACGCAGACACGTCGCGAGCTTGGGATCGACAGGATCTTTTATTTTCGAAACTTAACAAAAGATTATCGGTAATAGAAATGAAAAGTTTTCGTTTTTAGATTTTAAATTAATTTAATTTTTCTCTAGTATTACTGAAAACAATTTTCGGAGATAGCATTACACAAACAATATGTTGAGTTGTTTATGTCTCGATCTCTTAATTATTGTTTTTTAAATCAAAGTTCTAAATAGAATTATAAATGCATAACGGGAAGACAAAAAAAAATATTGGAAATAGTGTAGTTATAACGGAAGCTATCGTACATAGCATTTTATACTAATTATTAATATGATCAATATTGAAGAATTGTACAACTAAATAACAATTAATCTAAGTCTAACTTTTTTTTTTCAATCATGCAAATAAGAAGAAAAAAAATCTACAAAATAATATCATTTAATTGTTCTTATTCATAGTATTACATATTATAATAGACAACGAACAATTAATTTTATAAGTTAAATGAAGACAATATAACTATTTGAACATTTTATATATTATAACAATCGAAATCAGCTTTCAATGAATACAGTGACAATAATTTTATAAGTGAATACTAGACGAAGAGCATACAAAAAAAAAATTAATATTTTCATATTTTTCAATATAGAATGAGAGACTAAATCACAGATAAAAATAAAAACACATAGTTTGATTTAGTATACTTATCATAGCAGACCATGTACTATCAGAAATAGGAACAGAAGTACAGAAGCCCATGTAAATTGTAAAAAAAAAAACTCATGTAGCATAGCGGTAGCAAAAGCGCATATCGCACAGCAATAATAGCGCCCAGCTATTACAGATATGGCGGTCGTAGCTGAATTAACATATTTTTATCTTATAACTTAGTATTTATGATCCGAAAAAACCTATAACGTAGCTATAGTGCTATCTATTTAGGATACTACTTTTAACATATACAAACCGGCGTCTAGCTAGTGATATATGTAATTTATGTTTTTGTTTATGATGGTGTATGTATCAATTTGTGTTGTATTTTTTTTTTAATTTATGTTGTTTGAAAAAAGTATTGTATGTTATTTTATAGCCGTTGCTTCACACTCCTCAAGAGTCTATCTTACTACGGGTATCATGATTTAGTCCGTAATACGGATCAATATTTTTCATTTTAAAAATTTTAACAGTCAATTGGAACCGTTTAAAATGATTTTCATATGAACATGTACTTGCAGACCAAATTGTATATTTTTCAGAATTTTGTACTATTTTTTTAGATAGGTAGAAAATCACTGTTTTTGGATGATCCAGAATTTTCAAATCAATTATACCTATCTTAAAAAAATATAAAATTTAGTCTGCAAGTAGATATTTATATGAGAATTATGTTGAACAGTTCGAATTAATTAAAATTTTGAAAACAAAAATATTAATCCATATTATGAATCAACCCATGACATGCATAGTATTAATTATGGACTCACTCATCAAGCCATCTTGATCTTGTTCACTGCTTGCTCTCTGCTTGCTCTAACCACAACAAAAGATCTCGACATGGTGTGGGCCACCTTGGGCCTTACAACTTCTGAACTCAAAAGGATGACCTCACAGCATCAGAAGCAATTCCGTCGAGAATTGCCATAATTCCAAAGGAGGGAACATCAATAGATCGCATAGTATTTGATTGAATCATTGTGAATGGTTTAAAAAAAAATTATCACTAAATTTTTCATTCTGATAAGAGGATTTCATTGTGGATGGATAAAAAAAAAACTACTATTCACTCAATTTTCTCAAATGACACTAAACCCTATCCTATTAAAAAGGAATTAATGAGCAACCCAGTAAGAGAATTCATTGTGAATGGATTAAAATAATAATAATAATAATAATTCTCACTAAATTTCATCCTGATAACACGAATTCTTTTTCATGTTTACAAAATAAACATTTCAATAACAGAAAGAAATAAACGGTATAATAATTAAGTCAAATTATTGCTCAGCTGGTAGTCAAACTAGTTGATGCTCAAAGAAACACTTCAATAACAGAGAGAAATAAACACATTTACACAGATAAGTTTGAGGTGAGGCCTTGTTCAAACAAATCCACAAGATCCTCCGAGGAAAGAAATAGCCCGGGAAAATTATGCGGGCCAACTCTAGATCTCTTGGGCCAGTAGGAAAGAAAAATACAGGCCGAATGTTCATCGTTGTAAAATAAAAAAATTTATTATATAGTGAAGCTGCAATTGACAGAAGGGGTGCATGGAAATATAAATATGTTGCATAGTTTTGCATATGTATAAACCAATTAATACAAGACACCTAGAATGTGATACTAATGTTGTTTGTTATATATGCGCATTAAATTAATGTGAGAGCATTGTGAACAAAGTATGAACACCGAAGTATCATTCAATTCTCACTATAAAATCAAACATGTCAAGTTACCTGGGTCGTCTATATGTCAACAAGATAAGATAACAAAGAAAATCGAAATACATAATTAGTTTTTATAAAAAAATAATTCATGATACATCAAAATAAATAAGAAGTCGCCCTCTCCAGAAATTATATCAATTCTTTATTATCTCACTCAGAGTATCTACTTTTCAACTCCCATAGAGAAATACAAAACTGTTGCTTCTTCTTTTCTACTGCGTAATTAGTCATATGTAATTGACATTATTTTCGTGTCAATTTCACTTGATTGAAAAACTGTTGCTTCTTCTCTCCTTCTGCAGCACGTACTGGTACGTACCTTAATTTGTAACAAGGTGTGGGGGGGGGGGTATTAATTAGTGGTAGTAGCAATATCCTCGGGACAACACATTGCAACAAGGGGTGGAAACATAACTAATGCAATCCTTTGTGTCAGTGGTCAAAGTAAATTATCCTCATTCATATCAATACATGTACGTGCGTACCTGCATAAAATGATGCAGAAATAGGTACAAATGATTAATTTATAGTCTCTTTAAGTGTCCTTAAAAATTAGCATCGACAAACTCAATTCATACACCATGCTAGTCGACCCAATATGCAGGTCCCATTTGGTGTGGTATTCCTCCTGCATAGAAGCAAACCAGTGTACAGTATGATCAGATCTTGCTGATACTAGCTAAATTATTTTATTATTATAAATTAAATTAAATTGAAGGTGAGTAGATGACTATATCTGATGTGGAGAGTAGCATCTCTTCTTTAGAAAAAAGAATTACAAGCAGTGCTTTCACGCAAGCAAATGATATATATATGGTATCCTACGATTGGATAATCTCATGTCAATATATCAAGTGATGATGATTCTGGTAAGTGAAATGGAAAGAATGGTTGCTATATGCATAGGAAGGAAACTAACCAAATAAAAAAAATTACAAATTGAACCTACGTACCAGCATTGTTATGCTTAGATAGTCCTAAAGTGTCATATGTACGTTAGCCTGATCTCTTTGTTTTTATTTATCTAATCCTTCGCAAACCTGCAAATGTAAATAAGAGTTACTTTAACGGATGTATAACGCAGAACCTCTTGTTTTTATTTACCTAATCCTTTGCAAACCTGCAAATGTAAATAAGAGTTACTTTAACGGGTGTATAACGCGGAACCTCTTGTTTTTATTTACCTAATCCTTCACAAACCTGCAAATGTAAATAAGAGTTACTTTAACGGGTGTATAACGCGGAACCTCTTGTTTTTATTTACCTAATCCTTCACAAACCTGCAAATGTAAATAAGAGTTACTTTAACAGGTGTATAACGCAGAACCTCTTGTTTTTATTTACCTAATCCTTCGCAAACCCGCAAATGTAAATAAGAGTTACTTTAACGGGTGTATAACGCAGAACCTCTTGTTTTTATTTACCTAATCCTTCACAAACCTGCAAATGTAAATAAGAGTTACTTTAACAGGTGTATAACGCAGAACCTCTTGTTTTTATTTACCTAATCCTTCGCAAACCTGCAAATGTAAATAAGAGTTACTTTAACGGGTGTATAACGCGGAACCTCTTGTTTTTATTTATCTAATCTTTCACAAACCTGCAAATGTAAATAAGAGTTACTTTAACGGACGTATAACACACTTTTCTATGAAATAAATAGGTACCCCATAAGCAAAGATCACATATTAAGAGAGAAAAAAACAATGAGGTATAGACAGAGAAACTACTCTTTTTCTTAAAAACCATTAATAGTTAGAGGACCAGTTGTCTTGTGGTAGCAGCATGTTTGTTCATGCTTTCGACTTAAACTGCACCTTGCCTAACATATATGCAGCTACTGCCAGGCCAGCAGATCCGGATCCAACTATTACTAGACAACTATCGATCACTTCGTTGAACAATTTTGTCAGCTATCTTACATGGCATTTTCTAGAGAAATGCCTATGTTTATCTCCATTCCCGACTTGAAGTCAGAAGAGTGCAGAACCTCTCCATTCAAACTACCCAAACCAGGGAGATCTGGAATTAATGCAACCCACAGAGTTCTGTCCAAGAGGCCACTACCATGAATTTTGCAATCAAGGTAGTTGTTTGTTTCGTTTGTGATAGTATTTTTTGCCTTAATTTTTCATTTTTGTTCTTGTTCATCATATATATATGCAACTGATTCAACATTCAAATGATAAGTAAGATTTATACCGAAATGAAGTGCATAATTGTCAAGGTACCTAACGAAATCATCTTTTGGTATAGAGAAATGCCCATGTTTATACCAAAAGATGATTTCATAAGGTACCTTGATAATTATGCACTTCATTTCGGTATAAATCTTATGAATGTTGAATTGATCAGTTGCACGCATACGATGAACAAGAACAAAAAATTAAGGCAGCAAATATTATCATAAATGGAACAAACAATTACCGTGCAAATTTCATGGTAGTGGCCTCTGGAAAGAACTCCATGTGTGTTATATTAATTCCAAATCTCCTTGTTTGAGTAGTTTGAATGAAGAGGTTTTGCACTTCTGATTTCAAGTCAGGAATGTAGATAGCACATGATCTTGACACTTATGGTGCCACGGCGACAATCTCAGTGAGCCAGGTAAGTATGATAATGATCTATTGTTTTTTTTTCTTTTTGGTTGTTCTTTAACTTTGTCCATTTAATTTTTAATAACACAAAAAAGATATAGATATAAATATATATGATACATTGATTATATACTTATTGATTGCAGGACCACACCATTGGAAAGTCAAGAATGATGCATGTTGAAGATTAATATGCAATCTTTCTAAGTTTGCATTATCAAATAAATTAATGTCCAATGAATCAGGATCAATCGGTTGGATTAGATTTTGTTTATATAATAGGAAAGCTAAAGTCTATATAAATATTTGTAAGCAATGTGTAATTAATGCTTTATAAGTGAATCAACTAAATTATTCCTTCAATTCAATCTTATATTCTACTCAGGGGCAGAACCAGGGCCCAGTGCAAGGGGCTAAGGGTGTCACAAGGGCCCATAAATAATTTAGGGGATGCTAAGGACCTATAAGTAATTTTTTTTTTTAATTTGTATATTTTCTGGACCGGAGGGGGGGGGGTCATGGCGCAGGCCTTAGTTCTGCCTCTGATTCTAATAGTGTCCATTGTGCATGCTTATCAAAACATGGCATGCGCACATAGTATCTCTATATATTGATACGCAAAATTTTGTTTGTGTAATTAACTTGTATTTATTAATTAGAATCTTATTTAATATTATATCAAAGACCGCTAAAAATATTAGTGCAAAGTTAATTGTTTAATGGTAAAAAAAACTTATATCAGTTTCCATTATTTCCTTTAGGGTACAGAGAGCTTAATGGGTTAATTCGGTAAAACAGATATTTATAATGGTTTTACTAATTTTCATGAAAATGTTTATTTTTAATGCATATATAGAGTTCGTACATTTCCTACTGTTAATTCCAGAAACTGTTTTTTCCAGCTGCAGCAGCAACAATAATAATTAATGGAAATCGTTGAGCTTGATCCCACTTTTCTCTCTTTTTTAATAATAATAATAATAATAATAATAATAATAATAATAATAATAAGAGTAAAGCTATTATGCATTGCGAATTAAAGCGGGTGCTTTAATTCGCACTCATATCGTGATTTTCAAAGTTCAAATAGCCGATCCGAACGTTAGATGTGTTCTCCATATTGAAATGTGCTTGGAGACCAAATTTTACATTATTTGGAATTTTTTTAGTATTTATTAAGTTACTTTGAAAATCACTGATCCAACGGTGGCTCATATTGAACAGTGAAACCGTTGGATCAACGATTTTCAAAGTGGCTTAATAAATAGTAAAAAAAATTTAAAAAAATGTAAAATTTGGTCTCCAAGCACATTTCAATATGGAGAACACATCTAACGGTTCGGATCGGCTATTTGAAATTTGAAAATCGCGATATGAGCACGAATTAAAGCACCCGCTTTTAATTCGCAATGCATAATAGAATTACTCATAATAATAATGATAATAATAATAATGATAATAATAATAATAAACAGTAGTTGTAATTTATTATTAATAAAATAACTTAATAATTTTGAGAATCATAAAAGAAAATTTAAACTATGATAATATACTATATAATTATCAAGCATGAGGAAACATTATTAGACAGAGTAAGAATATTGAATTGTGGTCAATAGACCTTAATTCAATTTTCTCAAAATTTATAATATATATATATATGTATTTATTTTGGATTCAAATAGTTCAAATATGTTTATTTGACTCCATAATTTCTAATATACTTCTTAACAAACATAATTCTTTAATACGAGTGAAGCCCTGATTGAATCTGAATTTTTACTCCCGAGTGGAAGTTTGAAACCCAGTCTGCGTTTATGGTAGGTTTGAAGTTTTACCCAACTGCATATTATGTTAACAATTTTGTTTTTGTTAGATGCTATAAATATAAAATAAAATCGGAAGCACACTTGCTTTCAGAATTTAATAGGGTTTTGTTTTATGGTCGAGCAGCCTCCGTATGCATTCTCACTGTCATACGGGACCACTTTCAAGGGCAATCGTCTTCCGACCCGTAATCCTATTGTTGTTGGAATTCATCTAATTAACCTAAGGTAATAGATACAGACCGTCCGATCAGAATCCGCACGAATATTAAAAGAGCCCTGTGCATTCCACCTTCGCCTGGATTATCCCGGATTCTAATCGGACGGTCCGTACAATCATAATCCGCACATTTAGAATTAGTTTCAGCTAAGGTAACAGAAATATTCTGTTTAGATCAGGATCGTACAATTAGAAACCACACGGCTATTGAAGTGGCTCTATGTGTTACACCTAGGGCTGCACCAAAAATCCGTAGTTCGTAATTCAATTCGAGTTTGATTCGAAAAAGTTCGTAAAAAATTCGATTCGAAAAAGTTCGAAATTAATTCAAACCAAACTTAAACTGGACTTGGTTCGTTCGAAATAGGTTCGCAAACTATTCTAGTTCGAATCTTAAAGTAACGTGAACTGTTGATTTCTACTGATGACTTATGTTTGCTGACGACTTAAAAGTTAAAACATAAGACCACCCAAGCATAAGTTATAATTTGTAAGTCGCAACCCTCGATCTCAGTTTTGAAACCCTATACGACTTTCACATCTTGCTTTTGGCGACTACGATCACTCTTTTTGTTGTAAAAAAGTTCGTAAAAGATTCGAAATTGAGTTCGTAAAAAGTTCGATTCGAAATTAATTCAAATCAATCTTATTTTGAAATTAATTCAAACCAAATTCAAACTGAGATAAGTTCGATTCGTTTGCAGTGCTAGGACTTATACCTCGAACTGGATTAGTCAGGATACCGATCGGACGGCCTTGATACAAACATAAATATATTATTACCTCTGAGGATTCTCTAATCGGACGGTCCAGATCTAAACAGAAATATTATGTTACCTTAGAGGATATGGCCTCGCTGATTTCCCCTCTCCGTCGCAAAACCATTAAACCAGTGCCGAAGCTCGTCTAATTACCTCTCTCTCTCTCTGTCTCTGACGATGGCTGCCCGACTGGTGGCGAAGCGCCTCCTCGAGATCCGATCAGCTCTCCGGCCTTCTCCATTAGTAAGCCTTACGCTTTTCTCCATTTGACCCTTTCTCTCAACTCATTCCCTGTTCTCGCCGCATCTATCAACTAAGTTCGGGTTTCTTTCTCGTTTTCGTTCTTTTTTACTAGATCGCTTTGTCTAATGGTGCCTCCAGCTCCAGATCTTTCTCCACTGCGCTAAATTATGTAAGAAATTCCGATTGTTGCTCTGAATTTGATTTGGTTGAGCTGTTGTACGTTTCAGTTTCACAATTTGTGATTCTTTTTTTTGCTTTTTTCTTTTTGGTTAGCACCTTGAATCTCCGGATAATAAGGCGGATGTGACGTGGGAGTTCTCCAAGGCCAATTTGGAAAAGGTAACTTTTATCTTTCTCTTAATCAGAGACCGTATTCTCTACTCGCAGTTTCTTTTCTAAATAAATTTTATTTGTCAGTATATGGGAAGAAACTGATACTCTGGTAGAAGATTTTCTGATTGCATAAATTTTGTTTAGTTTCCTTTGCTAGTATAATTTACAATCAGTATAATCAGTGGTGCCAATGATAGCATAGTAAAATCAGAACCAAAGAAAACCAATTTCTGTTTTCACCATCAATGTATGAAGCAACTATAGTTTAATGTAGCTTTAAAATGATATTTTGGGAGCTATTATTGTTATTCATGTTTAGGCAAAAGACATCATGCCAGTACTGCAGTAAACTTGATAGTTCTTGTACAAGTTTTGTGTTCAATTTGAGACCGTATTTTGTATTCAATTTATTTTCTATATTTATTTTCTTTGTCAGCATACGGGAAGAAACTTATACTCTGGTAGAATTTTTCCTGCTTGCATAAATTTTGTTTAGATTCCTTTGGTTTCCTAATTTACAATCAGTATATGAGACTGGTCTCATAATATTTATTATATCATATATTAGTGGGCACCAATGATAGCATAAATAATCAGACTCAATTTATTTTATAATAAAATCAGAACCAGATAAACATATTTTTTGTTTTCTCCATCAATGTATGAATTAGCTATAGTTTAATGTACCTTTAAAATGATATTTTGGAAACTATTATTGTTACACTTGTGTAATCAAAAGACGTCATGTCAATACTGCAGTAAACTTGATAGTTATAGTACAAGTTTTAGAACCAAAAATGCTTATGTTTTTTCATAAAAATGTAAACCAATTTGTTTCACATCCTTGGGTAATATTTTGAGACTCTGCTTCTGTACTTTGCACAGATGGTGTAATATGTATTCAATTTTCGAGTGATAATTTTTACTGCTTATTATTCATAGTTATTTTTTGTGGATGAAATTAAAAAAAAAAAAAAAAGGTCAAGGAAATAATATCACACTATCCATCGAATTACAAGCAGTCGGCAGTAATTCCTCTGCTGGATTTGGCACAGCAACAACATGGCGGATGGCTCCCTGTGTCAGCAATGAATGCTGTATGTTTAAATACACATAATAATCAATATTTTATATATATGTGTGTAGGCCAAAATGTGCCTCTTTCTCTGTTTCTGAAGAAGAGAACTAAGGGAGGGATAATCAAAATACTTTTTTTCTCCTATTCTCTATTTTGTGTGGGCTTTTCTTTTGTTTGTGTGTGTGTGTTGTTTGGGGGGGGTGGGGGGGTGTCCATATCCTCTGAGATATCTCAAATTATCAGTTTATCTAAACTGGGCCAAACATTTTTGGGTGCCTATTCGGAATGCAGGGGGTCAGTATTATTGTGCTTGAGATATTCATGCAGGAAGGATTTGAACGTTCCAGATTTATACATATCAACTCAAAGTTTGAGATTTCTCAGGGGATGTGAATCCGGGCTTGATCGGTACAAAAATATTGTGCTTTTGACAAGATCCTACAATCTGAATTGACTGAAAATGAAATTTTAGTTATTTCGAAATATATGATGCAATGTGAGACTACTATTTATATCAATTACCCAGTTATTGATATGTTGTATTTATTGGGCTTGATCTGTACAAAGGTAATGCTGGATCTATCCCATCCAATGGGAATGGAGGGTTAGTATTTTCAGCCGTATAACCTTGATAACCAATGTGAAAAGTTCCTTAAAAAAGAAAAGGAAAACTAAATTTATTGATGTCCATTTACTATTTAGATTAACTAGGTATCAAATTTAGGGGGATTCAAAAATCATTTGGTTCTCGTTCAAAAGTGCTGATTGTATTGCACTAAATATGAAGCATGGCCTATCTACATTACAGCTAACATATCTGTAATTTTTTTGTTTTGTTATTTTGATAAGCATTGTGTCGGTTTCAGGGTTATCGAACAAGTTTGCTGTCAATATAACATATCCTCTAGCGAAAAGGGCTTTATTTGACAGCCTCTATACAATTTGATAGCACTAACAGTGTTAATATTCCAGGTTGCTAAAATCATAGAAGTTGCTCCTATACGCGTGTATGAAGTTGCCACCTTTTACACAATGTTTAACCGTACTAAGGTTCCTATCTCTTTATATCTGTATTGATGTCATATCAGGTCAATATTTCGTGCAAAAGAAATTTTGCAACTAACATCTATTATTTACAAATATCGGGTTTGCATGCAAAGGAGGGTAATTATCCCCTTTTTAACATGCCAAATTTTGTTTTGATCAGGTTGGAAAATATCACTTACTAGTGTGTGGGACAACTCCTTGTATGATTCGTGGGTCCCGTGAAATAGAAGACACTCTGCTCAAACACCTTGGTGTCAAACGAAATGGTTAGTATATTGAATTGTCAAGTACACATAATATTGCATCAGTCAGAAGCGCTACCAGTTTGCATATTAGATGGAAAATATCACTTGTGTGCTTATGAATCGTAAGTGAGGTTAAGTATCATCATCCTTCAAAAATGGACACAAGCTACTTATAATTTATTGGGGAAATTTCATGTACACCCTTCAAAATGTCAAGTATATACCTCAATATCACTGTGTACTTCAAATGTGATGATTCAAGGTATCATCATCTTCGTACTTCAGACACTTACACAAGCATATACCTAAAATGTTATTGGGTATGCGTCAGAAGTAGAGAAATGACCCATTTACCCTTGAATACTGACCAATTAGAAGACTGACATTTTTCTTAAACATGCTACATATTTTTTTTATTTTTATTAACAAAGGGTAAAGTGGGTACTTTATAAAATTTAAAAGAGTTTTAATAGAAAAGACATAAATGGGTAAATTTGTGAGTTTTTGAAATTTAGAAGGGTAAATATGATATTATGAATTTTAGAGGGGAAAATATGTACTACCATCACATTTTGTCGATATGACATATTACCAAGCCTATTTTTTTTATTTTTTTTTTATTCATCATCTATTAGTATGGTACCGAGTTTTCTTTATATTTTCTTATATTTGTCTACCTTTTGTTGCAGAGGTAACAAAGGACGGTATGTTCTGTGTTGGAGAGATGGAATGCATGGTAAGTTTATCTTTTTAATCTTTTTAATCTGTGTAATCTCAAATTCCATTCTGTTAAAAGGTAAGAATAGTCTCATAGATGCCCCCTACAAGACGTATTCTCATATTTTCTCTTTAAAACATGGAACATATCAACACATCCTCCTCATCTATTTTATATAAATGTCAATACTACCCCTTTCCCTTCCTCATTTGTGTAGAATTAAACTTTGATACAAGGGTGATAAGGGGATGTATAATACTTTTTATATATGTCAAAAAAAAATTCTAACTAAATCAGCTACATTTTTTTAATTTTCTTTTTTCTATCTTTGGTGTGAATTCTACAGGGGTGTTGTGTGAATGCCCCCATGATTACGGTTGCCGATTATTCCAAGGGTTCTGAAGGCTACAGCTACAATTATTATGTAAAAATTCATTCCTGGAATTTCTATCTTTTTTTTTTTGTTAATACTTTTGTTTAATATTTGATTCTTTAATTATCAGGAGGATGTAACTCCTAAGAGAGTTGTTGAGATAGTCGAGATGTTAAGAAGGGGAGAAGCTCCACCAGTAAGACTTATACTGCCAATTATTATTTTTATACAGATTCCTAAGTTTTTATATTTCTTGTGGTGCCATTGTAATTATTTTTGTTCTAAAGTTCATGAAAATCACCTTTGTATTATCAAATCTGCTATGTACCTCAGCACTTAAATTACAAAAATCACCTCATTGAATGTCAAAACAATTGTCTCAATTAATGAGGAACTAATTCTCCATATTGGAATTGTAGAAAGGATTTTACATGAGGGTAAATAAGGGGCATATCTGTCTCATATATATAGATGGGCTAATGTACATTGCGAATTAAAGCACCTATTTTGATTTGTGCCCATATTTTGCAATTTCAAGGTCCAAACAGCCGATCCGAACCGCTCAACATGATCTCCATATTAAATTGTGTTGGGAGACCAAACTTTACATCTTTTGGAAAAAAATTTAGATAGGTACAAAATCACTATTTTTTATGGTCTGGAATTTTCTAAAAAGCTGCTATTTTGTACCTATCTAAAAAAAATTCCAAAATATGTGAAAATGTGGTCTCCAAACACAATTTAATATGGAGATTTTGTTGAATTTTTTGGACTTTGAAATCAGAAATATTAATGTGAATTAAAACAAGGACTTTAATTCATGATATACATTAGATTTTTGCATTAAGTAGGGATCGTTTAAGGTGGGATGGTTCTGTTTTTTTGGATATGCTTGATTTTCCAAACTTCTTTTTTCTAGAAAAATCTAATTTAATTCTTTACATAGGTCGGCACCCAAAACCCGGAGCGCATTATGAGTGGACCCGCAGGAGGCAACACTACCTTACTAGGAGAGCCGAAACCTCCTCCATGCAGAGATCTTGACGCATGCTAAATTCAAACGTGAATTTAGAATAATTGAATAATGAGAACTCATCTTGATTTGAGATGGACCGTACAAACCCAACTTTCGAGGATAGTTTTTTTAGCTTGTTTATTTCCTGTTAAAAAAAAGGTATTTATTATGGTTTTAAATTTATCTCATTTGTCATCTTTTAAGAAGGTTTTTTTTGTTGTATTCCTTCAAAAGTTTTACTCAGCAAATTGTCACCGAAATCTGATGTGAATTTGCAATGTTGCCTTAGTTAAGCGAAAGGATTGGAATTTATTTTGCAACTATTGTTTTCATAAATTGATATACATTTTATTTGAACAGGATATTTGCACACATACATCATGTTCACATGCATCATTTTGAAGAATTACGCTTTTAAACTATGATTTTTTTGTCGGTGGTGGTCGTTATTTGACCATGAAACACAAATTTGAAATAAGAATCATGAGATAATGTTTTAAGTTTAGAATCAGAATATCTAATAAGAAAAATACATTGGTAACTATGCATATAAATATTACCTTCAGTAAACAAGGCAAGCAGCATAAAGAAGCTACCTGGCCTTTTTTTTCCCTTTGAAAGAATATGTTAAAATTAGAAACTAAGGAAATTTCAAAATTGCATTTCTTAAATCGATATAACAATGATTCTTTATTCAGTGTGGTACCAGGATACAAGTAAAGTCTCATTTGGACATACATACCACTATGAAACCAAAAAAACGACACCCCCCCCCCCCCCCCCCACTCCTCCTCCCCGCACTATCACAATTATTTTGATTTTAGAGTATAACTAGGGTGTTTGATTTTAGAGTATAACTAGGGTGTTCCTAAGTTCACCAAGTATATTTGTGAACTCAATTCTAAAATATGTTGGATTAATTTCAAACAATGAATCGAAATCGTTGAAATCCTTCTAACTTATGAGTGATGCGTCTACATGTGAAAATTATAAATTTTTGAATTAATTTAGTATAAAGACAAATGGACAAAACTAGAACACAAATTAATTTTAAAACATTCATTTTTGAATGCTTTTTGACTACTTGACTATACAAAATTAATTTAAAATTTTTTTTTTTTTTTTTTTTGATAATCTTGATAGAAGCTATCAAGTTTTACAAAAAATTTAATTTTTTTTAATGTAGACGTATTAAGTCATAAGGTAGAATGATTTCAATGGTTTAAATTCGTCATTTGAATCCAATCCAACAAATTTTAGAATTGAGTTTACAAAACAAATTGACGAACTTAGGAACATCCTAGTTCTACTCTTGATTTTATATCTATTCTTTTTCAACTGGACAAACATAAATACTGTTGTATATATAGAAAAGTGAACTGAAGAATTAAAGACTTGTATGGACTAGATTGTGAAATGTTATATACTTGGTGTCAATTTATAAACTTGTGATTTTCCTCCCTTATTTATGTATTAACGTTTTTAATCACTTAAAAATTGTGCAAGATACAAAAATACAAGAGCAAACATCTTTCTAACAAAATTAAATCGATAAGATTGTAAAAGCTACAATGTACTTTTGCATGATTACACTAATTCCCGGTCTCAAAAAACACGAAAACTAAAGCAAATTATTAAATATCAGATGAAACTAATAAAAAACTGCACTAGATATAACATTATAGAACAAACATGTTCCTTTTTTCTTTCACACACTTTCTTTGTTACTGGAGGTCTCCAGTTCCTTCTTCGGCTCACCACCAGCAACTGCTTGGGGTTTCTCTGGTGGAGGGGCCCCATTTTCAGGGGTTTCTTGCTTCAATTCCGTCTCAAACTCTTTTGCAGCCTAAAATAAATTTTGAGAGTTGTCAGAAGAAAATATATCAAAGATAATAGGAGGCTAGCAAATGTACCTATTTCTGGCCATTCCGAAAGGTTCAAAATACCATATAAACCCCCCCTGATAAATGATATATATCTCAAACCGCAGCGTAACATTATATAACCAAATCTACTTTTTACGGACTAACTCTGGCAAGGAGGGGAAAATAGGGGAATTCTTCAAGTAAACTGGAAAGGGGCATAAATTATACATTTAATTTTGTAGGGTACATATTTCTTTTCTGTATTAAATTTTGCAGGGTGCACATGAATTTGCCCCCTTTTAACTCTGCTATCAATTTCAACAATCTGATATTGTGAATTTGACTCACGGGTATTATAAAAATGTTCGAGAAAATTTCTCCAGCTACCCATAACATCAGGATAATGCAAGTTTAAAGTATAAACACCATGATTATATTGATCTGTAAGTTTATATATATTGCAAGCAAATATTGTAAGTTTTCAAGTTGACTTCAATGCAATACCAAGAGAAATACAATTATTTATCTAGATTCAACAAGACTCAGTTATCTAACAGTAATAATTACAGTTAAAATCAAATCTTAGTTGCATCTAAAATCAAGCCAAACACCAATCCTAATAAATAGCATTAATGTCAAAACTCTGAATTACAAACTATACCAAGAAAATTTGAAAGAGTTTAATGACATCTCAATACCACCATAATTGATGCTTTCAAAGAGAATAGGACAAGGCTACAAAAGTTTCTTTAAATTTTTTTTATTTTTTATTATACCAATTAAGCTCTAATTATTGCAATTGAACCCTAAAACTTAAAATGTCTTACATAACATCACTTCTTCATAATTGATGCTTGTTTGTTCAATTCTTGCTAATTAGTCAAAATTACAAAGTAAACAGCCAAATTAAATTTCATTCTCAGAATCTCAGATCTAAATAACAGTACCTTGAGCCTTCTCCATCCAAATAACAAAAAATATAATAAAAAAACATAATACCTGTTGAAAACCCTTGACAGTCTTGCCAATGTTCCGGCCAATCTCCGGCAGCTGTTTCGGGCCGAAAACTAGCGCCGCCACACCAGCAATCACCACCAACTCAGGCACACCTAATCCAAAGAAACACTTGCACTTCAGCGCCGGCGATCTGGTCCGGCGTGGTCTGGAAACGGAGACTAGCGGTGGCGCTTGTGGGGCTCGCCTGGAAGTGAAAGAGAGCGAAGCACGGGTGGCGAGAGAGGAGCGTTTGCTCCTGCCCAGGAGCAAAGAGGCGGCGACTGGAGAGGTGGTGGTGGTGGAGCAGCATGCTATCTCCATTTCTTGGGGTTTCTTTTCTTTGACTTGATTTGGATAGTGTGCTGCTGTTGTTTATTGGTTTGGGTTCACAAATGGGATATTTAGGGGATTCAGATTCAGTAAAATACCTGACCGCGTACAATGCGATCGTAGTCGTTCGTTTTAATCGAACACGATCTCAAAATATTTTGGTTTGGAATAGAGTATTCTACATGATCAGGTACCATAGGACGAATACTCACTCGTATTTCGGAACTCAGAACTCAGAATCTGATATGATACTCGGGAATTCAGATCCAGTGCAACTCCTGACCGCGTAGAATGATATCTGAGTCGTTCGTTTTAATCTAACACAAATCTCGAAATATGTTAGTCCGACTGTGAGTATTATACACTGTCAGGTACCTTAGGTATTTTCGCTCCAATTTCGGAACTCAGAACGTGATCCTCGTGCGCAACTTTGTTTAGAGAAATTTTCGTGGGGAAATTTTTAAGCATATCCTTCCAAAATTTTGAAATTAATTTATGTATTTTCTTTCTAAAATTTATAATATCATATTTAATGTTTCAAAATTTCAAAAGCTCACACATATATCTAATTTTTCGTCTTTTCTATTAAAACTCATTTCAAATTCATGAAGTTCTTATTTTATCCTTTACTAAAAAAATATAAAAGATGCAGCAAATGTTGAAATATTGAGTGTTTTAATTGGTTGATTTGTACATAGGTAGGAAAATAAATCATTTGTGCTCACAAATCAACCAATTAGTGACTAACAATTCACTTACACATGACATGTTTTTTTTTTCTTACTAAAGAGTAAAATGGAACTTTATAAATTTAAATGAGTTTTAATAGAAAATCGTTTTTTGAAATTTAACTGATGTTTTTTACTATTTAGATTCTTTTTTTTTAATATAAAATAGTTATGGAATCATAAACATAATAAATTTGATATTATGTAAGATTTTGATATGTTGATCAATCATGAAAAATCATAATTTTAACTTTTAAGTATATTAGATAGAATACTAAAGAGAACGGGTTCCAAATTCCCAACGAGATAATTTTTTATGCCACAAAATGATCCAACCTTACCTTTTCCATTTATATTTTTAAAATTTAAAGTATTAATGAAAGATACAAACAGTTGAGCTTATTCATTTTTATGAGGAATGTGTCTATATAAAATTTTATGAGTTTCGCAATTTATTATTCATTACTACAAGTGTTAAAAATTGAATGAATCTTGTTAACTATGTTTAATTAATGTGTTCCTCATGACATGAACTATATATATTGTCCAAAGAGTGAGTCTATGGTACTATGCATATCACAAATTAGTTTATAATACATATCAATATTTTAATTTTCAAAATTCTAACAATCGACTCGAACTATTCAAAATAATTTTCATATGAATATATACTTGCAGACTAAATTTTATATTTTTTAGAATTTTTTTACTATTAGTTAAGATAGGTAGAAAATCACTGTTTTGGATGGTCCATAATTTTCAGATCAAGTGATCTTCTACTTATCTTGAAAAATAGTATAATTATAAAAAAAATATAAAATTCGGTTTGCAAGTAGATATTCATATGGGGAACATGTTGAACGGTTCGGATCAACCATTAAGATTTTAA
Source organism: Carex cristatella (assembly GCA_024447775.1). Lineage (NCBI taxonomy): Eukaryota > Viridiplantae > Streptophyta > Magnoliopsida > Poales > Cyperaceae > Carex > Carex cristatella. The sequence continues at coordinate 10,144,397 of JAJHPF010000001.1, forward strand.
AACTAGAAATATTGACCCGTATTATAGATCAACCCACGATATGTATAGCACCATAGACTCAATGCAGATCAATCCGTATTACCATAGTACCAGAAATATATTACCATAATACCAGAAATATTGACCCGTATTATAGATCAACCCGTATTACATTTTATTTGAATTTTTACTGATTTTTGGGGCTGATGCAATGCAAGTCAAGATGTGTCCTATTCATTTTTATTGAATTTTTCTTGTACCAGCTGTACATGGTTTAGGTACCTGACTTGTGCTATCTGTGCTATCTATTTAAACAAAAAGTATCAAATTGGTGAAAAACACACCCATAGAACACTGTGCTATGTGTGCTGTGGGGCTGTTTTATGCCCTTTTATTAAGACTTAATTATTCTAAAACCTAGATTATCCACATAAGTCCTTGCTTTTCTAGAAAATCACAAAGACTCAATTTTTAGGGATTTAAACCCTATTATATTGCTCAAAACCTCTCATTTCTTTCATTAAAGCTCTTCTATGCTATTACTTGACTTTTATTCATTCTAGTCCTCATTTATAAGTGTATACACACAAAAATGATGTTTAGTACAATTGTAGTCATAAACAAAAAACTTCACATCCAAAACAATACCATAGTTTTACAGCTTTGACAGGGTACAACCCATTGGGTACTGAGATGATCAAGGGGATTTGTTTGGGGCACTTTCAGCTTACCAGTGTCCTGCATTAACTTTCTTACCAGTAGATTGCAGCGTGTAGAAACACATATAGAAGCACACTTCAGGCACAAATTAAGAATTTAATACAATGACTTGTCTAGGAGAAAACTGTAAGTTTTGGATTTTTCATTGTGACATAAACTTCTAATAATCTTTTTGGATTTTTCATTGTGACAATAAACGTCTAACTGTGGATGCACAATCAGGAGCTGATCCATGTACCACCTCAGCAATGAACTATAAGACTGCTCCATCAATTATTTAATCAGGAGCAGACTGTGCTCTTCCGAATTTCCAAATTGTTTTCACAAATTGCATAAAATACAGCCAGTTTGAAATGACCAAAACAAAAGGAACAAACTCAATTGTTAGCGAAAAGGAAAAAGAAAAAAGAAAAAAAAAGGCACGAACCCAGTTAGGAATCACCAATTAACTTTGGCAATTCATGCTAAATTCGTACCAGTACATGCCATTTAATTAAGAAGAGAAATTGGAAATTACCAATTAAACTAATTGGCAATTAACTTATCACAAATTGCTATCAATGGTGCTTTTTAGTATAAATCCGAACATTGAAAGAGCAACCAGCATACTTGCCAAATACGAAGAGAAGGGATGAAAAAATACCTGTCAAAATCGATGCCAAAAGAGAGCTCATCACGATGCAAATATGACCATCAGATTAATGAGTTTTGCACTTGAGAACCATCACTCTAGATCAGAGAGAAGGAGAAAGTTTTTTGGGCAGATTAATGTTTTCAGTCAGGTAATGTACAGGCTTCACATCTGGCTTAGGGTCAAATTGAATTTGGATTGCTCATGTTTCAAGTCGGGTTAATATTTTACACAAGTACTGGTGAAAATGAAAACTAATAAATCAGACCAGTTGGGTTCAGATTCAAAATTGGACAATTCTGTGTGTTTCTGATTTGGATCAGATTTTACTATTACCAGCATGTATTTGATTATAAAAACCTCAACATCTAGAACTTACACATTGGGTTATTTAGCACAATCTACATGCTTCGAACTTGAGACCTATATCCACTCTGGTAGCGATCAGGTCAACATATAATCTATAGAAAAAATAAAACATAAAAATTTGAAAATTGCTCTGAAAGGCCAATAAGTACCTGCATAGGTCAATAAATACCTGATTTCATAAACAAGTGGCCTACAATCTTCCATCCGCTCTCATCCTGAGACCCTCTGATATACAGTACCAGTAGCCTACAAGATCTAGTACCGACCTGGTACTTGTTTCAGTTATCATCTCTAATATGTACTTAAATCTTTTCAGAGCATCCATTTCAATTGTATACCTTTTAGTTAGCCATATCTTCTGAATTTTTATCGAAAACTTTTAACTTTTAACTTGTTATATTGGGACAGTCATATTTATGCAGCAATTTAACTATTTTTATCTAACCATTCTCCTTGCATCCAGATGCAGTGTGGATATGGAAGTCCCAATTAACTATTCATGATACTCTTGTTTAACATATAATTTTCTTATTGGAATATTGAGTCATATTATTATATAGTAATGGTACAACAACCTGCCTTATATACATTCACAAAATATTTGTGCTTGGCATGCAAATAATTATATACACAAACAATAACATAATAGTAATTACTGCCACATACTACATATTCATAAATCATAGCCAGTCATACAACATATGAAGGTCATAATTTAGATATATAAAATGGAAATAAATATCCAACATGGTGAATAATTACAAAAGATCAAATTTCACCAGATTAGAATATTAGTTGGAATCAAACTAAATCTTAATATAATAACCCCAAGTGGGATTAAAATTAACCCAAGCAGCAACAGTGACGATCTATATTTAAACTATCTCAGAACTTAATATGTGGGCCTTGACTCGTGAGTACCTGAAACCAACATAAGAGAAAACATGTGAGAGAAAATTTCTTGGTCCAGTATCCACCCGTAAATTTCTAAAGTTCAAGCGGTGGTATTAATACCAGTTAGTAGGTAAATTTGTAATACTAAAATAACTTTGCAAAAGCACTTATCACAAAAAGAGTTAAGAAAGCAGTCCAATTGAAAAAACTGAACTAAATTTCTAACAAATTAAACAAAAAGCTAAATTAATACTCAATTAAACTTACTTGGCTCTTAATGCATAATTAATATCATAGAGCTATACCAGACTAGGCACAAACCAAGGCCCCACTGAATCAAAAGGGCAAGGCAGCACCTCAATTGTACCATCTCCTATGTCGTATCTACAAAGATATTGATTGTGTTTCACGAAGTAAATGCAATTCCCTTTGAATCCAGCAAAGTTACTCGCACAGAAAGCTAACCCCCGATTATATTGTAGAAACAACATTTGGTTACCGATATCAGTGATTTTCACCCAACAAGGTTTGGCTTCACCATCACCGAAATAGAGAAAGTATATATCAAAGTGGCATGGCTTTACCTCATAATTATAGAACAACCTTAGGATCTTTCCTCCTGACTCAACCATAACTGTGTAACCTTTTAGAGAAGGGTTTGTGCCCTCTGGTGGTGCGACTTGATAAACCAATTTTTTGGTGGCAATATCAATAACACTTGTAATGCCAGTTTGTCTGTCGTTGCTAAAGTATTGTCCCATATAAAATGCATTAGCACTGTTGCCGACCCCTTCTACGTAGACCCAATCATCAGCGTTAGGTCGCCAAAAAGCCATCAAATTGGGTGGGGTAGTCCAATTGTCAGAATAATTTTTAATTCCCGATATAACCACAATATCGCCGCCTTCAATTGGATTCGGACCAATATAGTCAGGGGAGAACCCAAGGTCATTAACAAAAGGAACATGAATCTGATCATGAGTAAGAGGATTAAGGAGATATCTCTCGGAATTTCCAAAGAGATAGGCAAGTAGATAGCGGCATCCGGGGCCATGGAGCCAGGCACGACGAGAACCTGGACAAGTGATAGTATGAACTTTACCAGATGAGAGACAGTAGAAGCGTATAATGGCGTTTTCAAGGTCTTGATGGCGTTCTAGACGACACTCTAGAAGCCAGGGGAGTTGTGGGGGAGGATCAGTGATTGGGGCCGACAACTGCCAGCTCTTGCACACAGCACGGAAACGTATGAAATCAGAGATATCAGGGAGCTTTTTGGAGAAGAGATGAAGAATGTCTTCTGGAAGTTCAGACCAGTTTCTCCCATGGCTTAGGACGCCATTGGTACTGATTTGCACTCCCGGTATCACCATTAATCTGTTACAGTACATGTTATATTGTCATTGTCCATAATTCAATAACAATACATGAAAAAATTTCAACCTAAACCTGGCTGTAGACCCTAAACCAAAAATTGTATCACTAAATAAAAAATGCAATGAATCCTCAATTCATAACCCTAAACATTGCATGTCATACTGAAAAATACCTACTAAGGCACGATTGCAATACTGATCTTAACCTAAATTCAACCAAAAAACAATTATTGAAGTTCAACACAAAGAAAATAGTTCATATATGCGAAAATTCAACAAAAAAGGCATCCAAAAAAAACACAATCAGAAAAGATAAAGGTTATCAGCAACTAAAGAAGGAGATTCAACAAAGGAAGAAACATAACCCATTTGAGAAAGGGACTATACCACAATTATAACCAAATTTTTTCCCTATTCAACCAAATTAAAAACTCAAACAGTAAAGTAGGTTCGCAGCAACTAAGGAACAACAGTTAACATATTTAAAACACTAAAGAACATCATTTAACACAATTAAAATACTGACTGGTTCTTACCCTTTCACAATAGCAATCACACAAAGTTCATGCATTATTCAAACTCAGCAAAGCACAAATTCAAAACATCATTTAACACAAATAAGACCACAATTAGGTTCCGCACAGCACAAAACTAAAAAATAAGATCCATAAAAGCAATAAGCAAAGTCCAAAACTAAAAAGTTTTAGGTAATTATTACGAAAATTAAATTTGGTGCTTAGGTGAAATGCAAGCTTAAATTATCAAAAACTCAAATCTTTCAATTTTACCTCAGGTTTCAGGAGAATTACACCACAAACTAATATTTTCAGTTCAGCTTTTACAATAGAAAATCTTACCGGTACAAACTGGTACAGACCAACCTTTTCTTAACTACACGTGTTCAGTTCCTTTCCAATACAGAAATCCTCTTACAAAATTAATGATTAAGGAATATATAGTTTGTTTAGAGATTACCTGGTCAAGAGAAAACAGAGTTCACAAAGAGAAAGCAGGTGAAGGATGTGCGATGTCCGAGTTGAGCCGATTGAGATGGATTGAATGGTGAGGCAGAGCATCGTTGAAATCGCTTTTTATGTACTATTCATGGCGTCGGTTGTTAGAAAATTGGTTGAGTGCAAGGAACAGTCAAATTGGTTGAATGGTAATCCAGTATGGCTACACATTATAATTAGCAATTATATTAATAATAAAAAAAACTTCATTTACATATTCCTGATTTTATGTAACGTTCGTACTAATTTAGCTAAATAATTACAACGTCATTAAATAGTAAAGAGTGAAGTGGTCAATTGTTCATATTTTATTTTTATTTTTTGATAAAATATTTTATTTTTATTAGTGGATTATTGTACTGTAAGAAGTGGTCTTAACATTACTTTTGGATTAATTATGTTTCTACAATTTTTTCCCTTTTAATAAAAGTAAACTTTTTTAAAAAAGAAATCAGAGTTTCTGATTTAATTCTTCTGACCGATTCCTCCGACTGTGATTCCATGATCAGCTAACCGATACCGATTCCAATCTGGATTTTATTCCGATTCCAATTTTTAGAAGTACATACATACTTGAAAACCGAAATTTTTATGAATAAGATATAAATAAAAAAAATATCGGTTTTGAGAAGATTTTGTTTAAAATTTGAAAACTGGAAAAACCATGATTGCTGACAATGTCATCTGAACGTGATTGTTGACAATGACCATATTAGCAAAATTAGATTAGCGATGGCTAACGTGTTTACAAAAAATACAAAAATTATGGTTGTTATGGACGATAACGGCCAGCTACAGTGATCCGGGAATTGAACTAAAAAAATAATATTGTAGCTAGCTGGTATGCACGATAACGGCCATATCAAGAGAGGAAAAAAACTAATTTATGACCTTAAATTCTACAGAAGACAAGGATACAAGAAAACAAGGATACAACAGTAGATTCTACAGAAGATCCCATTATAGATTCTTGGTTTGGTTATTGGAAATTCTTGTTGTTACCTGGATCACAAAATACATACTAATTCTTAAATTTTGGAAGGAAAAAAACTAATTTTATGACCTTAATTTTTTTTTCAAAATACATGCATATATATGTAAAAGATCATAACATTTTGACTTTATTTTAGTTATTATCGAGAGCTTAAAAAAATATTGATGTAGATGCTTTATGGACATTATTTTTTTTAACTTAATGGTTATATGAAAACAAATAAAAATGATAATTGTTTAAGAAAATAATATACATCGGTTTGTTTTGTTTTGAAATATAATTTTTAATTTTTTTTTTATTAGAAAATTAAAAGTAGAAACATGGAGGCACAAAATGTTTTGGTATTTGAAGTCTCTGCTTTGAGCAATCTTGTTTTGTTTCAAGGGAACTCTCAAATTTTAAATTTGGGAGATTTTAAAAGAGATCAACAATAATATGATAGGTTGATTATGGTTATCTATTGACTGTATTTGATAGTGATTGTCAAAATATTAAGTTTAAAATTATTTTCTATTGCAATACGAAAGAGTTGAGAGGATGGGAAGAGATATTTTATCCAAAAGATGTGTATGATTTAAAAAGAAGTGTATGATACAAAAGCTCAATTTTACCCTAGTTGACTTTATAATTAATTTTGAGCTTTTTTTTATCAAATTAATTTTTAAGCTCAAGTTGACTTTATAATTAAAAAAAGCTCATTAATTATAAAGCAACTAGCTCAAATTAAAAAAAGCTCAATTTTACCTTAGTTCTACTCATAATAATAATAATTTAGTGCGGAAGCTCAATTTGAAAAGATTAAAAAAGAAGAGAGCATGTTCGTAAGAGAGAGTAGCCAACAATTTTCCCAGTTTTACATGTAAACTGTCAATGCTCCTGGAGCAGCATATCTAGAAGATTAAACCGCAGTAATCAGAAATGCGATCGCCACAATTGAATGCCTCGGTCTAGAGAAAATACGACATCTGCCTTGATTTCTGCCTTGATTTGCTAATTTAATTGCTAAATTCTTGTTGGCACTTTAATTTATTTTTTCACTGACGTATAATTCATTTACGAAGTTAAGATTTGATAGGAGAATATGAGCAATGTTGTATACCAAGGAGGTACATATATTGATAGCAAAGAGCTAGTTTGAAATCGTTAATATAAATAGGAAATTAATACAAAATATTTTATGCACCAACTAATGAGAGAAAAGAAAATTTTACTATTTTCTTTAGAAATAAAATGATGAACTGTATGAACAACTAATGGGAGAATTGAGTGGCACATGAAAAGTATTAAAGAGTGGAGGAGAAATACGAAATTCACGACGATTTTAAGAATTTAGAAAAAAAAAATAGTATTATATAAAGAAATAGAGCTATTTTTCAATTTCCGTCTGAAAAAATCTATTATATGAAAAATTGAATTCTTAAATGAGACAATTTCTATCATAAAATTTTGTTGCAGAATTTTTTTTTTGAAATGTTAAAATTATGTATAATGAAGAAAAAAAAACACAGTTAACCGTTTAATATTGCAAAATGATACAAAAGATGTGTATGATTTAAAAATTTTGAACATATGATGAGGCAATCAATCGCACTTCATAATGTAATTTTTAGTAGTAAAAATGGAAAATAAATGAAAGAATTTAGTTGCACGTAGAAAGTATTAAAGAGTGGAGGAGAAATTCGAAATCGATGAAGAGTTGAACAGTCTCTTAAAATGCATTAAAGCATTTTATTTTTATTTTCATCCCAAAAAAAATTTTATTATGAAAAATTGAATTTTTAAATGAGACAATTTCCATAAAAAAAAAAAAAATTCATAGCAGCAACTTTTAAAAATAAATATTTTTTTATCAAATGCTAAAATTGTGCATAATGAAAAACAACATAATAATCGGCAGGCATAAAAAAAAAATACCAGTCAATGATTAAATGATGATCGGGAAGAAAACTGCAGAAATAAAAAAAAAATGAATCAGTTGTAATAAATAAAGGAGGGATCGGATAAAAATATTGACATAGCAACCTTTTGCTTCGAGCATCGCACTAGTTGTTTGAAGTCAAACAAACTCCGTAATCGTGTGTTGCACGAAGCAAACAATTCTCTGTCAATATCTTTATCCGGAGGGATCATTCCTTCAAGGAAGATGAGTACGTGCAGAACAAGGAAACAAATTCAAAGAGCCGATTTTTTTTTTTTCAAATAACAGGGTAAAAATAGTTAAATAGTCAAATACCAGGCTGTCATTTGCACAAGACAGAAATATACCATGTGGCCCGGGAGATTTCATAATTTCCATTTATTGAAGTTTTATGGATTTTTAATCTATTGTTGATATGTTGAGTCTCAGCCACACAGAAAAAAAGAAAAGAAAAATTACACAGTGGAGTGTGCACTGTCATTGAATCTGGTTCAGGCAAAAATTCCCGATACGAGGGAAACTGCTAATATGCTACGCGTAGCATAGAGACCTCCATGCAATGGCTCAAAATTTGAATTTTCAAAATTCTAACTGTTGATTTAAACCGTTAGATGTGTTATACATATTGAAATGTGCTTGCAGACCAAATTTTTTATTTTTTTCATTTTTTTTACTATTTATTAAGCCACTTTGAAAATCGTTGATCCAACAGTTTCACTGTTTGGTTAAGCCACCGTTGGATCAGCGATTTTCAAAGTGGCTTAATAAATAGTAAAAAAATTTCAAAAAATATAAAATTTGGTCTCCAAGCACATTTCACTATGGAGAACACATCTAACTGTTCGGATCGACTGTTAGGATTTTAAAAACTCAAATTTTGAGCCGTTGCACGGAAGTGCTCTATGCTACGCGTAGCACCGTAGCCCTGTCCCGATATGAGTATAAACTATATGAGTTAATGGACATTTTAATATGAAGAAGTGAAATTTTCACATAGTTAATTCACTACTGCAACCTTTTGGGATTTTTGACTGCTCAGAAGGGTAAAATAGGTACCAGTAGTTAGACTTCCTGTCAAACTAACAAAGCCAAAAGCACAAAATACATGATAAACATTATGCTCAAGCTATAAACATTATATTGCATAAAAGAGGATTGAAAATTGAATTAAAGAAAATAAGAAACAAAGACCATGGTATACCCTCAATTCTCAGCGGAGGAACATTGTCTCCGACGATCGTCGGAGGCCGAGACTAGGTGCAGTCTGTTCCTCGTGTTTGGACGATAACACAGGTGTATCTGCCTAGCAACGGCGTAGCTGGAAGCTGGCCCGACTTGTCAGGCACAAACCCCAGTCACCATTAGTGCCAATGGAGAAATTTTAAATCTCGCACGGATCTTGACGACGGGAAATGAAATCTAACGTCGAATTGTTTGTAACGGTCCCTGACAAACAAAGGGGCCCGCCTTCAGTGAATCAGGCGTGAAGTGGCTGAGCCAAACGAATTCTGCAGTAATCTGATTCGAGTCACACATGGACGATGGACCCAATGGCCTTTTGTGCGCATAACCCTGAAGACATTACACTCTCACAGAGAAGCCCCTGCTTCCTCGCGCTTAAGCCCCCGACGATTTTAAAATATAAATCCAGACTTGCAGGAGACTTGTTTGTCAGTTCCATTTCAAACTCAAATTTCCAAAAAAAAAAATCAGTTTAACATCTTACAACCTTTTGTCCGGGATCTTAAGTGAAGATCATAAGTGCGCGAAGAGAACGATCTGAGGAGGGAGGCGAGGAGGAGAAGAAGAGGAGGAGGTTCTCGTTTAGCAAGCCAGGCGAGCAGCTTGAGAACGAAGAGGAGGGAGGTGCGCGAGCAGCTTGGGAACGAAGACGAGAGAGACGGTGCGTGATTCGACTCTTTGGTAACTTGACTCGGATTAGATCGACTCAAATAGGTTAGGGATGGATTATTTCGAGTTCGAGCCGAGTTTGGACTCAACTTGAATTAAACTCAGCTCAATTTGACTCATTTAAGAGCCCAACTCAAAATCCATGAGTCGGCTCGACTCGTTTAGTAGTTGCCACTTTATCAAGTAAACCCTGAAAACTCCTCCAATTGCCCGTGATGCCCATGCCCTCTGAATTTAGTGCACTCTTTAATAAATCGCTTTTACGGCCTGTTATACATGAAGTAATGAAAAGATGCCATAGAAGATCCTTCAGTCTTTCCAAGTGGAAAATAAAATAAAAAAGTTTTTTTACCGATTCAAACTATGTGTCAGTAAAAATTGTACTGATCGTTCTATGTATAAAAAAAAATAATGTATTTTTTCTCTTTTTCTATCTTACTTATTGCTTTCCCAGGCACAAAACATTACATTTACAACACGGATTTTGAACAACAATTATTCTACATATTTGTGACATTCTCATCTTCTTCCAACATCTAAGAAAAAGATAGGAGAGATCCATTAGGAAATCGGAGACCTATAAAGGGTAGTCTTGATATCTTGGAAGACATATTTGACGACCACATGGCAAGGACTTGTTGCCATTACAGTCTAGTTTCGTGCTCACAGAGACGTAGGTGTAGGGGTGTTCATTTGGTCCGGTTTAATCGATTTTGGACCGAATCGAATTAGATCAGTTCAAACGGTTCAGTTTTTTTGGTTTAATGGTTCGGTTCGGTATATTTTTTAAAACCAAATTATAACTTCGGTTTAGTTCGGTTTGAAAATTTTCAAAACCGAAATAACCGGACTGACCGAACTTTTATTTATTATGAATTTGGTCCGGACCATTCCGATTTATTTCTTAATAAATTGCTTTAAGTACTTCGTTTTATTTCTTAATACCCTGATTTATTTCTTAATATACTTCAGTTTATTACAAAACAATTGCTTTAAATAAAAAATAATATATTTCGGTTTGAACCGAACAAACTGAAATAAAACTTTGGTTCGGCTCGGTTCGGTTGCAATACTAAATCGGTTTGGTTCGGTTCTATTTTTTAAACCGAATTATAACTTCGATTTGCCTAGTTCGGTTCGGTTGAAACCGAACCAAACCGATGAACACCCCTATGTAGGTGATCTCTTAGGATCAACATATTTCATGGCTATGCTTCTATGAAATCAGCTATTATGTTCTACTTCAAATTTATGTTTTATAAGTTGGCTTAAGTATAGGATGGTTCTTAGGATTAAGGTGGAGAACTATTTCTCCTTTTTCGAGATATAAGTGTTTGACTTCTAGAGACGTAATTATTTATCTTTAGATAAAGTGTAATTATTGTTGCACCTTTCCTAACATAACGATCTTTCAAGAGAGCACGTGCTCAATTTTCGAAAATAACATTTTTAGATGCTAGGGTATAACAGGGCCTTTAATTAAAAAAAAAAAATGCCAGTATATGGCCTCGTTGCTATGCCCTCAAAGTTGTTAACCGAATCAATTTAAATCTGAAAAAACAACCAATGTAAGGGAAAATGCTGCCCAAATGTAGCTAGTATTTTTACAAAATGAAATTGTTTTATGTATTGTAATTTTCTTGTTGAAAAGTACGTCTATTTTGATCCTATTTGCACTAATTGGTTGCATTCTGATGTTTCTGTTATTCTCTAAACTTGTTGGCACTTATAAGACATATATGCATATATATATGTCCTTCTGGTACAAACAGAACCCCTTTTTACCTATTTTCACTCAAGAATTTTTTTATATTTATTAGTAATGAATTTCAACCTGCTCTTTATATAATTATATGGTTAAAAAAAAAATCAAATTTCAATTTTAGGGGTTTCTTTATATCTTTGACCAGAAAGATTTAAATTACAAAATCATTTTTTATATGAGCTTACCAATATTTCAGTGCATGAAGGACACCGAGATGGACGTTATCCTCATTTTTCATATCTTTCTGAGTAATGGATAAAATGATACATGATTTTAGTGTTCAGCTGGAATTCTGAATAAGCTGAAATTGCATACAAAATATAAAATTTTAATAGCACTCTGTTGGCCTTGAGTAAAATATTCAATTCTCTATTATTTGTAGACCAATAAAGAGAGGACCTTTTCCAACTGGTTTCAACTCCATTAGATAAGCCTATAGATAGATATTAAATTTAACAAATGGCATTTTGTTAATACACTGAATCGCCTCATTAGTCACCTTCTGGATCGCCTTTCCGATCGAAGTCCAGTCGCTCCATCAAAATATTACACTAACTGTACATTTATAAATCAATTCAATCCACAGTTCTTACATAATTTTCATAAATAGAAAGATAGAAAATAAGATTTTATTAATCACAATAAATATAGAAACACACCTGATGTACTGTATAAAGTACAAACATTTACTTATACAAACTTCAGCAATATTATTGTTTTTCATTCACAAATCACAACTTTATAGATGTAGTTTCATAATTTACAACCACTTTTTTGTTATTACGTACAAAGTAATCCTTTCCATTATATGTGAAGATAAATATAGATATATATTTTAGTTTGGCACTTCTCCACGCCTTGTTTTTCGTTCAGCAGAAAGCTTCTCTGCGAAAATTGTGAGCATATGTCCATTGGTACCAGCTCCAGGATCCTCCTCGTACAGGCCAGTCTCTATATTGACTCTCGAAACGGGCATGTTCAGAAGGCCATTGCCAATCTTCACAAGTTTTTGCATGTTCTCCATGGAAGAATCATCCATTGAACTTGTACTACCTGTGAGTTCATCATACTGATCCCCAGATTGTCAGCAAAATATACATTTCAACAATCCTAAAACAAATTAAAATGACATTTCTAGCGCTAAAAATGCAGGGCATTCTCTCTCTTCCTCTCCCTCTCTCTCAAGGATAGGATTTCATTCTTTCTATGTTATGGCCATCTAAAATTTATTTTCTTAATACATGCACATGTGAACAAACTTTTTAACACTGTGACGGGGTGGAGCACCAAATTAATCAATGAATGCATGTTGAGCACCCAGTTAAATTAGCCAAGAATTATTCAAGAACTACTTAATGAGTCTATCTTTATCGATGTCACCTTGCCAGCTCCATCATAACAAGAAGATCGATTAAAGAAGGCATGCACAATTTTAGCAAGAGGGCCTTATAACAAATTATATATATTAAAGGCCGTGATAATGTAACTTGTCATCATTTACATAAGTAGTTCATTAAGAACTATTGAAATAGTATACCTGTATGCGTAGATAGCATTCCTCTGACCGGAGCGCCTGAAAAAGATAAGACAGATGAATATCGACCATGTCACCACTTCCATTGTTAAAAATGTCAAAAATTGGTGAGGCACCCTTCCGTGTGAGCCATCGTAAGATGCCCCACTTGGAAACCTGCTGTGCAGTATACTTCTCCTCAATCTTGCCTGATCCAGTCCCAATTGAGATCACTAAATATTTGTGGTAGTCTGTAGGCTTGATCGGGAAGAACTGATCATTTCCAGTAACAATCTCCCGTGTAACTTGGCTCATAGCAGCAAGTGTCTAATATATACATATGTATACAACAACAAAAAATGAGCTTGACGTAAAAGGTAGATATGACATCATTTGTAGCTAAATAACAATACAAAGGATATACTAATAACCAATGATATAAGCAAATTTCATTTTTAGTTTCTATCTGAATAATCATCACTTGTATATATATATGTTCATTTGAAAAATTCTTTTTCATAAATGATGTTAATAAAGTATTACCTGTTGGAAATTTTATTTCCAAAGTAATTAATATTTTATCTTTATTCATGTGTTTAATTTAGAAAATAAGTCAGTTATCTCTGGCAGGTCTAGTATGATCCCTCGTATGTCCTTGTAACTCAAAACTCCTCTAATTCATGAAAATATATGTATATATCCTTTTCAATATTTTATAATTTTGTCTATGGGATGGTAACTTTTCTTTCTCATCTTTAATTATAGAGCAACGTAAACATCTCACAATGTGTTATGAGGGAGACTTACGTAGTTGTTTTGTGGTCCAGAATAAGTTATTAGAAGAGCCATATAGGAGATTATTACCTATGTAAACACTTGCCTTGGTTTCATTAATTTAATTAGAGGGCTAATAATTAAGCACGGTAATTGCTACCACATCATCATGGTAATTAAAATTAAGATATATAATATATGGCCAAGTAATCTCCATTTCTTTCACAAGATTAATAGCAGATGATCGTGCTCCATACCACATTAGTGTTTTATTATATTTTGTATTTCAGCTAAAGGAAATGAAAACAAAACTTGAATTTGTGGTTGTATAAATTTTTTAAAACTTATGTCTATAATAATACTTATTAAGAGGTTGCATTGGGAAAGTCGCTATTATATGTGTACCGGATTATTTGCGACAACACCACCATCGACAAGATTGAATTCCCTGGTACTTCCTTTGTCATCCTTTGTCTCAAAATAATGTGCTGGAAAGTATGTTGGTGCTGCGGAAGTGGCTATACCTATGTCAGATAGCAGTGCATCCTTCAGCGGTAAAAATTTCAGCTGACAGCAAATTAAGTTGAAAATACAGCATTATCAGTAACATTATACCTTAATCATGAGATAAATTAGTATTATATCTTGCAAGACCATCTCATTTTTCTTCATTTCTTACTAATTGGTTCCAATAAGTTGGGAGTTACCTGGAATTGGTGAAGCTGGTCAGGCCCATATATGTTTGAAGTTTTGGTTAACACTATAATATATGGTTGAAATTTTGTCTCAAACTTGCATGTTAAATTTCAGAAGTAGAACATCTTCTCTATTGATGGTTCATCAAAACAGCAATGTTGATTAACATACAGACTAAGTACAAAGCAAAAATTTAAGAAACAAAATGAAAAAAAAAAAAAAAGAATGAATTAAGTATGAGAAAAGTATTTAGTACCATAAAGTTTGAAAATATAGTAGGTTGGAGTAATTTGATATCAAAAGTTGGGATGACCACATTAGTTAGAGTATCATGTAGCTTTGATTTCCCGAGTAATTGCCGAATTATAGAGTGGCGATACTCTCCATCGTACTTGGGCCCAGCAAGAATTTTGATCTTGTTAATTAACTTTGATATAATTCCCCTCCTGCAATTCAACCATATCATCAATAAATATTTTTTTTGCAGAGTCCAATCTCCTTCCTGAAATATACTATTATATGTTGAGAAAAGTTATTCAGTAGTACATAAACAGAAGAAGCATTTCAATGTATAAAACACCATGACAAACATGGATCACGGGGACAAGAAGCCTGATATGGTTACTATATATAAGGGACCCAAAAATGGGAAGTAAAAAGGAACAAGTGTGTTGTCCAATTGGTAAATGGTTACCTTACATTTCAGATAAATGTTTTGGCATTTTGCTTGTAATTTTTCTTTCTTTTTCCCTTATCCTCTAGTGCACTTTATGACAACTTTATACATATATATGGGATGCTATGCTTAAGCTGTAGAGAATTTAATTTTTCACCAAGACCCATGCATCATGCATGTGTCATCTTCAATTACCAACCTACAATGTAAATGTCCATACTCTATATAACAAAAAGAAAACTATCACCACTGTAAGGACATTATATATGGTTGGTATATGAAATATTTCATAGCCTATGCAGGTTTTTGACTTTTTTCATAGAAAGCTTGTGAAAATCACTTTTGTGGAAATATCTTTGGTGAATGATCCAAGTAGAATTGAGTTAAATCCTTTGCAGCAAATAGTGGACGCCTGTCCTTGTCTGGAGCAGCCAGCATCAAGGTCAAAAGACCTCCGGTGCTTGTCCCGGCAATGACATCAAAATAATCTGCGAGCCTCGCTCCCTCCCCGTCAAGCTCCTGTATTAACACATATCAATTGCATAAGTTATTCATTTGGAATACATCAAATCGAACACAAAAAAATATAATCACCAAACACGGTCAGCTATGCCTGGTCTTATGTTGGGGTTAAGTTGTGGGGGGGAGGCAAGGGGAGGGGAAGTCTGTCTTACTTGAAGCTTTGACTCGAGAAAGCTTAGAATAGTTGCTGGAATGATTCCCCTAACACCGCCACCATCGATACTTAGCACGGTGATGATGTTTTTATTAGCAAGTGTTGATCCACTACTTCCATCTGCTAAGGTAGCCATTTTGGTATATGTCAATTAAATTGGAAAGTATGTACTAGCTTCAAGGACAAGAGGTAATTGTACTTTTGTGTATATGTATGTATTTATGTCTGTATGTATGTATGTATTCTTAAGGACCAACAGCCTTAAAGAACTAAGATTGTATTATACTTGTTGTTGTACCAGCAAAGATTTATATAATGAATATATTTTATTATCTTGTGTACGTCGAAACTTCCTACCATTTTATGCAATTGAGTATTGAATACATCATCCTACCATTTTATGCAATTGAGTATTGAATACATCATCATGAGGAATTATTAGAATGATCATTGCACAAGAAACAAATTTTGAATCAACCTTATTATATGCAAGTCTTTTGAGCATTCTTGCTTATATGTTAAACCATTCTTTATGAAATACAAATCAATAATATTTTCCCAGTTTTAAGTAATCCTATTTAAACTGATTTGTTCAAAAATATTAAATTTGAGTAGGATGCTTTCTAGATCAATGCATGCTTGTCAGATTATTGAACCGATCATCATATATATTATTTCCCATTTGTCGGCCATATGTGCCATATTTGATTATGTATGTAGGGGATACATATATACATACAAATTATGATGCATCTACTAATTCCAATTAAAATTGAAGGCAAGGACTTGTCATAATCTTAGAGATTGAAGGATGCCACCATAACATGCCATACATAAGCTGATAAGCACCAAATAAAGGGTCATATATATGCCACAAAATAGTTTAAACAAACCTATATAATCCTAGTTGATGGAGTACACAAAACTGGCATTTTACCGTCCATTTATCCCTTTTTATACAGGAAATAAGTGGCAAATTTGTACCAGAACACAAGTATATGTATATCTGTATAAATTGTGGTTAAACACGAATGAATATGATCCATGACAGAACACAAGTACATGTACTATCAAATATTGAATTCACCATGAAGATGTTATCATAAGATTAGAACGGGGTCATCTCTTGATCTGTTCTGCATTCTAAAAATGAAATATCCACTAGGGAGTAGTGCTGAGTTTTCTGTAAGGATTTAAATTAACAATTGTACAAAATACTAATTATAAATGAAAATTTGATAACTACATAATCATAAAATAAAAAACATGTATGAATAATGAACATTACATAACCATATATATAACAACAGTTTGTAAACATAATTTTACTAAACAGTTAGGAATTGATGATTGAACATTCTGCTCTTTGAACCATTGTGCTAGTGAACCCTGCTCTAAAAGGAAGTACAAATGTATAAAAATATATATATTGGATCAAAAAGGAATTGGGTACCTTATTAAAGGAGGGAGTTTTTTTTTTTTTTTTTTTTTTTTTTTTTTTCTTTCCATGGCCAGTATAAAAATATATATATTGGACCAAAAAGGAATTGGGTACCTTATTAGAAGGTACTAGGTAATGTTTGGCATGCTTTTTTTCTTCATTTTTCTTTCCATGGCCAGTCAATATCATTACAAATTAAAAAGGTATAATAAAATGCTGATCAAGGAACATTAATTGTAATTAATTGTTGACATGTTAATTAAATTAAAATTATAAAATGGAACTATATAGTAAAAACTTTTAACTGCTTAATTAATCGATTATCATTTATTTATCATGAATTAAGTCAACCGTATATTTATAATTAATGCTATGAGATTTTTGTTATCAAAATAAAAAATATTGCAATGAGATATATATAAAGTCAGGAGTTTTTTTTTCTCAAATAT
Source organism: Carex cristatella (assembly GCA_024447775.1). Taxonomy (NCBI): domain Eukaryota; kingdom Viridiplantae; phylum Streptophyta; class Magnoliopsida; order Poales; family Cyperaceae; genus Carex; species Carex cristatella. The sequence goes on from JAJHPF010000001.1 coordinate 10,162,192, forward strand.
ACTCAATGACGTATATCTAACTGTTGTTGATGTGCTATATATTTAATTAGTTAATTTATTCTCAATTTATAAATATTGACTTGCGCATTGCATGCATACAATAATTAGGACCAGAACTAGATGATTAATTCGTGAATTAGTTTCTGTTGAAACGCCATCATCAACTAAGAAATTTCAAGTTGCATGTGTACTTGATCAGTTGAGAATGATGGAGTGTTAAATTAGATTGCATCCGTAGTTCGGATTCTAACATTAGCATTGACCAAGATTATTTTTTTTGCACTTGATACATTGATCAGCTCATGATTGGACTTTGCAAAAAGAGGATAAGGTCATGAAATTGTATAAGTTCGAAGAACGTACAGCAAGTATTTTGTACAAAAAAAAAAAAAAAAAAAAACACAAAGAAAATGTACGCATCGATCATCCATTCATGTTCTAAATAAATTCCTGGTTATTAATTTGATTCATGATTGAGGCTATGGCAATGAGCAAATTATATGGATCGATACGTGCTATGAATATCTGTCTTTATTTTTATTTTATTTTAACTTGACAATTGTCTTTATCTTTATTTTTAAAGTGCAACTAATCAATTTGAACCATTAAACCTGATCTTCATATAAAAATGTACTTTATAGAAAATTATACTTTTTTTTACTATTTTTAAATAAGTAGAAAATCACCGCTTTTGGATGGTTTAGAATTTTCAGTTTTACCTACTTAAAAAATTCTAAAAGATAATTTAAAATTTATTCTGCAAGTATATTTAATTGGTCATCGCATGCATACATTAATTAGTACCAGATAATTAATCCGTGTATTAGTTTCTGTTGAAACGCCATCATCAACTAAGGAAATTTTAAGTTATGTACTTGATCCGTTGAGAATGATGGAATGCTAATAATTTAGGGTGCATCGATCGATCGTATTGTTCTGATTCAATCGAACCATTAAACATGACCACTATATATATAAAAATGTACTTAGCTTGAAGAGCAAATTTAAAAAAAATATATTTGTTTACAATCTTTTTAAATGAGTAGAAAATCCCTCCTTTTGAATAGTCCATAATTTTTTATTTTCAACCCACTTAAAATTTTGTCAAAAAAATATTCTGAAAAATATAAATTTAGTCTGCAGGTGTTGAACGGTTCAAATAAACTATTTAAACTTTAAAGATGAACATATAAATTCATAATGCGAAGACCGTTGTGAAATATGCATGATAACATATAGCCTCCGTGCTTAAATTGAATGTCGACCTTCATCATGTTTAATCAATTTTAATTTGTAAGATTTTATAACGTAGCCTCCGTGCTTAACTGTACCGGTACCGGAAAATCTAATTATTTCAAAAGAAAATGTAATCACGAGCAATCCATTGAAATAAATTATTTCGTTGCAAAATACAAACCTTTCTGTAGGTAGTAATATTATTATTACAGTTACAAGCTAGCTAGCTAGTACGTACTTTCTCTAGGATAAGGCACTGATTTTTCTGTCAAATTTAACTTAATTAAATGATTGGTCGCTTTAGAGATAAGTTGGTTGATGTTGACAAATCAACATCTCGAAAGTAAACCTTACTAATTTAATATGGACCAATTAATCATTAAGGAATTTTAAGCTGATTAATTAATTAACTCAAGTTGGTTGTGCATGCAGAGTATACAATGGGACAGACCTCATCTATTTGAATTTAAGATTGATGATTTATTTAGTCGTCATAGGATATATAATTTTGTACGCAATCATACGCTGACTTAAATATTCAAAGTCTTATCTTGAAAATTAATATATTAGCAGCATCTCACTAGTGGAAAAAATTAAATGATGTACACCAGATAATGAAAGACAGAGGACCTACTTATTTGCATTGTTATAAAGTCTAAATCATACTTAATACAAACATTATACATTACCATGCAGATACCTTCAATTATAAGCTTGTTTGTCAACTAAAATTATAAGCTTTATGAATTAACATAAACAAAATTATTGATAGAAAATTAATGCAAAAAATAGTACCTTGGATGGGGCAACTTGCTGGGTAACCAAGGTTCCAAGCCACTCTTGCAATAGCTCTCCACTGATTAATTGTGCACCAGATTAGGCCGGCTACCAAAAACTATATACACAATATAACTACCATCATTCAAGCATCAAGATTGAAATACTTAAAAACAAAAAAAAAAACAAATTAATTAGCCAAAATATAAACTTTTCAACAATTATATGAAATTTAGTTAAAAAAAAAGAAGATCAACTAACAAGAACTAACTAAGTAAGAAGATTTATTACCACAATCAGTCATCAAGTGAGATAAACCACTAAGTTAGGGAAAAAATCACGTGAAAAGAGCTCAAATCGCCCAGCTGACCAAAAACCTAAGTTATGAAGGTTATAAAATCGCGCATTGGAAGGGAGATATTTATTAAGCATTCAAGAAACGGTTATATAAAAAGCCGTTACTAAAAGTTAACATCAGTAACGGTCGTTTATAAACAACAGTTACTGATAGTGTCTGGACTATCAGTCGTTTATAAACGACCGTTACTGATGTTAACTTTTAGTAACGGCTTTTTATATTACCCGTTACAGAAGACAATCAGTGTCGCTTATTTTGATACCCGACCTTGATATGCTGATATTGATGTCACATTTTCCACTAGTGTCTCCTTCAGTTAAATGTTGAAGAAATATAAAACGCATGCTTTGCTTGCAGCCGATTTTATATTTAGCCCAGCTAATTAATAGACAAATCATATGACTAATCAACCTACATATTAATTAGAGAACTAATATACTAATAATGATTCCTTTTATACAACCATCTATTTTGACCGGTCAACATTTTCTTTAAAAAAAAAAATGTTGACTGGTCAAAATAGATGGTGGTAACTTTGGCAAAAAAATATAGTAAATTAAATTTCAAAAATATTAAGATCAATAAATTAAATTGCAAAAATATAGTAATGCATGCAGCTTAAATAAGTTAATTAACTATTAAGATCAATAAGTTGAATACAAAACTAATCAACTGAAATGTATTTTTTTTTTAAATAATAATCAACTGAATTAATTGTCAAATAGTAATAAAACATAAATCTTGTAGCCTAAGCTAAATCCAACATAGCTCTGGCGAACTTCCGACAAATATCCAATTGAAACATTTAAAAACAAACAATTAATAAAGCACATAAACTGAATATTATTACGACCAATTATAAGTTGAATAGTAAGACAAATAAAATGAATAATAAAATAAAATATAGTATGAAATCTAAACATTATATCACAAGTCTTTAGACAACTAAATTGAATATTAATATTAATAATCTGAATACTAATCTATAAATTAAAAAATAAAGAATAAATCTCAAAGTCCATCGGATCATTGTTGAAAGTTCATCGGAGCACTGATAAGTTTGTGAGACACCACGTACCACCGCAATTAATTCGGTAGCAATAATGCAAGATAGAGAAGGTACACAATGTTGACTAATTAAAAAATATTGACTACTTAAACTATTTATTAGCAATTATTGTTACAACCATAGTATGCAAATCATGACATTTCTTGTGAAATTGATATACGCTTAATTACTAGCAATGAAAACAACATCTCATCTTTCTTTATTGTACAATTAACTACAACATCCACTTTCTTATCTACATGTTCATTATGACAAGCAAATTAAATTCACAACTTATATGAATAAAAATAAAAATAAAACTTCTCTCTAATAAAGAATCAGCATTTGATTTAGTGGTGATTAGCCAGATGAAGAGTCCTTTATCTTATCTGCAACCAATCAACAATCCGTATGTAAGAAGATGATTTTACATTTATGGCCTCCGTAGCCTCTAGTACTCCTCTTTTATCAAAGTTTTTCTTCAATATAGATTTTAAATTTAGCAATACTAATGACATAAAAAAAAATTGTAACACTGAGACACTTTCTCGTAGAAACTTGACTATCATTCTAAAACAAATTTACATCACATAGAAAACAACTCAACAGGAATTAATTTAGACTCAAGAAATGCTTAATTAGGTGAAATAAATTAAGGCAAGACTCAATATATTGTTTTTTTTTTTGTTGTTAAAAAATAAACCGAAAATTACTATTACTCACGAAATGTTATTGAAATTTCTTTTCCCAAGAAGTTAGCATTGAATTGTTTGATCTTAACTCATTAATCATAGGCCCTCATGTACTCTGATTTTTAATATTATAATAAACTAAAGTAGCTATGAGCCAGTTTATCAACTTTTTGTTGCCCTTGATAGAGAAGGAAATACGTGCCACGCCGTGATGTGACTTGACAAACACGCCGTGATTTAGTCACATGACGTGATCAACTTTTTTATTTCACGTGACGTTACTAAAATGGTGAAAGATGGTCACGTCATGCGAATGGTCACATCACGTAAAAATCGCGTGAAAATGATGAAGAATGGTGACCTGACGTGACGTAAAAATTCTTGCTCCGTCTCTTTGTGTGGATTCACTATCATATAATGATCTAAGTATTGACTTTGTGCGCGCTGTGTGGTGTGCACCATACATTAGGTAATCTTTATGATAGAGCACCTCAATACTAGCTTAAACTAAAAACCATGTGATCTCATTGGATGGAAGACAAATAATAATTAATAAAAAAATTAAACATGTGATCTCATTTGATCTGTTTAAAGGCATGCCTTGATTTGAACAAGTCAATCTTACCAAAAGAACACACTCTGTTTGAGTTGTTCTCTTGTTTCCTTCTTGATGAATACATGACTCATCAATGTACATGTTAATTTAATAATGACGACTAGTAATATAAAGAAAACAAAAAGCTCGCCACTTGTGAGCTTCTCGAACTCAACTCGATAATGAACTCGCTAACAACTCGTTCATTTAAAACTCGAGTTAGTCTAACTCGAGTTGAGTAACTCGTTTAACTCATGAGTTGAGTTCAAGTTGAGCTCAACTCGCTCGTTACAACTCGTGGACTCGTTTCGTTTGATTTGTTGTTAAATTATTGCAGATTTTTTTGCTAAATTAATTATCCATAACTCAAACTAACTCGGTTCGTTAGCAGCTCCAAACCTTTGGTATCACAATTAATTTTTCTCGACTTTCCATTATTTGACCTTTCAGAGAGCTCTATACATCCATCAGTTTAGTCTCGAATGAAATGAAATAATTAATGAATATTCTAGTTTAAAATGTATACTTCACAAGTTTAGAATGCCCAACGCAGCAACGCTACAGAATACAAATTGGGACTTGGGAAATTTCACGAGGTCCTTACGCCATGATAGCAAATCAACGGCCCAAGCCGGCGGGCATATTTGACAAAAAAATAAATAACGGCCCATATTCTTTCTGGGCCTTGTAATTTGCATCGTTTCCGTACTGGCTTGAATTTGGGATTTTTGGACGTGAACCGACGAGCCCAACATTTATACGTTGCTTCCAAAATCTATTCCCTGTACCTTTACCTTGTTTGTTACTATCCCCATATCCTGCAGGATCCGCATTCTCTGCTGCACTTTTATCCTACTGTACTTTTGAACGGTCCAGATTTAATCTCAAATGGTGAGTGTTCGGATGATGGAGGGAGCAGCATTAATTTTGCTTTAAAATTCATACCAAAATATTATTTTGTCCGTCCAATCAAAAATGAATAGACCAGATTAAAAGTGCAGCACTCTGCTGCACTTTAAAAATACAGCACTCTGCTGCACTTTAAAAATACAGCAGAGGATGTCAATTCATATCCTGCAATCCAGTGATAAATATCATTCTAAATACGAATTAAGATATTTTCCTTTAGCTCTAAAGCATCAGATTAATATATACATTACTGAAAATAAATTGCACGGATTTCGATAACATTGAATATAAATTAAGATATTTCCCTTTTATATTAAAGATTTGAAAAAAGACATTAAATTTGAGAAAAAATAAATCGTTGTGGATTTCGGAGACCTAACAGTTGTTTGCTTCAGATAATTTGGTATATAAAATAAGAGGAGGGTTCAAATCCACCATAGTTTTGTGCTCCAATTATGCTTAAAGTCTTTATCTCTGTTTTTAAAATTCGAACAGTCAATCCGAACCGCTCAAAATAATGATTACAATAAAATATGTTTGGAGACCAAAATTTATATTTTTTAAAATTTGCTTACTATTTTTTTTGGTAGGTACAATATCGTTTTTTTGGATGGTCAGGATCTCCTGAAAACTGAGATTTTGTACCTACCAAAAAAAATAGTAAACAAATTCTAAAAAATGTAAAATTTGGTCTCCAAGCATATTTTATTGTAATAATTATTTTGAGCAGTTCGGATCGACTGTTCGGATTTTGAAAACAGAGATAAAGACTTGAAGCATAATTGGAGCACAAAACCATTGTGCATTTGAACCATCCTCATAAAATAATCAATTTAGACACATTACAACGTAATAACATATTCAACTAATTTATTCTCGGAACTGGGAATGCCTAGATATCATACTATTTTCCTTTTTTTAAGGCTTAGTAGGCGCTACATATCATATTTCAAATTCAGTTTAATGCTCAATCGATTGTAGTCATTTGATCTGTTTTAAAATGAGCGAGTATTATTTATTTTATAATCTGTCTCAACAAATATAAACGAACATGTGACTCTTAATATGGATCAAATGACTACTACTGTTGATCAAATTGCCCTTTTCTCTTTATTCACTCTTGAGTCAGATCTATAGTTTGAATCCAAATTGTCTGATCAGAATTCGATCCAATTCAATCCAAAATAATTAGCACGGTGCCGCTTACGTGCCAAAGCATATCGTGATTGTCCGGATTCAAACTCAAAAATTGAGACAACCTTTTTATGCAGTCATGCTATATGAATTCATTCTCTTCTAAAGTTGCTCATGAGCTAAATTGAGTCTGAGTTGACGGTGATTTGAAATCAACTTATGAATTCATAAACCGAGTTGAATCCAAGTCGCAAATTCAATTTTGAATCAGAAATCTTGATTTGGAATCAACTCATAAGCAACTCGAGTCGAAGTGAATCGACTCATGACTCATAATATAGTACATAGTGAGACAATCTAATTTAATTATAACAAAAGAAATAGTACATTGTTTATCAAAATAACACACAATTAAAAATACTACTTAATGAGACAATGACCAATACATAATTAAACATTACGAAAAATATCAAAATATTGCATAATTAAAAATTACCAAACAGATAAAGTCTAACAAAACAATACATAGTCTAATAAATTAACAAAACAAAAGAAATAATACATAGTTCACCAAATTACTAAATATTACAAAGTCTAATAAATTTATCAAATTACCAAACAAAATTACCAAAAAGAGTCTAATAAAACAGTACACAGTTATTTTCTTTACTTCTTTTCCTCTTTTTTCTCTACTTCTCTTCATTTCTTACAAATTGCTCAAAATTTTACAAATTTAAATAATTTAAAAGTATACAGAGCCTCTACTTCTCTTCATCTAAAAGAAGCAAATTTAAATAATTAGAATTTGGTGAGTCCAACCGAGTTGATTCTGAACCGAGTTAGAGGTAACTTGAAATCAACTCATATGAATCTCTAAATTGAGTCAGTTTTGACTTGAGTCAATTCTGAATCAAATTATTAGCGAGTTGATTTTAAATTGGTTCTGAACCGAATTTCTGAGTTGTAAGCTTTTTTTTTTTTTTTTTTTGCGCATCCCTATGAATCTCTCCTTACATTCCATCGTACGTTGCACTTGAATAGAAACACCTACAATTGAACAAGCAGAGAAAAACCAAATAGAAGATTGTCGATCCCACTTGTGTTAACTCGTGAAAGTTCTATTTTGCCAAGGATCGCCACTGTACTCTCCAGTCACTTCCCCAATGGTGCCTCTTACTCTTCCCACCTCTAAACCCTTGTTCCTAAAACCCTCTACCTCGCCATGGTCACCACAAAACCCTAACCCTAGTTTTACCCCCTTTTCTCTATTATCCTCTCCTCTTTCTCTTTCCCTCCGCTCTCCGCCTTATCTTTCTCTTTCTCCTTCTCCAATTCGTTGCACGAGAAACAACAATGGCAATTTCGAGCAGGAGGAGGCTGTGACGTATCCGAAACCAGAGGCGGTAGCGTGGTCACTGGATCTCGCGAACTCGGTACAGCTGATCGGTAACGTGGGAAAGCCGGTTGAAATCAAGCGTTTCGCCAGTGGGAACGTGGTTGCTTGGACCAGATTGGGGGTTTACAAATCCTCTACTGAGACAACATGGTAGAATCTGTTTTTTTTTTTTTTTTTTTTTTTTGAAATGTTAAATTATATCTTGAGTGAGGCTATGATACTATGCAATTTTTACAAATCCGTACTATGGATTAATATTTACACTTTGAAGTTCAAACAATCAATCTGAACCATTCAACATGATCTCTGTATGAATATGTGTTAGTAGTATATATTTTTTATAATTATTTTACTATTTTTATTGGTAAAAAATCTCGATTCTGGACCCATTCAAAAGTAGTGATTTTTTACTTAACTAAATAAAATTTAGTCTACAAGTTCATTTTCATATGGAAATCTGTAGTATGGACTAATCCGTGCTATGCATAGTACCATAGCCTCACTCCTATCTCTTAAAATTTGCATAGTTTGATTGAAGTTACATTTATTTTTCAGGGTGAATTTGACATTTTGGAATGAGTTGGCGCATGTTGCATACCAGCATCTGGAACCTGGTAAACAAATTTCTGTATCAGGGAGATTGGTGTCGGATGAAGTTAAAGATAATGAGAATACACGAGAATATTTTAAGGTTATTATCTGAATCCATTGATTGTCTATTATTTGTTGTTCGTAGTTTGCTTTTAGTTCTGTGTTTGGTGGTGGTTACACTTAATTTAGGCTTTTGCGGAGCTATATATGGGATAAAGTGATATTTTCACTGGGGATAATTTTATCCCTTGGTTTATCCATATAGAATAGAATTGTCGGGTTTTAATCTTATTTCTTAACGAGATGCTATTTATATTGTTATTTTTATTCCATTGAATATGTCAATTCCTCCTTGACTCTATCAAGTTTTTCAAATAAATAGAAAAGATTATTTCAATTCCATATTGAAAGGAGAATTCTAGTTTGGAATAGATATACACAATTTCCCTTTGGAAATTTAATTTTGCTATTTTCTACATTCAACAAATTTAGAGTTGCCTGTATTATGTGCATAAATATTTCTCAATTGCTTGCATTGGTGAAATTTTTTTTCTCTTTCTGATACTATTGTCTTTGTAGGTCGCAAAACTAGGCAGTTAAGGTGCTTTGTATTTTCCTTTTCATTTTTAGGTGGTGCAGGAAACTTTTGTATATTAATTTATTGTCATATATTTTCTAGATAAACTAGTCTTATAAAGAGAATTTTGCTCCTTTTCATAAGGTAACCAATTTTTATGGGTAATCATTGACTCAAAACTGTTAAATATTGGGCTTAAATTATATTTTATGGATGTCACTGAAACCTATCACATCAATTTATTGTCAACTTTTATTTTGATATGCTTGCTTTATAAAAAAAGGATTTTTTTTCCTTTTCACAAGGTAACCAATTCATGGTAATAATTGACTGGAACTGTTAGCTATTGTGCTTAAATTATATTTTTATGGATGTCACCTGAAACTTATAAAACCCTTTTGACTCTTATATTGCTTCAAATTGGTATTCAGGTTATTGTTAAACAGCTTAATTTTGTTCAAAATAGCTCCCCACCCGTTTCTTTTTACGACCCAAGGATGGCGCAAAACTCTCCAGGTACTATGCTTTAAGTGAGGCTACGGTACTATGCATAGCTCACATTGGTTGGTACGACGGATACATCATTTGTAAAGTCCAAATAGTAGATCCAAACAGTTGAACATGATTTCATATAATAATGTAATTGGAGGCCAAATTTACATTTTTATACTATTTTTTTAGATAGGTAGAAATCACTACTTTTGGATGGTTCATAATCTTTATCTTCTACCATTCTAAAAAAAAAAGTAAAATTTTGCTTCCAAGTACATTCTCAAATGAAAATCATGTTGAGTGGTTCGGATCAACTGTTTGGATTTTGAAAATAGAGAGATATGGATCCATAGCATGGACCAATGTGTGCTATGCATAGTACCGTAGCCTCACTTTTTTTTTCTTGCCTTCATTCAGTTTGTTTGGACTAAAACTCTGCATTTTTGGATGCTTCAATTACCCAGCATTGATCAATTCAATTCTATATACAAAAGACAGGAAAGTGGCATTTACATATCAACAAATTATAAGGGGAGTAAGAACAAATGAGAAACTATTTTAGGTGAAAAACCCTCTGATATTGCATTTCTGTCAGGTTTAGTGAGAATCAACAATTTGACCTAGAAATGTGATTCAATTTTCATGTGTCTTTAGAATTCGATTTGTATTGCAAGAAAAACAAAAGATATCAGAATTTGACAGTGGAAGTTCTTTTTCAGGTGCTGTTGAAAAGAGGTGGCAGGCTTTCTTTGCTAACCCCCTCGATTGGTGGGATAACCGCCGTAATAAGGTTCCACTTTTTATTCATACAAAATTATAATTTTATACTGTACCAGTACTGGACTTTTTGCACATTTGGACTTATTTTTTACCAAAACTGGATGCTATAACATTCATCAAGTGCCTAAAATTGCATCTGATAGGACCCAGAGTGAAATTTTTTGTTTCTGATAACTTGAAAATAAACATCTGATAATTTATTTTGATAGTTGAATACTTTGTACTTTGATTTACGCTATGTAAGTACCCCCAAAGCCCCTGATTTTAGGCACAAAGAGATTAGCAAATACATTATCTTGGGGCTAATTCCTGACTTGAAATTTTAACTTCAAAATGGACTGAAACTGCATTGCATATCAAAAAGGAGGACCTGGAGTGAAATTTTATTTTTTCTGATAACTTCAAAGTAAATATCTGATAATTTACAGAAAAATCCCAATGCTCCTGATTTCAAGCACAAAGACACCAATGAAGCGCTATGGATAAATAGCAAATACATTCCTGATTGGGTTAATTCTCAACTTGAAATTTTGGACACCAAACTGGCCTCCATGCAAGATAATGATCGCAGCTCTACTGTCTCTTTCACAGATATGACCTCATTGTAGCTTTCCCTCTTTTACAAGTATCATTTACACCCCTTTAAAAATGAGATGTTTGCACATTGAAAAGATGCTCAATCACCCTTTTGAGTGGTTGGTCATTGAAGGTAGTAGTGATGAGTAGGTTACATGTGATGTGCATCTCATTTTGTGGGTGGTATATTGATATCTTTTGTGTTTTTTGTGGGCATATTATAAGTATTGTAGGGGCCTACATAGAAAATTGCCCCTGCTTTAGTTGCACTTTATTCTCTCCAATTTTGTACAAGCGTGGAGTGTTACCTGCCTCCCAATGATTTTTGCTATGCTGGCAGTAATACCGGAGATGATACTAAAAGTTACTTCTTGGGTTGTTTTATTTTGGTAGTTGGTGCTAAATGGGTTGTTTTATTTTGTTATGCACTTGTTATTGCACTTGTTAAGTTAGCTGGAGACTGACATGAGATGTATATAGAAATTTGATACCTTGGTTTGAGGTGAATCCTAAGTTTCTATTGTTGTCACTCTTTTAAGTTTGTGCATCTCAAGTTCTCTACCTACCAGTCTTTTACAAATTACAAATGTGTGGTATACCTTTTGAAGCATCGATATATGGTGTCCCCTGAGATAATCATACAAGAGGTGATATATGTTGTGCCATACAATAAACAACTCAAGAAAGGGTGATATATTATGGGTAAGAAGTTGATATGACGTAGGAATTTCTAAACGTTTACGCATTTTCTATATTTGAAAGTTTAAAATTTTTCTCGTATGTTTGTGTCACACCTAGCTAGGGATATAAATTTTTGTTGTTCCGTAACCAAATAAAATATTAACGTGTTGGGCCTCTTACATGTATCGTATTCAAACATTACGGGTCATGTTTGGTTATATTTTATTATTTTTTTTGGGTAGCTTAAGTTAGTTTATTTAATTACATGTATCGTATTCAAACATTACGGGTCATGTTTGGTTATATTTTATTATTTTTTTTTGGGTAGCTTAAGTTAGTTTATTTAAGATTCACTATTCGATTAAGATCAAACAATCTTGTTCACACATGATCATGTGATGTGTGATGTCGTGACCAAACTAGTTCATTTGTTGTGTCAATACTTTGAAAGATGATTATGATACAGAACATGTGATTTATGGTACGTGATCAGAGCACGTGTCATGGCGTGAAGTATGTGGTAGCTGTGTGACTTCTTAACATCCTAAAATTCACACCCCCATTTTCTATACCCATGTGAAGCAACCCAAATGGAATATCCTGAAAAGCAAACCCAGCCGATGAAATATCATGTCCAGCCAATCACATCAGCCGTGTCAAAATCATGAGACAAATATGAACCAAACATGATAGAAAGATTAGACTTCTTTGCCAATAATATAGTCTCCATTATAAGCGGTGGTAGGTCACTATGTCTCCTCAAATGTATTATTATGTCTATAATAATGCACTCTTCTTCTAACATCTAACAACCGGCCATACAAAGTTGACCCTTTCATTATTCTATCTCTAACTCTCCTTTTAGAGTGAGAAAGGATTGGGAAACTCTCTGTGCATTGGATGCTTTTGTGCCTCTTAATATAGATTTTAATTTCATGTGCTTCGCTGTCAACACATGTACACTGTCGGAAGGTGGTCTCTCATACACTGAATACCATCCACCTAATTAGATGTTTAGAAGTACAAAAGGAAATGCACTGAGAGAATGGTCAGAACTTAGATTTGCTCTTTGTTACTTATTCCATTTGAATAGGTGCATGTATAATTTTGTAGATTCCTGTAAATTGATTATTTCATGGAGTTAAAGTTTTTTTTTTAACTTATATAACGCTGTTGATTATTCCAATTAAGAGAAAGGAATAATCAATCAAGAGAGGTTTTGCTTTGAAGTAGAAACGAGTATGCATTTCTATTCCAATTAATGTGCAAAACTATCCACATATTTCCCATTGTGTTGGTTCAAGGCCTTGAATAAATACATAATATTTTGTGTGTCCTCCCTGTTTCTCTTGTTGTTTAAGGGGGAATAAATCTGCTGCGATTCCAATCCCAACCGTTCATATGTTTTGAGATTCAGGCACAAAAACTAACTTCTTTTCATATTACTGCATTTCGGTTGAGATTAGAATCACAAGGTCCCTCCGATCCTTTGGAATCGCAGCAGATTTATTTGTTTAAGGGGATATGTATGCTCTTATTAATATAAAGGATTTTGAAGAGACATCTCTATTCTAATATATATAATCAACAAACTGATAATTTAATAATGTCTCCTATGTACAATTAAAACAAGAACAAAAAAAACTTCCCTAACCCCTCTCTCTATAGACTTGAAACAACATTTAATCTTGCAACATATATAGAACAAGAAAATATGAATTCTTTCTACTTAAGCTCAAATTCTTATTCTTTCTCATTCTTTAATCCTCTTTCCTTCTCTCTCTTCCTTGGTTTTTCATTGCAGAACCTTGTGTTTTGTTAATTTGATCAGAGGCTTGTATGAACTTGGAAGTAATTTCCAAGCAAAAATTGGAAGCCAGCTGAGCTAACATATGTAGTTCTCCCTTGTTCTCTCTTCTCATGTTTTTTTTTTTTTGCATTTATTGGCTTGATGCAAGGCCTCTTGCCTCGGATCCTCTCATAATTCTCAGCCTTTTGCAATTGTTGATGAACATCCTGTAAAACCAAACATAGTTAATTGTTAGATATTGCTAATACAAAAAATGAACAAATTTCCTATTATTTATGTTTGATCATATATCAAGATAAATTAAATAAAGACACTTACTCCCATGGTACATCGCCGACAAGCATGAGATCGCCATCTTTATCCTCATATGTGATGGCAAAATCGGAAGTGCCACAACCGTCCATTTCAAGAGAGAAACACTTGAACAAGGCCTCCAAAGCCTCTCTTAGCTCCTTGTAACACTTGTACAGTGTAAGGTCTACTTTCCGCAAATAGGGTGCACCGTCCATGCTAACCTTTACAAACAAACCGCCGGTACCAGCCTCCGCCTCGGTTTTGGTATTAGTATCTCTTGCGTGGAAGTTATTCTTCCTGTAAGCTCTGATCGGTGGCCACCCAACCACTTGTGCTCTGCAATACATAATCAAGGAAACTAACATCAGCACAAATTCACCCTAGTTTTATTATTTGTAGATGCAAGGCTATATAGTGTTTTTTTTTAACTCTAAAAGTAGAATAATTGTAAGTTGTCTTACTTGTTAGGCTTTGTGGAGTCGGTCGTTGCTTGACAAGGCTCATCGGTCTGTTCAAGGGACCTTTTATTTCCTCTTGCGGGTACTACCATCGGTTTCTCAGGCTCCTCTGAACCAGGCAAACCGAGACGTAACTCGGTGGCCTTTAGGTTATCCATATCATGCACAAACTTTGCTTGGGTTGCAGCCTCCATTTTATGCGTAACTTCTTCGGTGAAAGAAAGCGCGCAGTTCTATTCTATGAGAATTTAAGTACCAAAATTTGGTTTGCTAGTGCTAGGCTTTGAATTGGAAGAAAAAGAGAGAATTGCAAATGATGATGAAGCTATGAGAAGAGAAGCATGGGACTATTCTTTTATAGTAATCACATAGGAAAAATCTATTCAGATTATCTGTGGCAAAATAATACATAACCTCAAGTGCAACGAGAAACAATTGAAGCTATGTAGCCCTTTTTTGTGGGACCCACATTACAACTTACTCTATATATATATATTACTTATATTATCATGTGTCACAGAAATTCATTTAGTGGGAAAGTCTCTTGCTTCCTTTCTGCTTTCCCTCTCTCTTTTCTTTTCTAATAATTTTTAGTGGTGGGTCAATGTGACAAGTAGGCATGTCTGGCGGATTAGGTGCACCCATGAGGTACCGGTCGGACCCAAAGGGAGGCAAACCGGACCGACCACTGAACCGGATGGTTCTCTCATTGGTTCATGCGATCCTTTTGTTGGCTTTGGGATGTCAGTATGTCACTACGCCGTTGGATCTGGAGGCATCCCATGTGAACAAGGCTTGGTGCATGTGTGAGCTGTTAACGGGTTTGGGCCTACACCCTTGTTGGATCCGCACCCATCCAAAAGCATTCAAATATTTAGTTACTAGGGGCGTGTATTTAATCATTTTAATAAAAAAAATGTACCTTTTTTTATAATCAAGAATTTAAACACAAGGTAATTTACAATAGATCTGTTGCAAAAGTTGAAAATTTGGATCCAATATGAAATCCAACATGTTATTAATTATCTGGATCCAACATGCTCGTGTGGGGCCCACTAGTATGACGATCTGGCCTACGCGGTTTTATGGAGCTTTTTTTTGTTTAAATAATTTTATTTTTTTAGTAATCTGTTTAGGAAAAAATAAAACGAGATTGCAATATTCCAATCACCTTATTATTATTGAATTGACGCATGTTATGTTTGCCGGGTAGATAACGACTTGTCTTGATTTTTTGTGACAATATTGATGTTATGATTTGTGTAGAAGATTTGTTACCAATTTGTTTCTTTGCCGACCATCAGCTACAAGTGACAAATTTGGACTCAAATTTGGATCTGATGGGTTCTATAACCGTCCGATCTTCTTTAAGATCCGTGCACACAAATATTGAAGCAAATGCGCACAGATATTAAAGCGTCACGCACAGATCATAAAGTAGATCGGACATTTATGGAACCCATCGAACTCAATTTGAGTCCGATGGGCATCGGACCCAAGCTGCTCTCCAACTTCAAAGAAAAATTAATTGATCAGATAATAATCTTTGTGGATTGATCTTCTGACAATAGTAAGAAGTCCAAATTCGGAAATAATTCGACATCGTTTATAGTTCGTAATTTAGATATAATTTGAGAACAATTTATTTTTTTAGGGCGTGTTTGGCCGCTCCACTAATCCCGCAGGAAAAACTGAATTTTTTTTTTCTCACTTGAACAGTAATTTTTATTTCAATTCCCATGTCCATGCCCATTCCCAATGGGCCGCCGAACAGGCCCTTATAATGCAAATAATAGAGCAATATATTAATAGAAAGAAAACAAAAACCTAATAAATTTTTGTGAATAATTGAAGTATTATTTGCAAAAATATAAATGATTCATGTAAAATATATAGATTATTCACAAAGTTGACCAACACTTGTTTGACTTGACGATTCATTATACGAATATTATTCGGAACCTGTTGCAATGTTTCTGACTAAGAACTAAATAAAATAATTATTTCTTAATTTCACCTTAATACTTTGCCTAATCAAACGCCGACATAAGGTATCTTTGGTATTGCCCTTTACTTCACCAACTTATATATCATTATCATAGAAACCGTCTTAATTAATATATGAATTGTACGCACTTTGGAATATTAAAAGATGCCCAAAACTAGTAACCAATTTTTATTCAAAAAAAGAAAAAAAAAATTATAGGGTTCAACCTACATTGACTCAATAAATTAATAGCGTTGATCCTACATGTTCCTCTAACACACTACACAAAGTATAGGGATCTGATGCTTTTCACCAAGAAATTGATATTTTAATAAATGATGTTAACAGTACCTACAATCTTCGAGGTAGATTTTTCTGTATTAAAAAACATAAAAAGAGGCTCAAATGTCTTCATTATCATGTCTCTTTTACACTTTTAATTTTCAATTTTTAATAATTTGAAAATTGAAACTCAATTGTTAAAATAAAATAAGCAAAGATTATGATATTTCGACTTTATTTTAATTGATATAAAAAACTTGCAAGAATGATTTACAAAAATTGTTTTTTCAACTTATTGATACGTATTAAAACAAACTCGACAAGTAATATTTTTTGTGTACCTATAAAGAAACTACTATATATTACATCTAACAATTTTTTTTATATATGAGATTTAAGTTTTTTATTATTATAAAATGAAAAAAAATAAAGATACGATGAAAGCATAAAAATTGAGAGCATTTGAATCTCCTTCAAAAAGTAATGTTGAGGTAAAATTAACTATACATTAAAATACTATGTATTTATTCAGTCAATCTACACATTTGTATTTTACTATTTGTCATCCAATTAACTACTGTACGTACCTTTTTTTATTTTTTTTTATTCTGACAATATATGAGTTTTTAACTGACTTGTTGGTTTAGGCATGCTTTAATGATTTTTCTATGTAGATGTATTCAGTTTTAAACTGACAAGATATTGTATTCTATATAGCGTATCAAAATCTTGCTTATATTGCTCTGAATGGTTCAAATTTTTAATTCAGACAAAAATATGAATATTTTATTTCCTCTGTACTACACCGCAAATGCACAAATCCACACAAAAAATTATACAATTTAGAGTTGCTTATGTTGATGATTATGTTGTCAATAAATCCTTGACTACTTGATTCTACTCCGAGGGTTGATTTTTCCTCTCTTTTTTAAGAAAAAAATTGTGAAAATGCCACTCCAAAACTTTCAAATTGTAAAAATGTCACTTCAAACTTTAAAATTGTCAAAATGCCACTCCAAACTTTATTAATTTGTAAAAATGCCACTCCAAATAATTAATGACAAAAATACTCTCGCTCATCCATCTCCGCCTCTTGCGACGGGCGAAGAGAATCATATCCGGAAACTGCTTCTTGCGCTTCTTGCGCCTCTTGCGACGGGCGAGGGTCAGGTCGGCAGAGGGTGCCGGAGGAGGCGGCGAAGGGGCGGAGGCGAAGATGGACAAGTGAGAATATTTTAGTCATTAATTATTTGGAGTGACATTTTTACAAATTAATGAAGTTTGGAGTGTCATTTTAACAATTTCAAAGTTTGGAGTGGCATTTTCACAATTTGAAGGTTTTGGAGTGGCATTTTCACAATTTTCCCTTTTTTTAAACGTTTGATTTATAATTAATTGTACAAGAATTATGTTATGGTTTAATTTGATTGTTGTTTGTAATTTTTTTTTATTTGTTAATGTGAAGTGAGATTGTGGCATGATTTCAATTTAGTGACATTTAATATTCTCTATTAGTTGTAGTTTTGCCTCTAATGAATGATGGTTAAATTATAGAACATGTGATCACCTATTATCCCTGGTTAAATTTGGGGCTAAAAAAAATTAATTTAGCGTAATTTTATTTTATAAGAAGACCGAAAAGTATTGATATATACAAAAATTACAAAATTTAATGAAAAAAATTACAAATTTTGAGGGTTTAGTCCTCTTTTCCCTCACTAATATATGTCCCTAATTATCTCACTAAAATTGTGTTTCACTATTTTTGTATTAAAAAATATCAATCAATTTAGTATGGACCACCTAGTACAAACAATTTATGAATGCACCACCAAATATTTATACTGTCATGAAAATAAAAGACATATCACAGAGTATCTTGTCTAGCAACGTGTATATGGTCCTACATGAAATAATACAGACCTCTCAATTTTGTTTTGACACCTATATGACAAGCTATCTTCTCAATTTATTAATTAATTTGTCCTTTTGTGCTAAAAAAAAATTAAATGCCTTGGCTTTCAAACAAAATACAGGTAATAGTTTAAATTGATGTCTGTGTTGAGACATTATGGTTGCAACTAATTAAATGTGAGACAGCAATTTGTGTACGTGTGTCTATATATGAGAGGAGATGTGTGCTTTAATTAGATATTTGATGACAACAAATAAAAAATTGAAACCTACATTCTCCTTTAATTTTGGATGTGCAATTTTTTCCAACCAAAAAGCAAAATAAGTCATCCAATCAAAACTTTAAGACCAAAACCATTTCAACAATGCATAGTTTAAACATTTAATTTCTTTACTCTCATTTATAATTAATTGTTTTGTCTTTTTAAATTACAAATAGTTGTAACTTAGGCGACTTAGGCGATGAGATATTTTAATGATTTTTAAGATGTCAAAATTTAGTGTATTTGGGAACTTGGTTGTCAAAAATGGAGCTTTGATTTTACCAGTAGACATCTGAAAATATAAAAGGGATGAACAAACATCACAAGAGGAAAAAAAAACATTTTTAAGGAAATTATACAAATGAAGTAGAAATCCTATACAAACTATTTCAAGTACAAACTTTATATAAATTTGAATTTATACAGGTCCACACTTTTAGGTTTGTGTGCACTAATATGATACATTCTCTATTAGCTGGTGAGTCAGGGACAAAATATTCACAATGAACCAAATTATATTTCTTTAACCTTAATGAGAATAAATCATTAAGTGTGCCTCGTTTTGAGAATCAGTCTTTTATCTAATGATGAAAGATGTGCTATGACAGATCACAAGTTTAAATTATGAAAGGGAATTCCTTGTGAAAAAATGCATATTTTGTCAATTTTGAAATACTAATGCAAAATGAACTGTGACAGATGAACATTATTTTTCTTTAACCTTAATGAAAATAAATCATTAAGTGTGCGTTTTTTTAAGAATCAGTTTTTGATCTAGTGAATCAGCTTTTAATCTAATGACAAAAGACGTGTTATGAGAGATCACAAGTTTAAATTCTGAAAGGGAATTCCTTGTGAAAAAAAAATGCATATTTTGACACGGAAACATGTATAGCTGTGCATATTTTTACTATAAAAATGAAATTTTATTTAGAAAATAAACATAATTAAGCATGACAATTTTATTTTTTTAGCATTACATCCACAGTAGGCCTATATTGCTCGTAATTTGTTAGCCCGGGAAAGCCCAAATGAAATGATGTAATGAAAACGATAGGTTTCTCCCTTGGATGCTGTTTATTTGTTGTGTTGTAAAAAATGGGTCGCTTTATGGAGCCTGTTTATGTAGCGAAATTGAGTCCGGAGCTCAGCTCACGCAAACGTTAATTAGTCCCACCAGGTTACAATAAATATATTTGGAACGTTGATATACAAATCTGTAGAGGGACTTATTGTCTCTTCGGAGACATCCGATAAAATTGGAACGATACAGAGAAGATTAGCATGGCCCCTGCGCAAGGATGACACGCACAAATCGAGAAATGGTCCAAATTTTTTTCTCATTTCTACATTCGATCTTGTTCGTTTTTCAGCTGGTAGCGAGTTCAAATCTGGAACTCTTTACATCTTTAACTTTCCAGCTATTGGATCTGTGAATTTGCTGGTCAATTTTCTCTCTTCTTCTCGAACTTAAATCATGTTTGATTTTGGCTTTCTACTAGTTTGAGCCCTTCAGATTTTCTTCTTCACGTTACCATCGTTTTTGCTTGCCTGATGTTCGATTA
Organism: Carex cristatella; assembly: GCA_024447775.1. NCBI lineage: Eukaryota > Viridiplantae > Streptophyta > Magnoliopsida > Poales > Cyperaceae > Carex > Carex cristatella. The sequence continues at coordinate 10,182,607 of JAJHPF010000001.1, forward strand.
GTCAGGTTTTCCTGTTATTGAATTGCTTTTTCTATTTTAGCTTTTCTTTTATCAATTTCGTTCTCTTTGCTTTGTGCGTCATCAATTGCTCAATTTTTTTTAGTTAAAGCTCTAGTTCTTCAATTACGGTATGTACCATTGCTTCTCCTTTCTTTATAAATGGAAATATATGCAATTCATGAAATGCATTTGTGACGACCCTCAGCTCAAACAAGACAAGATACACAGAATTGAATTAACGAAAGAACCGAAAGAACCGAAAGAAAAAAAACTGAGATGAAGAAATTCTGGAATTTTATTGAACTGGTAAAGGGGAGTACAAAAGAACAAGATAAACTAAGAAATTCGCAAAATCTGATAACAGTATTCATAATCCTAATCCATAGGCTACTTCTATATTTATAGGTGAAGCTCATTCAATTGCAATCGATCAAATCCGTTGATTGGATATCTCAATTGAATCTCCACCTTTCAACTCAACAACTGCCTTCTTTACTTCCTCTCTGTTAAGTGACGAAGCGACCCTCTCCCGTTCTAATATTATGGGCCTCACTTTACATAAGTTGAACCCTTCAACGGTCGACTTCCTGTTACTGAAACTGGGCCCCTCGCGCAGCGACTCCTCTTCTCCTTGGCCTAATTTGACCGAGTGCAGATTAAATTGAATCAACCCCAAATTAGCCTCAGTTCCTGACAGCATTTCCATTCATGCATTTATTCTGGTAATACATACTGTAATTGTGCAAACCAGTCCTTACCTTCAACTTGAAGCACAAATTAGCAATCAAAATTAAAAGGTACCAGCAGAGATTTTAAAAAAAATAAGGGATCCTTTTGTAAAAACAAAATTTGTTATTGCACAACCAATGCAATAATTATTTCCTTGTCTGGATCTTTTAAGCAACTTAATGTTTTTTAGTTTTTATATGAAGCCTGTCATTATTAGAAGGCATGAGTGATTCATCTTGGCATTTTGCAAATACTTAGCATGGCAATTAACTTATAATTTCTTAGAATGCAGTACTAATGCTTGCACACAAGTTGTGAATATAACAGCATTTACTCTGCCACTGATGGGTGGGGGCCCCTTACCATGCCAGTTGTACTTGATTTCTTCTCCTGTCACCAGTTAAATGTTCTTCATATATGTTAGTTATATTCTCAGCAATGACATGTGGGTCCAGTCCACCCTGTAATTGTTCTGCATCTCTTTTTTTCTTCCTAGAAAGTGCTTTATTCATAGAACTTCCAGCACTGACACGTGGTCTCAAAGTGCACATTATCCTCTACTCTGGTTGAACAATGAAGATTTTAGAAGAGAGTTTAGTTACTAAACTCTTATGTTTGGATGTAAAACAAGATTTTAGCAAGAATAGCAAGAACAAGAATTGTAGTTGCTTGTCTTAGGAATAGTCTATTCTAATAAGACAAAAAAAATTGATTCACTATTCTAGCTATTCTAACTCATCCAAACACTGAATAGGCTATTCCGAATAACCTAATTCCAAAAATAGCATATTCTTGATGCATTCTAGCACTAATTCCTTTTACCAACTGTAATTGACCATTGAAAAAGGAATCTCATTGTCACGACCCCGACGGCGAGCCGGGGAGTCGCGACAAGAGAAGCACCCTCGCATCCATCCATCGTCCCGTCAACTTACGTCGCAACAAAAATAAACAACAGAAACAATATGAAGTTAGCTACAAAGTCGAGTAATCGGTTATTTAATGACGCGCTTCTCTATAATTGGCTTAATTAAACAACCATTCAAACAGACTGGATTAATCTACACAAATTCAAACGAAATTATGCCTGCATATTTAACCGGCGATAGCACCGAGTCTGAGTTATCCGTGAAACAAGTCACATAATATACATATCATTCCATTCCACACATTCATTTCATTCACAATTCTCAATACACAGAATCGCATCATTTCGCAATTCAAATAACCTCAGACCCGCTATCTCGTTAAATATACATCAGATGAACCAATATCCAATTCAAAATGTAATTCAACCAAAACAAATCGAAACCACAGATTATAGAGAAGTCTGGTTACCTTATGGCGATTAATTCAGAAATCCAATTCGAGTTGCAACAACTATTCATAATCAATGCGACGTAGTTGGAATTCCAATCGGATATACAATCGAATCATAAAATTTATCAAAACAATTGTCTTCCTTTTTCTTTTCCTCTTCTTTTTTTTTCGGTTTTCTTTTGGTTTCTGATATAGGAGATATTAAACCAATATATAAAAACTTAGTGAATTAGAAGTGGGGGTTATTCATGCATGGGCCCCCCGTGGTAAAAAAAATGCCACGGTTATTCATGCATGGACCCCACGTGGTAAAAAAAAATGCCACGTTAGTTCATTTTTTTTAAGTTTAAAATTAACACATTTTACAAATAAATTCTTAAATTTTCAAAATTATAAATCAGTACAAAATAAGTTCATAATAATTTATAAAAAATACAGAATGTTACACTCATGTTAGCAAGTATTGTCCAAGAAATGGTGTGTTTTGCAATGTTATAGTAAAACAAGCTTGGTTTTTTTTTTTTTTTTATCCTTTCTTTTCTATGCCTAATTATTTTTACTTGTTATTTTCAACATCTATTTATTTTTGTACTACCAAACAATTATTAAATACCTAAACGCAACAGGAAAAAGAAAAGAAAAAGAAAAAGAAAAATAGAGCCCTTTGAGAGTAAAAAATGTGGTAACCAGCATTCATAAGTATTGATATGAACACAACAAAATGAAATGTTATTCTTGAAGTTATATTAATTTATTCTTCTTTGCATGTTTATCTTATGTTGCATTTGAGGTGGCCTCCAGTGTGATCACTGACACTGAAGAACATTTTGAGATGGCATGCAAAATAGTACCTTCTTTGTCAATATAGTTGTTAGTTGCTACTTTTAATTGGCAAAAGTTGTCATGTAACATGAAATATCTCAATCTTAAAATAGAACTCCAAAGTGGAAAATCCTTTATTGTTAATATTCATGAGATGGTGTTCCTCATAGCTCTTTATGTCATCACTTATTTTTCTAAATGCTCAAATTACCTCTTCTTACTTGCCAATAGAGAGATACAAGAAAAATAGTGAGGCTACGAACCATACATAGTGCATAACAGTCCATATTATGGATCAATATCTCTATTTTCAAATCCCAAACAATTGATCTGATCCGTTCAACATGATTTCCATATGAAAATGTACTTGTTGATAAAAAAATTTCCTTTCTTTAGATATAGTTTTTTACTATTGTTTCTAAGAAAATCGCTTGATCTAAATATTATAGACCATTAAAAACTAGTGATTTTCTACATATCTAAAATATAGTAAAAAAAAATCTAAAAAATATAAAATTTAGCCCATTACATTTTTATGTGTAGATCATGTTTGAATGGTTCAGATCAATTATTATAACTTTCAAAACAAAAATATTGATTCATAGTATGGACCAATATGCGAGCTTTCATGGTTTTCATGTTGATTGCATACACAATTACAATGTTTTTGACGGTTAAATTAAGAAAATTGCCTCTTTTAGATTTAGGAGCCAGGAATAAGTTTTCTTCATGATATAATGATACTGAGACCATATTATGAATTTATGATGATTAGTTCCTTGATTGTTAACCATCCAACTTTAGGGGTTGGTAAATAGAGTTAGCACTATCTAGGAATGTCACTTTTTTTAGAATTTAAAGTAAAGAAATCACTATGTATATTTATCTCTCTTAGTTATTGAAGAGCTAGTTTCTAGTTTTCTAGTGCTGCTCTTCCATAGAATTTGCTTATTTAATTATTTTAAATCTGTTGTATAGGTCAAACCTGGCCCAATCTGATAATTTAATATTTTTATTTTTATAAATTTATTTTCATGAGTTGTTCAAAGGTAGCGTTTGAAACATTTAATGAGTCTCACTTATAGATAAGTACATAGTTTTTTTTTCTTATTTTCATCTTTTGACTAAGCTAAGCTGGGCACGCCTTAACTCCTCAAGTCATAGTAATTTTAAATATAAATTGACTAATTAATCGTTTCCTGAAAATTTTCAACTTATTCAAGTAATGTATTTTCTTTCTTAAAATTTCAGGACTTTGATATCACTATATATATTATATTAAAATAAATAATTTCCAAATAATAGCTGTATTATACTTGAACACGAATTTTAGACCTCGTCAAATTATTTTTGAATTATGAATTTATTACTATTATCAAACATGCAAAACTGTATTAAAACCGCGTGATTCTGGTTTGGTCACAACCTGACTTTGGGTCAGTCTCATGAGATTTGGTTGGTTGGGTAAATCTGAACCATTCGATACAAATTGATAAAATTCAACCGAACCAAATAAATAAAAATACCAATCGAACAAAAAACCGATCCAACTCCAAAGCAACCAAAATTTATTCTGTTCAGTCGCTTAATAGGAATTTCCATATCATTACAATTAGGGCCGTCAAAAAAGCTCGTAGCTCGTGGCTCGCTTGTGATTCACATCTGCCTTAATCGGTACCAGCTCGTTCAATAGTGGACCGAGCTGCTATTGAGCTGGTTCACTAACAGCTCGGGCTAAAATTAACAAGCTGAGCTAAGGCCTGAGCTCACTCGCTAGCTCACGAGCTAGCTCGGCTAGGCATCAATTTTGTGAATTTGTATGAATTTGTGTATATTTTATACTGTCAAGCTTGGTCCAGCTCGGTCCAAAAAGGTTTGTAAAATTTATTTTCTTCTTAAAATAAGGTCCAACCAAACCCAGTGAGCCAGCTCGTGGCTCGTGAGCTGGCTCGTCACGAGTTTGAGTTGAGATTTTAGCTCGCGAGCTATTAATAAGCTGACTCGTTAACAGCTCGGTCCAAAATTAACGAGCTGAGCTAAGGCCCAGCTCGACCCAAGCCAGCTCATTTACAACCCTAATTACAATGATTGAAATCTGGGATTAATTGTCGGACTGAATTTGACAAACCATAAAGATCCAATAAAGCCTCGTAAAATCAACAGTACCAAAAGTTTTTTTTTTCTTAAAGATTGGCAGAGGCTGCCAACCATAAACAGTACCAAAAGTTAGTAATAACTTCTGACAGTACCAACCTTTGACCAAAACATCGTTATTTATGAAAAATAAATTCACTTGGTCTGCTAGTGAGCACGCCAAAACCATGAACTGTATCCAAATTTAGAATCAATAAATTTATTATTCTTGCTACCAAAAGAAAAAATAAATAAAGAACAAGCATCATTCTATTTCTATTTCTCATGTATTATGAGATAAAGTGTTCTAATTGCAATGCCTCTTATTCCGAAAAGAGCAAGGTTATTACACAAATAAATACAATGTTGCAATGCTTATTCAAAGGTCAATTGATGGGATAACAAGATCAGCTTTATTCTTCGATTTCATGATTACCTCTGCATTAGGCCGGTCGTTGTACCCTATCTGTATCAGAAAGAAAACATGTCAAAATACATTAATTTCAAAACCAGTCTTATTTAATGTTCTCATATACTAAGTAATAAAAATTAAAAAAATGCCTTTACCCGCCATGCGGCAATGTCAGGCTCCTTCCCTATAAATAATAAAAAAAGCCAGAGAAAGAATGAAAAGTAAAAATCAAGTATAATTGAAGGGGTAAAGAAAGAGTTTTGTACTTTTATACGAAAATAGCACAAAACCTGTAGAAATATGTCGCTTCAGAACTCTCCCCATGGCAATATTAATATCAATGTCTATGAACCTAATAAATTATAAAAGGCAAAAAATGAAATGAGAAAAAGGAAGGAGATTCATGCGTAATTTGCACCTGATAATCATTGAATTAATTTATAATAGAACAAAAGAGTACAACAATAGAGCAAAAGCGCCCACCATTTCTCATCAAATAATAAGGAAATTTCTTTCCAGGTATCTTCTTCCAAAAGCAAATAATTCCCCTCTACAATCACAACTTTGTGCCTATAATTAAAAAAAAATTAAGGATTATAGCTAGAGTTTTTCATGCCAGATTGACTGTACCAGTTGTGGAGGTGGCATCCATGCACCAAATACTGAGATCAGAGCCTGTATTTAGAGTTGGTATTGATATGGAGTACCCGACTGAAGTTAGCACATCTGAAACTAAAATCAAATAATAATCATAAAAACAAACTCACTCTGAACTGACATATATATCATTCTCTACTGGGTCCCCAACACCATGATCAAATGATGGTGCATATACCGAACCCTACAGTACAAAAGAATACATCATTAACAAAAAAAAATTAAGAGCACAACCAGGGGCCGAAGTAGGTGGAGGGGAATGGGTGCTCTAAGCACCCCTTATTAATTTGACTTTTCGGTTATCTCCTTAAAAAAAAATAATTTTTACAAAAAAAAATAATATTAGCCCCCATAAAATGAAATTAAAGAACACCTATTTATCCAGCCCCCCTATCTCAATTTTCTGGTACCGCCCCTGAGCACAACAAGATCCATCTTTTCTTAATTTATTCTCTTCTCTTTTGCAAATTACACTCTGTTTACTGGAATCCGTATCCTCTGCATTAACTCAGATTTTGAGTTAATGAATCTTGACCATCCGATCAGGATCCGGGCCAATTCGTGCCAACACGAATCGGACGGTGCGGATCATTATGCATTAACTAAAAAATCTGAGTTAATGCAGACGATATGAATTCCTGTTTACTGTGTTTGCAGAATAATACAGTAATTTGTAACAGTAAACATAGTGTAATTTACAAAGAGGAGAAATTATTGTATTAATACCCAATGTTTTATTAAGCTGGTGCGATGAAAAGATAATTTGTAAGACTTTGATGGATTTACTCAATCACTAATAGGATCACAGTAATCCAAATTAATTTGAAAATCGAGGAAGAAGGTTCAGATAGTTTGCATAGTAAGAACCCGTATGAATCAATAAATTAGGTCAATACCAAAAATCCAGATACTTGGTCGTTTTTTCTCAATTTCACATTCACTAAATTCTAAACAGTTGGATGTTGTTTACAATTGTGGCACTGCTAATTGCAAATGTGAGAATTTTTTATATATATGCAAGTAGAGTAAAATATAATGAGAGTTTGGCTGGCGTGGTATCAATAGTATAGTGACATGCCGTGCTATCACCTCAAAAACCTATAAGATATGCTTCAAACAACGAATCCAAACTCAACATAATGGGTATACTTACACAGAAAAGGACAAGTGCATATATTTCTAAATACTAAAGTCTAGTATACTATACATAACCTCTTTTCTTAGAGTATGGAGACACTTCAGAAGTAGATCAGGGTTGAATGTCCATGGTGCTGGTACAACAATTCAATGGTTTTAACCGTCAGTTTAAAAAGGCCACAAAATGAGAACAGTAAAAGAAATCAGCTCCTCTCACCTCCCCTTCTTGCATGAGCTTCCTTTGGATCCTGAAAAACACACAGAAGACAAGAAAAATAATGCTAAAAGCAAGCAAAGTAAAATAATATAATAATAACAATAATTTTAATAGTAGCAAGCTTTCTTTAGTTAAACATGCATATGCTATAATTCTCGTAGTCTAATACAATGAATTGAATACCTTGTTATAGCAATTTGTATTTTTTGGTTTACAGAGAGAGCTAATATAATTTGTATCATAAAATGTATTTGAAAATAATAATGGGTATACCTAGGTTAAGTAGCTACAATGATGACTAAGCAGCAGTTTCCCGATATAATCCAACAACTAAATTGAAGGTCAGAGATTCTATAAGGGGAACAAACTCAAAAAAAGAAATTTGCAAAATAATATAGAATAATTAAATGGAACCTTAGAAGTACATAAAAATAATTATCTAAGTATCTAGAGAGAATTTGTAAAGATAAGAGGATCACATTGTATTATCCCATAAGAAGGGGGCATTATTACAATTTGATATATATATGACATGCTTTTTGCAATATATAGTTTAAAAAAAAAACAAGTGAAACCAACCTCCATTTGATCCAGCTGGGACCGATAAAGGTGGAAACCATCCATAGGAAGCACAGTGGCAACCTCTCCATTTGTCCTATTCGAACCCTTTTTCAGGGTTATTTCTGACCAAAGAGAATTAATCCGGCGCACCACTTCTCTTGCCACGGTTGACTTCCCTGCACCAGGAGGGCCTGCCAAGCCTACAATATATCTGACAGGATAATTTCATTTAGTAGGGGTCAAGATGTTTCAGGTTCAAGTCCAATCAGATCAGATTTATTTATGAGTGAGGCTATGGTACTATGCATGGCGCAGATTAGTCCGTTCTACAGATCAATATTTTTGTTTTCAGAGTTAAATAGTCGATATGAACTGTTCAACGTGATTTTCATATGAAAATGTACTTGCAGGTTAAATTTTACATTTTCTAGAATTTTTATAGTAAAATAACTCTAAAGAATGTAAAATTTGATCTACAAGTACATTTTCATATGGAGATTATGTTGAACGGTTCAGATAGATTGTTTGGACTTTGAAAATAGAGATATTGATCAATAGTACAGATCAATATGCATTATGCATAGTACCGTAGCCTCACTCTTTATTTAATTAGAAGTATATAACAGGATCAGCTATGAGAGCCGCTTGTCAGCGTTTTACAAAAAATCACATCACCACTTGGTGAGTTTTGGATATAGAAAAGTTCCTTAGTGAAAATAAATTACGAGTATATATACCTTTTAACCCAATAGATCTGATGTAACCGGTTTAACTAACCTGTAATCCCAACTTTAGTATAGACACAATAAGAAGTTCACAAATTGTTTACTTCAAAGTCTACGACTTAGATTATACCAGTAACAGTACATATCGGTCAAAACTCAGGACCTATATCCAGGAGCCCAGATCCTCTGAAGTAACTCAAATTTTGAGTTTAGATCCGGGCCAATCCGGTCTAAGGTGGAATGCAAAGGACCCCTTTAACAATCGTGCTAAAGCACATCTGATGGTCTGGATCTTAACTCAAAATTTGAGTTAACTCAAGTGACATGAATACCGGATTGGCCCAGATTTTAATTTCTGGGTGGTAAAAAACAAACATTAATTTCCGGGTAGAAATCCAATTTTAAGGTCAAAATTTGAGTTAACTCAAGGGTGGTAGAAACCCAATTTTAATTTCCGGGTCCTTTCGCCTTCCCGGTGCCCAAAAAGCAATAAACTTGAACAGTAGAATACCTTAATGATACTGTACCAACAGGTTGCTATTCCGATAACAAAAATCCCAGTAAATTCTAAAAGAAAGGCAAGTGATGCATACTTTGAATTAGAATCCTGGATTTGTAGTAGAGTAGAAAGAAGATGTCGTGCCAGAGAATCATAGACTTCCTCAATAGACCTTTTAAGGTAAAATAAAAAACAGTTTTCTCTTAAAAATGACAGTTAAATTTATATTAATCAAACTAGCTCTCAATATCAGGACTCAAAAATTGATATGATTATTTGAGGCCTAATTGCATGAACTGTTATCAACCATGTGCTACTTAAATTAAACAAAAAAAAACAAGATGGATTATTTGTGAAGTTCTTATTAAAAAAAAACAAAATAGAAGTCAGCAAATACCTACAGTCAAGGAGAGGTGCTTCTTGCTTTTGGCAAAACAAAACCTGAAGAATAGAAAAGGAATGCAATAAAAAAATATTATAAAAAATAGAAAAAGAGCATCAATGTTTAAACTCTTACCTTTTGCTTCTTGTATCGCACTGCTAGTGAATTTTCCATACTGAGCACCAATTCAGAGGTGCTAATGCTCGAAGGGATCAATTTCAAGGGTTGGTGCCATTTGGTATATCTTGTGCATGGTGAACAAACTGCAAATACAAATTAATTTCAAAATCAAATTTCATGTTTGAAAGTAGTGAAGAGAAGATTCCAATTTTCAATATAAATTTTCGGCACTTTTTATCAGCCAGAAAAATTTTATTTGAAATAACTATTTTGTAGAAAAATATAAAGTGATAAAATAATAATTCTGAAATAAAGAATTTTTACAAGTAGGCACAAAAGTCCTAGTTCAGCAATTTTATAGAAAATTGGAAAATACCTAGTTTGGCTAAGAATGACATAAAAAAAATAAAGACTGAAGAGAAAAATAGGAGGCAAAACAATATGATCGTATAATGTGCATCACTCAACGGTTCAGGTACTGAACTATGCAGCAAAAAGTTCGGTGATTTACAACAAGGGTTTACTTAATTGCACAATTGATGATGAAATCAATTGGTTAACAAGCTCAATTGATAATATAATCAGTCAAAATTCATGAATTAAGCCGCTACCTTCTGCCATTCTAACAAGAAGTTAGACATGAACCACAGCACTCGAATAAACTAGGAAAAATGAATTAGCAAGAGAAGAGAGGTGCCTATTACCTTACTAGTACAAAAATTAAAATTTCCAATATTAACTATTGGCACATTTTTTATCAAACAAAAAAAAAAGATCCATGCATGTCTTTGAAATTACTATTCTTTAAAAATTTGTAAAGTGATAAACTAATAATTCCAAAAGAAAGAAGTTTTGTAAGATTTGAAGTAGGCACAAAAACCCTAGTTCAGCAATTTTATAGAAATTTTGAAAAGACCTAGTTTGGCTGAGAGTATCAAAAAATTAAAAATAATAATAAAGAAAAATATTGAGTCAACACAATGTGATCATATAATGTGCATAGCACAACACTCGGTGTACTAAACTATGCAGCGAAAAACCTTGAATGATTTACAAATAGGGGTTCATTTAATTGCACAATTGATGAAGAAATCAAATGGTTGACAAATTCAATTGATTATATAATCAGTCGAAATTCATCAATTAAGCGCTACCTTCAACCATTCTAACATGAAATTGGACATGAAGTACAGCATGCAAATAAATCAGGAACAATTAATTATAAGAAAAGTAACAAATAAAACAAAATTGCCTGATGAGAAAAGCAAACGAGGCGTCGTGGGGGCGTCTGAAGGAGAGAGATGCATCTTAACGGGTCGGAGTATCTCTTACTGAAGTCTATCAAAATTCAGAAGTTTTATTTCTCTCTCCCCCTCATATTTTCAGACCTCCATTTCTATTGAAAGCAATTAATACCTGCGGTAACATAAATTATAAATTTTAGATCCGACCGTTCATTTTTTGGCACGAATATTAAATAATTCCTAGCATTACACCACGGATCAGATTAATCCGGATTCTGATCGTACGTTTCGTATTTAAACTCAAATATTATGTTATCTCAGAGGATTTGGAATCCTATTGAAAATGCTTGTTGTGGGATTCAGATTTTCTGAGCCATGGCATCATGCAACAATAGCATGTCGCTCAACTCTGACACACAAGCTGACAAGTCCAAGACGTAACGAAGCAAGAGATTGATCACGAACAGTGAAGAAATAGAATCAATTTTATTGAAATTCACGTTATGGGATACAACGGCACTAAGGCCAATTTTAGCTGGAACACAGAAATTGCTTCATAATAATTTAAGAACATCTGATATTATGAGAGTTTCTAATCTGATGTGACAGTTTTAATTTCGTTTTAGAGATGTGGAAGAGTTTCATATTTAGGGCGAGCTATTGGAAATAGGTATGAGCGCAGAAATTGAACTAAAAGTTACTGTTCACGTGGAAAAAAAAATTTCAGTTTTTTTTTTTTCCGCGGGAACAATGGAGCGGCCGAATAGGACCTTAAAAATTCTACAGAAAAATTTCTTATTAAAAAACTGTTTATAAATTATGACTAACTAAATCTTCTTTTTTTAATTTATTGCTAAAATGACTTAATAAAAAATCTAAAATTAATTTAAAGAATATAAGATTTTAATTTTTTAAAAAATGATTAACAATTATTTAAACTTATTTAAGTTGTTGAGCTTTGGAGGAGGTCTGACCTACCACCTTCCCAATTGGGAGGCTGGACGTCGCAATTTTTGGCAGAGGGGATACTTGTTCACGGCCCCTGTCATTTCTCAATTCAAACCTTTTCTTTCACGTATCTACTTTTAACTCAAGAGTGTATGTTCTGGACACCTGGAGTTTGAATCATTCAATTCGGATGAGGCATTGGAGCAATGTTTAGTACCCCGTAGCCCGTAGGCTATAGCTATACTCGCTTGAAAGTTGACACTAGCAATATTATTTTCAACCATAAGTTTGCTTCTAGCATCAATCATCTCTGGCATCAGCATGCGACCACCAAATACAGCCTGATTCTCTGCTTCCATATGTGCCAGCTAGCAGGTACAAATCAAACCAAAAGTCCATTCAGTGATGTGAATTTACCCAAAAAAATTTAACAGATATATACAACTTCAAGAGCCTGTAGCAGTGTAGCCTAAACCTACTGTCACCCTTTGTTCGATGTAATTACATTGCATTGATGCAGTTGCAAGCTGTCTGATTTTGATCATTATAGACCTCTCAGTTCAAGCACAACGTATAGTGCATGAAGATATACTTCTTTTCAAAGGAAATCAGATCCTAATTGTGCGATGTAACTACATCGCACTAATGCAGTTGCAAGCTGTCTGATCTTGATCAGTATAGACCGCTGAGTTCAACATACCGTGCAATCGAACATAATAGATCAAAATTTCTTGTTTCTTTTTCGAAAAACAGGCTACAGATTCTTCACCACTTCACCAGTGATGTCAGATATCCAGGAGACTCCATATGGATATATTTAAATGGAAGAAACACTCTTTGATTTAAATTCAGAAAATAGCCTGAAGCAATTGACCTTTGTATTTATTTGTGTAATAAATTTTGCCTCTTCGGAATAAGAGGCATTGCAGTTAAACAAATTCATCTCATAAAATAAAAAATGATGCTGGTTTTTTTTTCTCGTAGCAAATTAACCTTAAAAATCGTTCTGTGAATTTAAATCAGATGTTCGATTCTCGATGCAGATTGAACTTGTTCAGACTGAATTTGGTTCGCCTATAGGACACGTCACTAATATATGTGTTTATCATTGTATATCATTTACTGATTTGTATAGCACTAATTATAATGACAAAAGAAAACTGTCACAGAATAAAGCAACACCGACTAGAAAAACGAGTATGAACAATACAAGTATCAATTACAATTGAAAATTGGATCTTCCTAGAAAAGAAAAGATTGCAGTTGTATATTACACATTTGTCCAAAACTATTGAATGGTATAACAGAAAGACTTTTTAACATTTACCATACATAATTTGAAGCGACAGCAATATTCATACATATGAATGTTTTTTTTTACTTCCTATCATCATGTATTCTTCGAAATCTCTGACCCGGTTACTTGCTAGATATGTTTCAAACCCTGTACACTGTACTGGCTACCGGGTAGTGATTCAACTACTTTTGGTTAAACCCATGAAAAAAAATTTAAATAATCAGATTGGCCAGGTTTGGCCTGTACAAAAGATTTAAAATAACTAAATAAGCAAACTTTATGGAAGAGCTACACTAGAATCTAGCTCTTCAGTAACTAATAGAAAGTTTTAGGGGCCTACATACTAAAAGCAAATTTAGAAGGATAAATATGCATAGTGATTTCTTTACTTTGAATCTCAAAAAGTTGCATGGTTAACAATCAAGGCACTAATCATCATTTATGTTCTCAATATCATCATATCATAAAGAATATATTCCTAGCTCCAATAATCAGAGGCAATTTTCTTACTCACCCTTCAAAAACATTGTAATTGTGTATGCAATCTGCATGGAAACCATGAAAACTATAACAGAGATAAAATTAAGTGATGACACAAGTGCTATGAATAAATATATGTTGTGCTTATGTATTTGGCTAATAAACGTGTCGTAGATAAATAAATATATGTTGAAAATAACAAGTAAATATAACTAGGCATAAAAAAGAAAGGAGAAAATAAACCATAATCATTTTACTATAACATTGCAAAACACACCATTTTTTGGCAAAAATACTTGCTGACAAAAAATTCCTTTTTCAATGGTCAACCGCAGTTTGTAAGAAAAAAAATAGTACTAGAATGTATATACCTGTAATATAATATAGTTATGTAAAATATATCAGAAAAAAAAAATACTTTATTGGGAACAGGAGGCTTAGTAGAAGAGCCTATCTACTCACCCCTGAGTTACCGCTCTAGACCTCTTCTTCATAAAGTTTCAGTGGGGCCTCTCTTGTGGCTCCACCATGTCTTTCTCTTCAAACCCTGGTCTCTGCTTCATGTTGGTATACACTTTAATGGCAGTGAGCATGCATGTTATCAGAGGCGGAACAGGAAAATTCGGATTATGAGGGCTTAAACGTAAAATGTATAATATGTGAAAATGCATAATTTGTGGTCATTGGGATATAAACTCAAATCTCCACAACCACTAAGTAAATTATAACCACTAGGTTACAAGAGCGCATTTAGCATTTTATCTTGGGAGGCTAAATTATATAAAAACTGAAAAAACAAAAATTCATTTATATTTCAATATATATGACTAAATTTTTTAAGATAATGGGGGTAGCTAAATATCCCTGGCATATATGTAGATCCTCCCCTGCATGTTATAAATTTGGAATAATAAATTTGGAACAATACAAGGTGGAATACCTTTGTCATGATGGACATCCCTTGCTGCTTGATCTGGTGACATTGTTACTGGTACGACTGACTGATGGTGTTCAGAGAGAAATGTTACTGGTATGACCGCTGGGGTTCTATTAATTGTTCACATGAACCTTCATTTATGAATGAAGAAATTTCTATGAATAAAAAAAGAGATTCAGAACTATTACGGGGTGGATTGAAACCACATGTCATTGCGGAGAGTATAACTAATATATATGAAGAACATTTTTCTACCGGTGACAGGAAAAGAAATCTAGTACAACTGGCATGGTAAGGAGCCCCACCCATCAGTGGCAGAGGTAAATACTATAGAAGAAAATGACATGGTTGTTGAACAACAAGAGAGGTTGAAACTAAAGATGAAATGTGGGGACCCACTTGTCAGTGATAGAAGCATCGCAACACAAATAAATGACATGGCTGATGATGATAAAGCTGATGATACTATGATGCATTTGAACAATGATGATGCTAAGGATGATAAATTAGAAATGAAGAATTAATTGCCCTTCTATTTATATGAGCACTTTATAATGTAATAATAGCTTATATAATATGCAGTTTCTACCAGCATACAAAACTAACAATGTTGTTATATTCACAACTTGGGTGCAAATATTAGTACATTCTGACAAATTATAAATTAATTACTATGCCAAGTATTTGCAAAATGACTCATTCTAGAGCTCAAAACACTCAGCACTTCAAATAAGATGAATCACCGCCTTCTGATAATAACAAGTTTCATGTAAATACTAAAAGCATTAAGTTGCTTAAAAAAATCTGGCTGAGGAAATAATTGTTGCATTAGTTGTGCAATACCAAATTTTCTTTTTACAAGAGGATCCCTTATTTTCTCAAAAATCTCTGGTTGTACCTTTTAATTTTGATTGCTAATTTGTGGTTCAAATTCAAGGTAAAGACTGATTTGCACAATTGCAGTATATATTACCACAATAAATGCATGAACGGAAATGTATTTCATGAATTGCAAATTAATATTTTATTTAGAAAGAACGGAGAAGTAAAGGCACATACCGTAATTTATGACACGCACAAGCAAAGAAAACTAAATCGAACTAAAAGAAAAAACGAAAATACAAAAAGGAATTCAATAATAGGAAATCCTGATTGATTGAACATCAGGCAAGCAAAAAAAAAAAAGATGGAAACTCTGAAGAACAAAATCTAAGAGGCTCAAACTCGCAAAACCAAAATAAAATAAGGATTTAAGTTGGAGAAGAGACAGATAAATCGACCAGCAAATTCAGATCAAATAGCTGGAAAGTTAAAAGAGTCCATATTTAAACTCACTACCAGCTGAAAACGAACAAGATCGAGCTAAACAAATTAGAAAATAGATCAAAATGAAGGAAGAAGAAATGAGAAAAAAATTTGGACCATTTCTCGATTTGTGCGTGTCATCCTTGCGCAGGGGCCATGCTAATCTTCTCTGTATCGTTCCAATTTTATCGGATGTCTCCGAAGAGACGACTGAGGCCTCTCTAAGTCGCAATATTACTGTCCCGAACTGGTATACTTTTATCTAGTGGGACTAACAATTTTTAGCGTGAGCTGAGATCCGGCGCGTTATTTTTACCTGCAAGAGGACCCACTTTTTTTATTTAAAGTGTTGTTCTACAGGACAACAAAATAGACAGCGTCCAAGAAGAAATCTATCGTTAATTCCGCTGCTCGCCAAATAGGAGAGCAGACTTACTTGTCTAAATCAAACCATACTGAGCCCATTAAATAATCTGATTTGGGCTTTCCTGGCCCAACAAAACATCAATATGCCAATATGTCCTTTGCTCTTATAAGGTCAGCTGGGTTCTTTAAAGGATTTTCACATGTAGATGCATCACTCGTATGGTAGAAGAATTTCAATAATTTAGATTCGTCATTTAAAATTAATCTAATAGATTTTAGAGTTAAGAATACAAAAGGACTTGGTACTTCTAGGAGCACCCTAGTTCTACTCCTCAACTCAAATGAATATGCATTGCGTATATGGAAATGTGTTGTGTTGATGTGTTCAGTATTTAATTAATTTCTTTTAACCAATATGTTATAACTGTGTAAACCCTTTACTAATCATTTTCAACATTAAGCTAATTACTTTAACATATACTAACAATAATGAATGAGCGACTATGATTTTTATACATTATATGAAATCACTTGCGACAAATTTTTTTTTTAGTAGAGACAAAATATTATTTTATAAACATTTAAGTACTTAACGACATTCTTTTAACATTTTTCATTCAATTTAACGCTTTATATATTAACAAGGTGTGTCTGATGATTTTGTAAACTTCCATAAAATCATCTGAAGTGTCTTGAGAATTGTTTATATTTATCCGAATTAGAAAATATTAAAAGAAACTAACTAAATGTTTATAAAAATAACATTTTTGATAAGAGTAATTCGTTTATTATTTTTAAAAACACACAATGATGATCATAATTTCACTATTATATATATAAAAATAACTAATTATATATTAAAACTAATTTTTTAAATATTTAAACAACAAATTTCTTTAAAAAAAAAGACTCGAAGCAGATATATTTAAAAATGAATGTAAGGCGAAAGCTTATGAGCAAACTTCTCTCACGAGCTTTGCGTATATGATCGGCGTTGAAAAAAACAATTAAGTTAGGTCAAATATATAAGTTAAGTGCTGTAGTGTAACTTGAGATAAAAAAAATTGACAGTGCTGCTTTGATTTCATGCACTGCCAATCTAACTAAGGAATTCAGCACAACAAACGTGATCTATCTTCTCATTTTGAGATTGCTGTCTCGCTCTTCCATTACTCGTATAAGATTTTTTCTTAATTGACAAAAAACCTGTAGGCATACTCGTATAAGAAATTAAAATACTTTTTGGCTCTTTTAATTTATATATACTTGCCAGATTGTCAGAGTCTAGCGACATGTTATTATAACAAGATGACCTGTCTCAGAGAAACTGAATCCACTTGAAGCGCTTTCAATATAAATTGAAGTCTGACATTCACCTAAAGTAACTCAAATTTTGAGCTTATATCCGACCCGTCATGTAAATCTGCTTTGCCACTGGATCTGAATTCCATTCCTTCATGATTCTGTATAAGAAATTACTTTATCTTTTAATTTGGACTTATTCTAATCAACATGTTATTACAACATGATACCATGCCTGGGAGAATCTGAATACACTACAAGCACGAGTCAGAATCTGTGCCCCTATAGGAATACAAAATTTAAGTTTAAACATGGACCGCCCGATCAGAATCCGGACAGATCTGGCTCGAGGAGAATGTACGGTTCCACTTTAATATTCGTGCAAAATCAGGTTGAACGGTCCTCATTTAAACTCAAAATCTGGGTTACTTTAGGATACTTAGTGGGTATCTCGACCCTCTTTAATTAATTTCTCGTTTTTTTTTCTATTTCTTTTGGATGCCAAAGCTTCTATTGTGACCGTTGTAGGCTTAATTAAAACAGGCCTAATTAGGCTAGAACCTAGTTGAAAATAAATGTTAGACATTGCTTCGCGCAATTTGCTGAATTAATTCCAAGGGTTGTGTTTTTATTTAAATATATCCACATAGAAAATTGCTTCTTGGATATCTGAGATTACTGGCATAGTGGTGAAGAATCTGTAACTTTTTTTTTTTAAGAAAGAAACAAGAAAAAGTGATCTAATATGTTGTGCTTGAACTCAGCAGTACTCTATACTGATTAAAATCAGACAACTTGCAACTGTATTAATGCGACGTAATTGCATCGCACAATTAGGATCCAATCTCAGTTTGAAAGGATGTATATATATATAGGACTAAAGGAACCCACCTGGTGAAGTGTTGAAGCATTTGTAACTTGTTTTTTTCGAAAAATAAACAATAAAAAACAATCCTAATTAATTGTGAGATGTTACAAA
Source organism: Carex cristatella (assembly GCA_024447775.1). Classification (NCBI taxonomy): domain Eukaryota; kingdom Viridiplantae; phylum Streptophyta; class Magnoliopsida; order Poales; family Cyperaceae; genus Carex; species Carex cristatella. Next base: position 10,201,179 of record JAJHPF010000001.1, read on the forward strand.
AAAACACCATCTCAAAGATATGTTGTGCTTGAACTCGGAAGAGCGTAAGAAGTTTAATGCGATGTAATTACATCTCACAATTAATTAGGATCTGATCTCGCATGAAAGGATGTATGTCTTCATTTTAGGACCATGAGGAACCAACCAACCTGTATCTTGTAAGAGCAAAAGGGCATATTGGTGTTTTGGTCACCTTAAGGCATTCATCATATGTTTCTGTGATCTCACAAACATTGAGGAAATCAAACCTAACACAAGTCTTTGCACTTGCATACATGGATCCCAAAATAGATTAGACAAATTTCTGAGATTTGGGGGTCGATCGGCAGAGACAAATTTCTGGCTTGAACTCAGTGGTCTATACTGATCAACATCAGACAGCTTACAACTGCATCAATGCAATGTAATTACATCGAACAATTAGGATCTGATCTTGTTTGAAAAGATGTATATCTGATCTGATTAGTTAGATTTTCCTATTACTGGATTGCTTTTCCTATTTTGTTTTTCTTTTAGTTCGATTTTATTTTCTTTTCTTTGTGCTTGTCATCAATTGTCCAAGAATTTCATTAATCAAAACTGCAATTGTGCTAAGTAGTTCTTACCTTGAAGCACACAAAATTACAAGGTACTGGTAGAGATTTTTCAAAAAACAGGGGATCCTTTTGTAAAACAAAATTTGGTGTTGCACAACTAATACAACAATCATTTCCTAGTCTGAATCTTTTAAGCAAATTAATGCGTTTTAGTTTGTCAGAATGTACTAATGCTTGCACCCAAATTGTGAATATAACAACATATGTCCATGTTATCTGTTGATTTTTATGAGACAGTTGAATTATGAGGAGAAATTGTTTTATTGATTTCTTATATTCTCTTATATTACAAATATGTCCATTTATATTTACATAAGCTCAAAGAGCCGTTGGAGCACCAACGGTACTATTTCCCTAATTGGTATGCACAGATACCAAGTACTATTATTCTAATCTTATTTCTAAATATAAGCAAGGATACCCATTTAATTCCTTGATTTAATTCTAGCCCTTTTATCCAAGATTGATGATGATAATTAATCTTATTTCTTAACATTATCACATTGTTAGTTTTATATGGATAGAGTGACCAAAATTGAAACAAATTTTGCTATGAGTGATTTGTATGAGACAAATCAAAGTCAATTAGTCAAGTTCATGACAAATTTCAAAAATGACTTTCACCTTGACACTCCTCTAAATAACAAATATGTTATAATGGTAAATATTTGACTAATTTCTTTTAAAAGTAAATTAGTTGATTGTAACGTATAACAATGAAAAATGACCGATCACCGTGTTTTTTAATATTAGATATGGTTACTTCTAAAAAAATATTATTTTTATAAACACTTAATTATGTTTTTAATATGTTTTGTTCCATTTAATATTTACATTTTCAACAAGTGTGTTATATTATTAGTACTAGAAAATATATAAATAAGCATATCGGTATTTATAAATGTAATATGTTTTTTTTTTGTTAAAAGTAATTCCTTCAATATTTTTAAAATTGGACGATCGTATTTTTCACAATTATGCTTTATAACAATTATATAAATATTTAAGAATATAACATATTTGTCAATAATACTCAAATTAAATATACATTAACATAAAAGTGAACAACTAAATAAAAATACTAGTTGATCAACGTCAAAAAAATATTAAAATTGGGTTAGTACGAGATTCAGCACAGCAACTCCGTGCTGCAATCCAGAAAATAAAAAATGTGACATGCTATCACACCTTGACTTGTTTATGTCACGTTACGTCACGTGACTTAAATTTATTTTTACGTGACATGACGTGACTAAAATAGTAAAAAATAGTTTCGTCACACGAATAATCAAATTTTTTGTTTAAACTTTTAAAATAATAATATTAATTTATAGTACGAACTAATATATATGCACCATGCATATTAGCATGGCCTCACTCATAATTTCACATATATTTTAGAAGAAAATACAAACTTACTCGGTATGTGTTTCATCGAATTTATAACTAGTATAAAGTCAAATAGTAATTAAAAAAAAATGATAATTTATAAGTTAATTTTTCATCATTTTTTGACTGATTGATTTTATACTAAACGAATTAAAAAAAAATTCAACAGTTTTGATTTACTGTTTGAAACATATCCAATAAATTTTGGAGACTATTAGCATGACATGCCGCCATACTGTTGAGATAGCATGCTAGCCAAACTCCCATTATATCTTATTGTACTTGCATATATGTGGAAAAAAAACACATTTGCAATTAGCAGTCCGTCGTTTAATTATAAACAACGGGACGAGCTTGGGTTTGATGGGCTCCAAAACCGTCCGATCCAATTTAAGATTCGTGCGCACGTATATTGAAGCAACCGCACACGGATATTAAAGCGCCTTTCACAGATCGTAAAGCGTATCGGACAGTAATGGAGCTCATTGGACCCAGTTTGAGTCCGATCGATGGACATCGGACCCAAGCTACTCCCGTAAACAACACCCAACTGTTTTAGAGTTTAGAAAATGTGAAGTAGAAGAAAAACCACAAAGTACCTTGATTTTTTGTATTAACCCAATTGATTCATACGAGTTCTTAGTATGCAAACTATCTGAACCTTCTTCCTTAATTTTCTAATTAATTTGGATTACTGTGGTCCTATATATTGTGATCGAGTAAATCCATCAAAGACCTAGAAAATTTTTTTTTCATCACACCAGCTTAATAAAACATCGGATATTATTCTGAAAACATAGTAAACAATGTGTAAATTGCATAAGATGGACCTCATTGTGCTCTAAGAAATTTTCATTAATGATGTATTTTTTTTATTGTGTAGGTTCGGTATATGCACCATCATTTGATCATGGTGTTGGGGACCCAGTAGAGAATGATATATATGTCAGTTCAGAGTGAGTATATTTTTATGGATATTATTTGATTTTAGTCTTAAGTTAGGGGTGGAATTAATTTTTTTGAAAATGGCAGTGCTGAAACGTAAAATGCAAAAATATTTAATGTGTGGTAGATGAGTTTAACTCAAATTGCCACTAAGCTACAAACACACATTTGATATATCATGAGAGGAACTGCACTATATATAAACATTTGCAGAAAAAAAATTCAATTAAATATCAAAATCTAATTATATATAGTTATAAAAAAAATTAAAATTATAGGGACGACTAAGCACCCTTTGGGTTGCAATAAGATCAGCCTCTGGTCTCAGCTATGCCGAGTTTAGTTGGTTACACCATACCATACCCATGATAAGAGAAGAAACAATATCAACTCCAGATACAGCCTAGATCTGATCTCAGTATTTGGTACATGGATGTTACCTCCAACTGTTTGGCATGAAAATCCTTAGCTATAATTCTTTAAATTTGTTTAATTTATAGGTACAACGTTGTGATTGTAGAGGGGAATTATTCATTTATTTGCTTTTGAAAGAACATACCTGGAAAGAAATTTTGTTATTATTTGATGAGAAATGGTGGGACTTTATTAGTGCTCTAACAAATTCGATATGTGTCTTTCTGTTGTAATGTATCTGCATTAATTTTTTTAAGTCATTTTTCTCATATCTAAAACACATTTATGTTGTATATGTATTTATCTAAGACATCTCCCGTAGACAGCCGAGACTAGAACAAGGAATAAAGCAAAACAGATGATATTTTCACTGAGAAGGCATAAAACGACGGTGAAACTTCAAATTGCCATAAAACGGTGCTCGAGTGTCCAATTTTAGCAAATGATAAATTTTCGGAAAGCTTGCGAAAATACGCATGCATCAGTGATTGCTATGATGTTTTTTTCTATTCATAATTGCCAAAAAAAAATAAAGGGAAGTGCTTCAAAACTTGAGTTGAAGTTTTTATTTAGATTTTTATTCATATTTTTCGATCCAAGAATCTCAATAAATTGGTTGTATAATGGACTTGTAGAATACCAATTTTTACTATTTTTTGAATTTTTTTACTATTTTTATGATTTATGAAAAATAAAACAAAATGACTTAAAAAGAAAAGAAAATTGTGAATAGTATATTTTATCGATAGTCTTTCTAATATAATATTTATTTCAAATAAATCAAATGTAAAAATTGACAGCCTTTCTAATAAATCAAATTATATAGTATCAGAAATTTTTGAACCTTAAATTGAAGTCATTTATTACATATCTAACATTTTTGAAGTTTGATATTTACTAATTATTAGTCAATGCATGCACAACAAATAATATAAAAAAATTTAATATTAATATAAACTCGAATTAATATAACTATCTAAAAAAACAAGAACTGGCCAATAATTGGTCGGTTCTAATAAAATATAATGACCGGTCAATAATCGACCAGTTTGAGCATTTTTACTAATAGTCAGCTTCTCTGAACATGTTTAGCAATTGATATTTAATTTTGGATATTAATATAAATCACGGAACGACCGGCCTAATGCAGAGGCAATCATGAAATCGAAGAATAAACCTGAGAGTAGCTCGGATTCTAACCCGACATCCGTGATTCACAAACAAATTAAAATATTATGTTACATCAAAGGAAATGGATTACGGCAATACTGCGTCACAGAGTTGTTGTGCTTAATCAAAGTCGTTCATTTTATGTTAATCTATATTTAGTTCGAGTATATATTACTGAAAAATATATTATATTTTTAAATATATAAATAATTGTTTTTAAAGTATAATTGTTAAAAATATTGAACAAGTTACATTTAAAAAAAAAACATGGCTCAACTCTCAAGACCCATATTTCATGATCAAAAGCAAAATCACAAGTCGCTCGCCCATGCGCTCGCCGGTCAGCTTCTCCGTCCACAAGTCTTGATCTCTTCGCTGCAGGTTATAAGTCCCACATTAAATTAGGACATGGAGCAACAGCGGGAGAAGGCCTATAAAACAGGTCCGAGGTGCAGCGTTTAAAGGCCATAGAACCTGGACGGGGTCATTGAGCGATCAAGTAGGCTCAGGCCTAGGTCAAGTAAGTGCTTGCCTACCAACTCCCCAAGCGGGAGGGTGGACGTCATAATTTTTGGGGAGGGGGGAATGCGTTTGCGGTCCCCCCGCCAGTTCTCAATTCAAACCTTTTCTTTGAACACTATAGATTCCTTGGTTACCGTTTTCTTAAATTTCACCTATTTATCGGTTTGGACAATGGGATTTTAAATCCTTGTCTTTATCATTCAAATTACAATTACATTGAGACAAATAATAATGCGTACATTTTTATACAGTACGTGATAATTGCCTCCACATCCTAAGTTCATACTCTCCGCCGACCCCCAAATCTCAGAAATTTGTCTAATCTATTTTGGGATCCATGTATGCAAGTGCCAAAACTTGTGTTAGGTTTGATTTCCTCAATGTTTGTGAGATCACAGAAACATGATGAATGCCTTAAGGTGACCAACTCCTCAGCCATAACAATCTGCCAAGTAAAACCTTTCTAATACTATCTTATTTACGTTATCGATTTCAGTAACAAAACACCAATATGCCCTAATTTGCTCTTACAAGATACAGGTTGGTTCCTCTTGGTCCTAAAATGAAGACATACATCCTTTCAAGCGAGATCAGATCCTAATTATGAAATGTAATTATACATCACATTAAACTTCTTCGGCTCTTCCGAGTTCAAGCACAACATCTCGTGCAATCAGGATCTTTGAGATGGTGTTTTTTGTAACAAACATATAAGATTGTTTTTTCTTGTTTCTTTTTAAAAAAAAAAACGGGTTAAAAATGCTTCTACACTTCACCAGGTGGGTCCCTTTAGTCCTATATACATCCTTTCAAACTGAGATTGGATCCTAATTGTGCGATGCAATTACATCGCATTAATACAGTTGCAAGCAGTCTGTTTTGTCCAGTATGTTGAGTTGTTATGTTCTGGTCCGTGCCAGATTCCACCCAACTTGTACCAGTTTGTAACAGCAGTACCATACCGGTGATACTCGGGACTGTCTTGCCTTGTTGTAAATTGCACCTCTTGCTGTGCATTTAATTTTATTCTCTTTTCATGCACCTCTTGCTGTGCATTTCATTTTATTCCCTTTTTATGCACCTCTTCCGGTCTTCCCTCTTCTCCAACAAATAACGAATTTCGTGAAGCCTATCGTGAGCCTATCTTTAATAAATCAGGTGTAGTTTGATCGAACTGCTGCCCCTGGCAGTCTCAGATTTTGCTGTTGCTTGATTTCCTTGATTAGTTTTGCAATTATTTTATCAGCATCCGTGAAGATTCTTGAGCTGCATTATCTCCACAAAACAAACATGGTAATCAACATGGTTTGGAAACTCGGCCGCATTAGCTCAGTATCGGACGTGTCTGGTCCGAGTTTCATCCGAGTCTCGTGCTCATGCGATTTTTCAGCAAAACTCGGATGAACAGTGTCTGACTCGGCCGAGTCAACCCGAGTCTGGCCGAGTTTGGTCGAGTCAATAATTTTTTCAATTATTTTCCAAACCATGGGTATAACTTGGTTATAATTTTCAAATATCTAGGTGCGGATAGAAAATTAACGGATTAGCTTAACTACTTCTCAACAATCTCAAATAGACTATATATAATAAGAACTAAAAAAAGTTATTGGTAGAAAAACAACATAATTTGCTTCACCCATGATAAGAGAAGAAACAATATCAACTCCAGATACAGCCTCTGATCTCAGTATTTGGTATATGGATTTTACCTCCAACTGGTACAGTTAATTTGGCATGAAAATCCCTAGCTATAATTTTTTAAATTTGTTTAATTTATAGGTACAACGTTGTGATTGTAGAGGGGAATTATTTGCTTTTGAAAGAACATACCTGGTAAGAAATTTCCTTATTATTTGATGAGAAATGGTAGGCCCTTTTGCTCTATTATTGTACTCTTTTTTAGTTTTAGTCTAAATTGCTATATTCATATAAAAGTACAAAAAATATTTTTTACCCTTTAAATTATATATTTTTGATTATTTAGTCAATGTATGTACAACAAATAATATAAAAAAATTAATCTTAATATAAACTTGAATTAATATAACTATCTCAAAGAAAAAAAACAAGAACTGGCTAATAATTAGCCGGTTCTAACAAAAAATAAGGACCGACAAATAATTGACCAGTTTAAGCATTTTTATTAATAGCCAGCTTCTCTGAACATGTCTAGCAATTGATATTTAATTTTGGATATTAATAAAAAAATCACAGAACGACCGGCCTAATGCAGAGGTAATCATGAAATCGAAGAATAAACCTGAGATTAGCTCGGTTTCTAACCCAACGTCTGTGATTCACAAAAAAAAATATTATGTTACATCAGAGGAAATGGATTACGGCAATACTGCGTCACAGAGACAGAGTTGTTGTGCTTAATCAAAGTCGTTCGTTTTATGTTAATCTATATTTAGTTCGAGTATATATTACTAAAAAATATATTATATTTTAAAATATTTAAATAATTGTTTTAAAGTATAATTGTGAAAAATATGATCGTAGCCTTAAAAATATTGAACAAGTTACATTTAAAAAAAAAACATATTACTTTCAAAATACTTGTATATTTTTTTATATTTTTTTTCTAGTACTAATAAATATAACAATTCGATGTTACTTTAGACACACTTGCTAAAAATATAATTATTAATTGGAACAAAAAGTATTAAAAAAATAATTATGTTTATAAAAATAATATTTAATTGTTAGAAAAACACGGTGATCGGTCATTTTTATTATTATACATTAGAATAAACTAAATTAATATTAAAGGCAACTAGTCAAATATTTACCATTATAACATATCTGTTAAAAACATATTAAAACTGAACACAATCAAATATAGATATAATATGTGGACACAACACATTTCCTTATACGCAATGCATATTAATTTCAGTTGAGCTCCAATTTAGTGCAGGAAAAATGGACGCGCGGAATTACTTTAATATATATGAGTACCAGAAAAGATCTGACGGTTAGGATCTAAACCCAAAATTTGAGTTAATTTAGGGGATATGAATTCAGAATACATGGCTCAACTCTTAAGACCCATATTTCATCAAAAGCAAAATCACAAGTCGCGCGCTCGACCATGCGCTCGCCGGTCAGCTTCTCCGTCCACAAGTCTTGATCTCTTCGCTGCTGGTTATAAGTCCCACATTAAATTAGGACATGGAGCAACAGCGGGAGAAGGCCTATAAAAGAGGTACGAGGTGCAGCGTTTAAAGGCCATAAAACCTGGACGGGGTCATTGAGTGATCAAGTAGGCTCAGGCCTAGGTCAAGTAAGTGCTTGCCTATCAACTCCCCAAGCGGGAGGGTGGACGTCATAATTTTTGGGGAGGGGGGCATGCATTTGCGGTCCCCCCGCCAGTTCTCAATTCAAACCTTTTTCTTTGGACACTATAGATTCCTTGGTTACCGATTTCTTAAATTTCACCTACTTATCGGTTTGGACAATGGGATTTTAAATCCTTGTCTTCATCATTCAAATGATATGCAGGTTACAGCTTAATTTCAAATTACAAATACATTAAGACAAATAATAATGCGTACATTTTTATGAATAATTGCCTCCACATCCTTTGAAGTACCTAATACTCTCCGCCGATCGACCCCCAAATCTCAGAAATTTGTCTAATCTATTTTGGGATCCATGTATGCAAGTGCAAAGACTTGTGTTAGGTTTGATTTCCTCAATGTTTGTGAGATCACAGAAACATATGATGAATGTCTTAAGGTGACCAACTCCTCAGCCATAACAATCAGCATGCCAAGTAAAACCTTTCTAATTCTATCTTATTTACAATATCGATTTCAGTAACAAAACACGCCCTTTTGCTCTTACAAGATACAGGTTGGTTCCTCTTGGTCCTAAAATGAAGACATACATCCTTTCATGCGAGATCAGATCCTAATTGTGAAACGTAATTACATCGCATTAAACTTCTTCGGCTCTTCCGAGTTCAAGCACAACATCTCGCACAATCAGGATCTTTGAGATAGTGTTTTTTGTAACAAACATATATATAAGATTATTTTTCCTTGTTTCTTTTTCAAAAAACAGGTTACAAATGCTTCAACACTTCATCAGCTGGGTCCCTTTAGCCCTATATACATCCTTTCAAACTGAGATTGGATCCTAATTGTGCGATGCAATTAGGTCGCATTAATACAGTTGCAAGCTGTCTGATTTTAATCAGTATAGAGTACTGCTGAGTTCAAGCACAACATATTAGATCATTTTTTTCTTTTTTCTTTCTTAAAAAAAAAAGGTTACAGTTTCTTCACCACTACGCCAGTGATCTCAGATATCCAAGAAACAATTTTCCATTTGGATATATTTAAATAAAAAGACACGCCCCTTGGATTTTTTTTTTTTTTTTTTTTTTTTTTTTTTTTTTTGCAAACGTTCATGCCCGTAGGCAGTTTCATTTCCTTTCAACTCTGATTATAGTTACATTGGCTTGATAAATATAGTAAAAAGAAAGCCCTTATACACTTCTAATCCATATGTAAATCCCTTGTAATACTTTGCTGATTAAACATAGGATATGTGAAACCAGTATATCCTCCAGCAATATAGGTGCCCGCCTTTGCAAGATTATTTGCCACGCCATTCTGACTTTTGTTAATATGCCGAGCATTCAAACCCTTCTTCTTTGAACATTTTTCATATTTCATATATCTCCTTATATGCTCGCCAATCAGTTTTCAATGATGGTTGTGTGTTTGTGGAGTCATTTGCTAAGGTACGATTATCTATAAGAAAAGTGCAACTTGATATACCTTGCTCCTTAACAAACAGAAGAGCCTCCCTTAAAGCTATAGCTTCAGCATGAAGCAGGCAGCAAGCCCTTGCCTCTGAGGCTCTGAATGCTACCAGCTTCTCTTCCCTTATAAGCACAAAATTGAGCCCCCCTTTTCAAGAGTGAATTCAAGATCCATCTATGTAGCATCTATATGTTGTTACTCTGCTTACCTCCTCAGCAGGTCTATTGCCTCCCCCAGAACTTTGTCCCGATGCAGCTATCATAGTTTCGATACAAATCTGATTTAGGTATTTTGTTTCGGTACACACCCCTTGGAATTGAATTCAGCAAATTGCATGAAGCAATGTCTAACATTTATTTTCAACTAGATTCTAGCCTAATGATCTGACCCGATTTTAATTAAGCGAACAATGCTCACAATAGAAGCTTTAGCATCCAACAGAATAGAAGCTTTAGCATCCAACAGAAATAGAAAAACAGAGAAATTAAAGAGGGTCGAGATACCCACTACAAGTCTAGGAATCTAATCCACAAACCATGATCACTAGAGTTCCATTCTATTGGAAGGAAATAAAATCCCCTAAAGTAACCTAAATTTTGAGTTTAGATGCGGACCGTCTGAACTCTGAAGTGACTTTACACAAATATTAAAGCGGAACCGTACATTCTCCTCGAGCTAGATCGGTCTGGATTCTGATCAGACGGTCCAGGTCTAAACTTAATTTTTTTATTACTATAGGGGTACAGATTCTGACTCGTGCTTGTAGTGTATTCAGATTCTCCCAGGCATGGTATCATGCTGTAATAACATGTCATGTAACTCTCACAAACAATCTGGCAAGTCCAAATTAGAAGAGAAAGTGTTATAATTTCTTATACAAGAGCCATGGAGGAATGGAATTCGGATACAGTGCTAGAGTGGACAAAACGTGCCGTGTCGTGACTAAGTAAACAGTCACATGTGTCGTGCCATGTCGTGACTAAAATGTGGAGGGGTGGTCATGGCACGCGAGTCACGCCGTGACTTCCGTGCCATGACTATTCGTGTACCGTGTCCAAACGTAACTGGTCACGTTTTTCACATTTAATTATTTTTTCATAATTTATGTTAGTTTATTCAAGATTCATCATTTGATCAAAACTTAACGGTCCTAATTACACGTGACTCACGTGACCACATGCCGTGCTGTGCCGTGACAAGATCTTTCGCGTGACGTGCTGTGTAGTGTCAAATTTTCAAAAGATGGTTACAGCATGCGTAGGTCACAGCACGCGACACACGAGTCACAGCACGTGAACAGTCACACATGCCGTGACGTTCCGTACCGTAACCGTTCCGTTCCATACCGTAACCGTTCCGTTCCGTGACGGAACCGGTTCCGCCATACCATTTTTTCCACTCTATTTGCATGACGGCCCGGATCTAAGCTCAAAATTTGAGTTACTTTAGGTGAATGTCAGACTTCGATTTATATTGAAAGTGCTTCAAGTGGGTTCAGATTCTCTGAGACATGGCATCTTGTTATAATAACATGTCGCTAGACTCTGACAATTTGACAAGTCCAAATTAATTAAAAGAGTCAAAAAGTATTTTAATTGCTTATACGAGTATACCTAAAGGTTTATTTTTTATCTAAAAAAAAAAATCTTATACGAGTACGTAATGAAGGAACAAGATATATAGCAATCTCCAAATGACAATCTAGATCACGTTTATTGTGCTGAATTATTTACAAGTTAGATTGGCGTTGCATGAACCGCTGCATAAAATCAAAACATCACTTAACTATATTGACCCAACTTAACTTTTTTTTTCGACGCCGATCATATACGCAAAGCTCGTGAGAGAAGTTTGCTCATAATTAGCATTTGCCTTACATTCTTTTTTTTTTTAATAAATATGTTATTTAAATATTTAAATAATTAGTTTTAATATAAAATTAGTTATGTTTATATATATATAAGTGAAATTATTATCACCTTGTTAATATATAAAGCGTTAAATTGAATAAAAAATGTTAAAAGAATGTACGTAGTTAAGTACTTAAGTGTTTATAAAATAATATTTTTGTCTCTACTAAAAAAAATTGTCGTAAGTGATTTCATATAATGTATAAAAATCATAGTCGCTCATTCATTATTGTTAGTATATGTTAAAGTAATTAGCTTAATGTTGAAAATGATTAGTTAAGGGTTTACACAGTTATAACATATTGGTTAAAAGAAATTAAATATTGAACACATTAACACAACACATTTCCATATACGCAATGCATATTGATTTGAGTTGAGATCCAATTAATTTACTGCAGCAAAAATGGAATTATTGATCTCGCATTCGCAACCGATCGACCATTTGTTAGTTGCTACTGTTAGATTGAGCTCAATATCATAAAGAAGTGCGCTGCCCAAAACAGAATCAGTTAAATCATTACAGAAACAGAGCATTATGGTAGAATACACGGCTCATCTCTAATGAACCGTCTAAAGAGAAGACCCAATAGAAGTCGTGAGGCAGTCGGCTTCTCCGTCCGCAACAATGGCTTAACTCTTGGCGGCAGGTTAGTCCCACAAGAAATTAGGAAATGAAGCACCAGCGGGAGAAGGCCTATAAAAGATGTAGGAGGCACAGCGTGTAAAGGCATACTACCTTGGACGGGGTCATTGGGCGATCAAGTAGGCTCTCGGCCTGGGTCAGTCACCTCCATTACACTTAATTTGGAGGAGCGATGGCCTACCACCTCCCCAATTGGGAGGCTGGGCGTCGCAATTTTTGGCAGATGGGGTACGTGTTCGCAACCCCTGTCATTTCTCAATCCAAACCTTTTCTTTCACGTATCTAGTTATCTACTTTGAATCATTCAATTCGGATGAGGCATTGGAGCAATGTTTCTCTGCTTCCATATGTGCCAGTTAGCAGGTACAAATCAAACCACAAGTTCATTCATTGATGTAAATTCCAAGCGAGGGAACACAATGTGACATAAATGATCATATAATGTGCATAAATCAATACTTTTCATGTACTGAATAATGCAACAAAATGTCCAGTGGGTTGCAACTAGGGTTCACTTAATTGCACAAATGATGAAGATATCAATTCCTTGACAAGCCCAATTGATTATATAATCAGTCAAAATTAATTCATCAATTCAGCGCTCAATCAACCATTTTAACAAGAAATCGGACACGAAGTACAACACCCTGATAAACTAGGAACAATTAAATGGCAAGAAAAATAACAAATAAAAACAAATTGCTTGATGAGAAAACCAAACGAGGCATCTGAAGGAGAGAGATGCATTTTGACGGACCGGAGCATCTCTTACTGAGGTATATCAAAATTCAAGCGTCAGTTCCTTCTATTTTTTTCCCTCTTTTTTTACGGAGTTCCATTCAATTGAAAGGAAATCAAATCCCCTAAAGTAACTCAAATTTTGAGTTTAGATACAGACCGTCCGACCCTATTTTGCACCAATATTAAAGTGGAACCGTACATTCTTCTCAAGCAAGATCGGTTCAGATTCTGATCGGACCGTTCAAATCTAAACTTAAATTTTGTATTACTATATATAGGGGCACAGATTCTGACCCCTGCTTGTAATGTATTGAGATTCTCCCAGACATGGTATCATGTTGTAATAATATGTCGCTTAGCTCTGTCAAACAATCTGACAAGTCCAAATTAAATGAGAGTATTATATTTGTTTTCTTTATACAGAGTCATGGAGAAATGGAATTCAGATACCTGATCCGGTAGAATGAGATCTAATTAGATAGAGTAACCATATTTCAATTAGATATCAAATTAATTTTGGTCCAGTAGTCTTTTAGATAGAGTACCTAAGGTTATACTCATAGTGAGCGATATCCGATATATCAATCTCAAACTGCCAATTTAGATGAGGTTGTGTGTTACATATAAGTTATGAGTAGAGATATTAACAAAACTATTTGGATTTTTTAAGCACGCACGGACAATAAAGTTCAAGTAAAACAAACATATAGAATTTGTATGTTGCATACCAGTATGAAGTCAGAATAGTATTGCTAATGTTTTTAGCTTAACTGTTGAATTCTGTATTGATCCAACTTAATTATTTTTTGACGCCGATTGTATTTGCAAGGTTCGTGAGTCGTGAGAAAAGCTTGCTCACAGGTATTTGTCTTACATTCATTTCATTCATTTCTAAAATATACGGTTCTATTTTTTTTTAACAAATATATTGTTTGAAGATTTAGATAATTTATTTTAACAAAAAATAATTATTTTAATAGATCATTATGAAAAATATAATTGTAGGACGGTGTATTTTTCATAACACATGACTAGTTTCTCATATTATGTTTTATTTTGGAAAACCTCTCGTCCCCTACCAACCAAAAAATAAACTCGAAAATTTACTCTTTTAAAATTCTAAAGTATGATAAAGAAGTGCGCCACCCATCATATAATCGCTTAGTATGGCTTTATGGTAGAAACAGAGTGTTGGTAGAATACACCGATTTTTTTATTATACCCTCACAAAAAATAGCAAATATGTCATCGGTTTTAATTTATTTTTAAAAATATTTCCACCCCCCAACGTTTGAGAGGTCAACTTCAATTTTTTTTTATTACTGAACCTCTCAGTGAATGAGCAGTCAACTACAATAACTTTTTTTTTAGAGATATTAATATTTTCATCTAAAAATGAAAAATGAAAAATATTCAATTTTATAACAAACAAAAATGTTCAATTTTACACTATGTCCTCAATTTTCTTCACCAACCCCATACGCATGATTTTGACTATTTAATGCCTAATATGCGGTTCGGAGGAAAACATTTATTTGTACATCTTTCCATTTAATAAATTTGTATGTTACATTGTTACAACATGAATAAAAAAAAGTAATCTTCATTAATTAATGATGTGAAAAAAACAACCAATTCGTTAATCTTTTCACGACACATGATGCGCACATATTAATATACTTGTAAATATTTTTTGGGTATAGAGATTTTAAAATAATTTAAAATTGTTGCAGATTATTCGAAGGAATAATGTGGTACATAAACCAAATCATTTTCTTATTTTATTTGAGACAAAACCTCTAATTACAAAAAAAAAAAAAAAAAAAAGTAGTTTTTATTATAATTCTTGATAGTATTTTAGTACAATATATTGTTGAAAATATTATTTGCATTTTTTTTTATCCTATGGCACATAATAAATAATTAAGAACCTAAGCATGTTATAAATTTTCATTTTGGCATATGGGGTTGGTGAAAAAAATTGAGGATATAGTGTAAGATTGAATATTTTTGTTTGTTTTAAAATTGAACATTTTTCATTTTCCGTTTTTAGATGAAAATAGTAAAAAGTTTCAAAAATATAAAATTTCCTCCCAAATCATATTTTAGTATTTGCATCATGTTGAGTTGTTTGGATTAATAGTTTGAACTTTGAAAACAAAGATATAAAAAATGAAATATAATGAGGTATGAAAAACACGAGGTATTGGAACCCTCCTCTACTTATATTTTATTTACATTATCGGCTTCAGTAACAAAACACCACTATGATCTTTGCTATTATAAGGTACAGGTGAGTTCCTTTTAGTCCTAACATGAAGATATACATCCTTTCAAATGAGATCAGATCTTAATTGTGAAATGTAATTACATTACATTAATGCAGCTGCAAGCTGTCTGATTTTAATCAGTATGAAGTATAAACCTCTTCCGAGTTCAATCAGGATCTTAGAGATGGCGTTTTATGTAACAAACATATAAGACTAATTTTTCTTATTTCTTATTAAAAAAAAAAAAAAAAAAGGTTACAAATGCTTCACCACTTCACCAGTGATCTCAGACATCAAAGAAACAAGCCCCCATGTGGACATTTAAATGATAACACACCCTTGGAATTGAATTCAGCAAATTGCATGAAGCAATGTCTAACATTTATTTTCAACTAGGTGCTAGCCTAATTGTTCAGCAAATTGCCTGAAGCAATGCTCTTTGCTCTTACAAGGTAAAGGTGGATTCCTTTAGTCCTATATACATCCTTTCAAACTGAGATTGGATCCTATTTGTGAGATACAATTACATCACATTAATACATTTGCAAGCTGTCTCATTTTAATCAGTAGACTGCTGAGTTCAAGCACAACATACCGCGCAATCAAACATATTAGATCATTTTTTCTTATTTCTTTCTTAAAAAAAGTTACAGATTCTTCAATACTTCACACCAGTGATCTCAGATATCCAAGAAACAATTTCCCGTGTGAATATATTTAAATAAAAGACACCCCTTGGAATTGAATTCAGCAAATTGCATGAAGCAATATCTAACATTTATTTTCAAATGGGTTCTAGCCTAATTAGGCCTGTTTTAATTAAGCCAACAACGCTCACAATAAAGCTTTGGCATCCAACAGAAAAAGAAAACAACCGAGAAATAAAAGAGGGTGAGATACCCACTACAAGTCTAAAAATCTAATCCACAAACCATGATCACTAGAGTTTGATCAAATCTACAAAGCACCAACTATACTGCAAACAATCAAATTATTTTGTCAGAGATGGACACGGCACACTGTCCCACCCTTGCTCTCTTGCTCTTTTTCTCTTCATCAGATGTCTGAGATAAACATCAACGTCAAAAATCATAATAAGAGAATGAAATCATAGCAACTGGGAAACTTTAAAGAGAATAAAAAAAGTGAGAGATGAGTAGACTTACAAGGTAAGGGATAGAGTAAGGGACAAGAACCCGTTTCGACGATCCATCAGCTAATCTTTTGCAAGGCCAGTCTGTTCTAGCTGTGGCAAACTCGTTGAGTACCTATATTACATTATAGTCATCAAATAGGAATTATAGCATAGTTCAAACACAGCCCTGAAAAACTGAATATACAAAAAATGTCCTGAATGATGAGAAGTTAAATGGAGCATTTAAGAAACAAAGAAAAATAATACAAGTTACACCCCTTCTCTAATCATGAAATGAAAATATAAATTTCAAATTTCTGTTTTAAGTGGCACAAAAAAAGGAGGGAAAAAGAAGAGGGTTAGATGATATCTCCATCTTTACCGGGGGTATCCAGGGGCGTATCTACATATATGCCTGGGGGTGCTTAGCCACCCCCATGATTTTAGAGTTTTTATTTATGTATACTAAATTTAATTGAATTTACGTTTTTATATAGTTGAACTTCCCTCATAAAATGCTAAATGTGTATTTGTAGGGTTAGAGTTCCACTCAGTGGTCGTGGAGACTTTTTGAGTCAGTGACCACAGTTTTGTTCATTTTATTCCCCCCCCCCACCCCTGGGGTACTGTATATCATATTTTTCCCATTTTATTGAAGGGGCAAGCAAGCAGAAAAGATAAAAGCAGCTGTCTTAGGATTAAAAAGTAATACCTGATTTCTAATTGCTCCAATCAGCATGTCTTCACAGCCAGAAGCATGCACTTCTAACAAACTGGGGCACTGGAGAAGCAGCCTCTCTGGAAACAAAATACAGATGGAGGGTATTTTAGTAAATGCGACATCATTTATTGGTACTTTAACCATGAGAGGAAGAGTAAGTGACCTGGATGGAGGTTAATACAGGAGTTAAGATTTAGGTCTTCAAGCTCTGGACAATTTACATACAAACCCTAGGAACAACAGAAAAACACAACATCAATAATTTTTGCCAAGGAATATATACAAGTCATGCAAATTCACATTTTGTTCCTAAAATTCAGTTATGGAATATTGTTATAGACTTCAATGTTAGTTATCTTACTTCCAAAGCAGAGCAGCCCCAAAGACTGAGTTTTCTTAAATTAGGATGCTCTATGATCAGCTTTTGGTATGACTTCTTTTTCATTGGGCTTAATTTCTGACACTTCCTAAGCCCATCGGTTTCTCCGATGCATTGTATCTTCTTTTCATTGGTTTGAGGATTAGCAACACATATGCTCATTCCACAGTCCAGCAGTTCAAGATATGGCAGAGTAGCAGCAAGCTGGACTCCACCTAAAATTTAGAAAAATATTTTAAAGCACCATACAAAATATGTTCATAAGTACATGGCTTATTCAAGTTTGCTAAAAGGAATCAGTACAAGAAGGATCTCAGGTATAAAATTTTCAAGGTTTTGCAAGGTAGACATGGAAATTTTTCCTAAAGAACTCTCATTTGCTTGCTTAGCTGAGGTTTTATTTCCAACTGCACACGATCTGTTCACATAAGACCAAGTTTTATAGTGACTGCATGAATACTTTCTATAACAATACAGTAAGTGAGATCTTTACTTGAGGTAATATTTGGGCAAACGGCGAGGAGAAGTTTGGAAAGGGTGTGGGGATAAGCTTTGCATATCATTCCAATTCCACAATCAGTAATGCTGGATCTGAAAATAAAGGGAAAAAAACAGTTTAAGTTGTCTTGACTTTACATAGAAATTATAATACATTCATTAGTAATAAGGACAGGCAGGTATATTGTCTTATACTGGCATTAAAACTGACTGAACCTTTTGCATTACCTTGGTTTCCTATGCCTGTTATTTGCTATTTTCCATGTATTCCTTGGAATTCCATCATTTCTAGTTCCTTATTGATTTATAAGCTATTAAAAAGGAATAGTACCCGCTCAAATCAAGTAGGTCCAAGCTCAAGTAAGATTGAACAATGGAAGCAACTGCTGCATCAGTTATCCTTGAGCCTAGTAGCAATGACAGCATGTGCAAGAACCTGACAAAGAATAACATTATTCATCTAAATAATGATGACTTCATGGGCCTAATTACATAAACAAAATTGAATTAGCCAGTAACATTTAGGTAATGCACCTATACAAGCCTGATGGTAATTCTCAGATAGGATAATGTGTGATATACACAGTTATGTAGACAAGAACGATTACACCTATGTTGTATGTAAAATTGCATCTAACATATACAATAAATAAGTTTATTTCTAAAGAGACCTTATTACCAAGTTCTACCTGAAAAAAAAGTTCAACAGCTACCCAAAACTCCAAACCTGGCCGACACAATACCTTAATAAACCTGAGATCCTCAACAGGCCAAACCCAAATACATGTAGATATATGTACTGGTAGACATATTCTTATCTCTATCATACAGGTATATATAAGTATTATTATTTATTCACTAAACTACCTTTTTTATTTAATTAGTATAAATTTGTTAGAGTACCTTAGGTCAGCACTTGCCAAAGCAAGCACAGCATCATTGCATAGCCAGGTTGAGGCCACATGCAAATTCCTTAATCTAGGGCATGTTCGACCCAAATTTTCCATTAATGCAGGGAGATCAGTTGAGTCATTCCCTTCTCGGGTGAACTCCAGAGATAGCTCGGTCATGTTGGGGCAGTTAAACACCTAAAGGTAATTAATAGCATTTTATTAATTCATGAATAAAGAAAAGAGCTTTGCACAATTTGCTGCATTCGACCGTGTTTCCTCAAGACGTGATTGCATTAAATAGTGAGAAGCAGTTTGTCATTCAAAGAATAAAAGTCAACTTGTAGCATACTTTTGTTGGTTTGAGGGTCAAAAATCCTCTGTTTTGCACATAGAAGTGAAGTATTTATGTTTTATAGGGATTGCGATAAAAGTTAGGAACAATTCCCCGGATGCCCCTTATTAAAACTAAAGAACATCACACTTTTACCAAACATAATGATACAATTATGAACGGAATATTTAGATGCGTCAATTTAAAAAGTACCAGTAACAATTTAGTATTCTACAAAACTGAGTGTGAAAGGGGAGGTGGAAGATGTACCGATTTGGAAAGGCAGGAGAGATCAGAAAGCCATAGTGTAGAAAGGCATGTTGAAGAGAGATTTAAATAATCAAGGTTACTGCAACCTTCTATCTTCAAAACTGAGAGGCAACGCATCTCAGACACAAAACGACAAAATCCAACACTGCAAATAAAGTTCAAGATAGACACAAAATTAAATAACTTCCAAAATATTTTGCAACTAATTTTGGCATTAACTGTCAAGAGTCCTATGCTAACTGCAAATTAATCCTTTTACTTGAGACAACTATTTCAGTTAAAAATATGTTTTGGTTCATCAAAAGAGTGAAAGATCTATTTCAATTAGTTACTTACCCATTTATCTTATTGACAGCACCAGCAGCTAGGCTAATCTCTAGAGCTTCTAATTTGGGGCAAAAGAATGCAATGCAACCTAGCATTGTAGAATTCACATCACTGCAGCACTCGAGAAAAATGTACTAGTCAGGATAGAATTTCAAGTAAATTTTAACTGAACATCCAAAAGGATGCTCAAATCATGTAATAGCAATTTTACTTCGTTTGTTGATTATACTTTTTGGGTAGTCTAATATTTACTTTTTTCCGTTAGCATGTATCAAAAACTAAATATGGAAAAATCAGAAATATAAACAAAAAGATGAGTAAGATGATGTTAAATACTGAGAAGCCCAGATCAGACAATCCATCTTTTGGATCATACCTGATTTTTGTACTTCCCTTTTGAAAAAAAAAATATGAGAAATAAATCAAAACAAATGAGCTCAAATCCAAGAAGGCTCCAAAACCCAACAAAACAACCTCGCTGGTTGGAAATTCAAGGCTTGACACCTCATCTTTATCTAAAAAAAGAGAGAAACTCAACAAAACAACTGATCTGATGAAAGCTTAGTGAAACTAGATCAGTAAGCTATCAAGAACCAAGAATATTTAGAATTATTCCAAAATTTCGGAAGAAATTGTCAAAGATCTGAACATATATATCTGATCTTGCATGGAAAGATGCGCATTAACAAAATTATTGCATCTAAATCTGACAAATGATGTCAGCTTGTCATAGAATTCAATAAACTTTATAAATTAAGTGTTTCTTTGTTTATTCTTGTAATTATATTAGAGATTTTAATATCTGCATAGTCATCAAAACTCAACAAAACAAATGATCTGAAGAAAGCATACTGAAACTGGTTCAGTAAGCTATCAAGAACCAAGAATACTTGAATTAGTCCACAACTTTGGAAGAAATTATCAAAGATCTGAACATATATGTATGATCTCGTATGGAAGATGCACATTAGCAAAATTGTTGCATCTAAATCTGACAAATGATGTCAGAACGTCATAAATTCAATAGACTTCAGAAATCCAGTCAAAGCTCTCATTTATTAGACAATATTAACTCCAGTGTTTCTATGTTTGGTCTTGTAATTATATTAGATATTTTAATGACCATATAGTCTTCAAAAGTCAATAAAACAACTGATCTGATGAGAGCTTACTGAAACTGGTTCAGTAAGCTATCAAGATCCAAGATCCATTAGAATTCTTCCATAAATTGGAAGAGATTATCACAGATCGGAACATATGTGTCTGATCTCACATTGGATCTATGGAAATATGTAAATTAACAAAATTGTTGCATCAAAATCTAACAAATGGTGTCAACACGTCATCAAATTCAATAAACTTCACAAATCCAGTCAAATTTGTTAATTTCCAGTCTTTACGAAAGTTCTCCAGTTCAAAGTTCTAACCTTTCCATTCTAAGTGTCAGCCTCATCAACCCCACACACTTTTCAAGAATCGACTCAACAAAACCGATCTGAGAATTAGGTGAAACCTTAATTCTCAGTTCTTCAGCTGATCGCCACATCCTCTTCACACACTCTCTCCAGCCATGGCACACAGCCGCGGCTGACAAGAGCCCCTTCACTGGGACCCGTTTCAAGACTTCAACCAGAGAGCTCAGCGGTACCAGACCCGCTGTCCCAACCACTACAAGCTCCTCTTTATCCTCCTCCATGATATCGTCTTGCACCTCCTGATGAGTTAACAAAAGTGGAGACTCTCCAATAGGTGCCACGTCATCATCGAAAGAGAGAGCCCGCCGGAGGCGGTTACCAGAGCGAGGCAGGCAAGCTAAAGGCTCCGCCGCTAGGATATCAGATGGTGCGAGAGGACACACGTGGCCTTTCTTGGGAAGGCCACAACGGCCACAGTTGTAGCTGCCGCGCTTCTTTAAGGTTAGAGGCCGCTTCAACGGCGAGGTAACCGAGGCCATGAGAGGTGCAGTAGGGTTTAGAGAGGAGAGGTCAGATAGAGAGAAAGGTGGAGGGAGGGAAAGAGGAGAGGGAAGTGGAGGGAGAAATAGGGGAGGAGGGGGCGGGAGATTGGAGCCGATTTCGCGCTCGTTTTTGGTTTGTCTAAGAGGTGCCTCTCTCTCGATGTTTTGCTTCCTTGTATCTTTATTTGTCGGATTGCAGAGAAGTCCGATGGACATTGAACCAATTTGGTCCGATCAAATAGTGGAACGTTCATTTGCTTCAACAATCGTGTGCATCTAATTCACACGAGTTTTGAAGTCATACGCTTGAATCATGATGCAAATCTGACGTCTATGATTTGATATTTGACTGAACTTGGTCCAACTCTTATTGGACCGCATTCCATTCCTTATTTGTACAACAAGTTTTGCTCCCTCTAACAGGAACTTGTTACATCATAATAGCGTGAGAATAATAACAAAGGATCCTTGATCATTATCGTTCCCATGTGGGGGACGCAGAGAGCCAGCTGAAGAAAGTGGGAGGGTAGAACAGTAATTTCAGCAAGAACGAAAGATTTGCTCCCATATGTCAGTGACTAAGGTGTATAATGTACCGGGTGCATCTGGTTCAAGATGCTACTCGTGGATTGTGCCATTGACTGTTGCGTAGTGCAGCCGATGCAGGATTACTAACTCAGTGGTGGGTTTATATAAGGCTTTAGCCTTATAGGCAGGTTAAATTTTAACATCTGTCCTTAATCTTTAAAAATTCTTTTAAATGGGTCCAGTAATATCTAGGGCTGCAAACGAATCAAACCAAATCGAAATTACTCCAGTTTAAGTTTATGTTGAATTAACTTTGAACTAATTTTAGTTTGAATTAATTTCGAATCGAATTTTTTACGAACTCAATTTTGATTTTTCTACGAATTTTTTTATGACAAGGAGGAGTGATCGTAGTCGCTGAGAGCGAGATGTGAAAGTTGTCTAGGGTTTCAGACCTGAGAACGAGGGTTACAACTTACGAATTATGATTTATGGTTGGGCGCCCTTATGTTTTAACTTTTAAGTCATCAGAGAACATAAGTCATCACCGGAAATCAACAGTTCACGTTACTTTGAAATTCGAACTAGAATAGTTTGCGAACTTATTTCGAACGAACCAGGTTCAATTTGAGTTTGGTTTGAATTAATTTCGAACTATATCGAATCAAATTTTTTACAAACTTTTTCGAATCAAACTCGAATCGAATCGCGAACTACGAACTTTTTGTGCACTCCTAGTCCAATTCAAGAATTTTTCAAGTATGCGTTAATGAAAAAATTAAGGCGTTACTAATTCTGTTATAATAGGCAGGGGCGGAGCCAGACTTTCAGGTTATGGGGGTCAAATATGAATGGGAATCAAGTATATAAAAAAAATTCTACTACGAATGGAGTCAATTTCACCTTATTCATAATATTTTTGTTTAAATTATATTAAAAATGAAATATAAATAAAAAAAATTGTAAATGAATGGGAGCCAATTAACCTGATTCATTGTATGTAACTCCGCCTCTGATAATAGATCACGGCACTTCATGTCATGTCTATCGATTATATGACAAAACTCGCATCTAGTATAACGTTTCCTTTTGATTAAAATGCCATGTCATAGCATGTTAAACAAACTTGTTCATATATAATGTTGCGTGATATTTTACGTACTAATTATTGCAGCATTGTTTTTTTTTTTTTTTTTTTTTTTTGCAATATTTTTTATTATTTTTTCTATAAACTAACTTGAAATGTGAAAAAATTAATTATGTGCGACTAGTCGTGTCACATTGTCGTTAAGGTGCAACCTGATGTGATTGTTATTTATCATTTTAATTATGTAATGTTACGTTACCTAAAATTTATTTTTGGCCACAGCATGATAATTGAAAATTATGCCATGTTGTGTTTCTCATTCAATAATAATGCTATATGATCACTTTTGGTAACGCGCGTCTTTTAGGATCACTTGTTTTATGCATTTGCTAACCAATTCTTAATTTAATAAAATATAAGAGGAGGACTTAAATATCTTATGTCTTTTATGTCTGAATCGTATTTCACATACTTATTTTTTTTTTAAATCTAAAACAATCAATTTAGACCATTAAATATGTCTGAGAAGATCAATTTTTTATACTTTCTAAAAATGAAAAAAATAGATAGATACAAGATCATTATTTTTTAGAAGTTCATAATTTTTATTCCGTCTACTCGTTCGATAAAATGTTGAAAATGAGTAATTAAAACATTTTGTCAATATGATTTTGCATTCCAACAAATCATATCGTAATACAATGTGAAAGGATCATCTGACTCTGCCCGGATTTGAATTTATTCCGACTTAGTAATTTTGAAAAATCAAAACAATTTGAATCCAATACGATAAAAAATAAAGATAATCCGAACTCAAACGATTCAAATATTTAAATTATGAGTGTGACTATTGATCAAATATTTAAAAACAACTCGGATTCCATAATTTCCATTACGGAGTTTAATTGTACCCGATTGATCCGTAACCCAAAGCAAACCAAGCATGCCATCTCCAGGGACATTTTTTTTTTAATCAGACCATTAAACTGACTGAATATCTAAAAGAAAAAATTAAACATGCAGTCTCTAGATCAGTGATGGTAAGTGTATGCAGGGGTGGCTAAGCCACCCCCAAGATTTTGATTTTTTTTTTTTTACCGGTACTTATACAACTAAAAAAAATATTTTATAGATGTAGCAAGATTATTAGTCCCTCCTATAAAAAAAAAAAACTAAAGACATGTCTCATGATCTCATCAAGAAAGAAAGAAAGGCATTGGTTTTCAAATCCCAAGGCAGCCTTGACCAAAAATCATAAGGCATTCTTTGACCGCGTGAAAAAATCATAAAACATCATTTGCCGTTTAAATTAGAATACGAAGCTCGTTAAAACTAGGCTTCAGAACAAGATGGGTGACGAGTTTCTTAGAGACTACATGCTTGTTTATATTGAGAAAGAAATAGCAAATAAAATTAGCTCAGAGATGAGATTATTACAGAATTTGATTTTTCAGGAAATCACAAGTCTAAATTTAAATAAAGAAAATATGTATATGAATATATTATTTTTGTTTTATTTTAGTTTGATAAACATGCCATTTTATTGGGGCTTGTTATTTATTATATTTTATGGAATCAAATAGTAAAGAATCATATTATTTTGTGTTATATAGATTTTATTTTTTATTAAAATATTTTTTAAACATATGATATTTAGTATGTTAGCCCCCTCTATACTCAAAGTTGAGTTCCGCCCCTGCTCTAGATTAAAAGTTGGTTTTCACCTTCACAAAAATATGTCCAATTTTAAATTTTGAAATGCACGCCAACAAAGTTCTCAGTAGCATTTGAATGATTATTCGCGAATGCTAAATAATTGAATGACTTAAAGTATGATCTTTGTTAAAAAAAAATGTTGAAATTATAATACAATGACATGTCAATAATTGGTCCATCACAGTTAATTTATCTCACAAGTATTGTTTTTTAAGGCATTAATATAGTATTATTTCCAACTATGCAGAATAAGGATGCAAATCCTCCGATTTTGGTGAGATGTGAAAACTATAGATAAATCTAACGGTCCATGAAAAGGCTATTCTATTAAAAAAATTAATTTTTTAAATACTGCTGCTTTCAGTTTTCATAATAAAATATTTCTAATTTTCAATTTCATAATATTACATAATTTCTTCAGTTTTTGAATATTGCTCGTGTCATTCGATATTTTAACAAAATACAATATTAAATGTACGTCATAGAGATATTTCTTTGAAACATTTTAGAAGTAATTTGTAAAATTCCTGCCGGAGGTCTCCAATATTTATTTATTAAGGAAATTACAATTGTTTAAATACAACCAATTTGAATTATTATACTTTTAACAAAATAAAAAGAAAACGTTATAAATCAGGATGACTTTATCAAAGACCTATAATCAGCCTAATTTAATCATTAAAAAAAGTAAAAAAAAACCTAAAATGAGTTCAAAAAAGTAATTTAATAATTCAAAAAATTTACAAAGTTAATTTGATAATAAAAGACAAAATAATAAACATAAATATTCTTCTATAAAATCTTAACAAAACACTTAAATATGTCAAAAGGTTTTTTTCTACCTATTCAAGCGACAGTAAGAAAAAAAACATCGATCAAAATCTTTGTATTTTCTTTTAGCATTTAAAAAGTAACAATTGTTACATAGAGAAATTGAAATATAAATTATATTTTATCATTTAAAATAAGTTATCTCCAATATCTAAAAATTATTTGAAAAATAATGTATTATCAAATTATTGGTTTTGTTTTAATAAATCTATAGTAGTATACATTAGTGAACAATGGTAATATATAGGTTATTTTCTGTATTGAAAGTACTGAACACAACTTCCATAGTGAAGAATGAAAAGAGCATGCTCTGTCATTTAAATTGCATGTTAACATGTCTTACGTGAAATAATTTGTTCCAAAATAGATGATTAGTTTAATGGTTCCAAATTTTATTTCACATGACCCTCGATAATTCGAATTTTTTCTCACATGACCCAAAAAGAAAACAAATTTTGCGAGTAATTGAAATAATGCAAACATAAATCCTTTTTAAGAATCTAATTAATTTCGTCCACTAATTAAAGAAAACGTTGGTAGTTAATAATTTACATGTAGTTAATGTGATCATACATTTCAAAATATGATTAATATGGTTTGACGTCTAACACTTACTTAAAAAAAAATATATATATATATATGGTAAATGATATACCTCAATTATACATATCTTTGATCAAGGTTTTACCACTTAAATTGTGCCAAATTTTTTGTATTTTAGTAGGGGGAATTTCACGTATACCCCTCAAAAACTTCAAAATTACTCATTTCCCCCTCTAAAGTTTGAAATTACATATTTCCCCCTCTAAACTTCAAAAACTCACAAATTTACCCATTTTATTGTCTTTTATATTAAAACTCATTCTAAATTTATAAAATACTCATTTTACCATTTATTAAAAGTATATAAATCTTATTATACTCAAATTTGAATATAAACGGTTCCTCTATCGTCCAAACTGCTATTAGATTTGTGCACACAAGATCAGCACGAATCTTGATGCAAAAATGCACGCATATTGAAGTAACATGCACAAATCTTAATGCGATACGCGCAGTGGCGGATCCAAAATTTTGATCAGAGGTAGGCACAAAATATACAGTTTTTTGAATTTCAATGTTTGAAATTTTTACATGAAAAAATAGCAGTCTATACGAAATTGGCATGAAAAAATTACACACAATTATTTATCTTTAGTTTTAAAACATAATATGGTTATTTATGTTGAAATTTATTTGTAAAATTCAGAGTTCGAAACAAGTTTTATATATTTTTGTAAGACACGATATATTACAGACATGGTTTTGCAGAAACTTGTTTTTTGCTAAAAAATAAAAAAAGTAGATAAAAAATTAATTTGTCAAAAATTATGTTAAGACAAATTATTATACTAAAAAAAATCGGTTTATTCTCTGAGGTAGCGCCCTATTGTAAAATTTTAATTTGTATGAAATTTTTAATAAGACAAAAGATAAGCCTCGAATATTCATTAATATACATAATATATAATTAAAATAAACTACAGTATTTTAAATTGTTTAAATAAATTGAATGAATAAAAACTAACCCCATGTCAAAATTGAGATTAAATACTTAATTAATATGTTGATGCGGCTGCAGTGATAGTCTCTTTATTCAAACTTTGGGTTGGTAGTTGGAGGTATTTTTGGCACTTGAGTTGGTGGTAATTCATGAATTGGGCTTTCTTAAATATCACGAGGCCCATATACAAATAAAAAAACAGTCTCATTTAATTGAGTTCTAAATGTGGTCCCACTTGTCATATTCTTCTTCTTTTTTGTGCCTCCTTTCTTTTTATGAAGAAGACAACAGTTTCTTCTTCTTTTTTTTCCAAATTTTTCTCCATTTATGGCTTAGATCTAAGCTGGACATGTTTTCTTTTCTTTTACAGGACCAGGGGTAGGCACTAACATATAATACTAGTAGACTTCAAAAAAAAATCATAATCCAGGGGTAGGCACTTGCCTACCCCTGGACCTCTTTGAATTCGCCCTTGGATACGCGTTAATCAAAATTGCTTTAAGATTCGTGTGTGTTAGATTAGCACAAGTATTAAAGTGACACGCACAAATCTTAATGCGATGCGCACGGATCGG
Organism: Carex cristatella; assembly: GCA_024447775.1. NCBI lineage: Eukaryota > Viridiplantae > Streptophyta > Magnoliopsida > Poales > Cyperaceae > Carex > Carex cristatella. The sequence goes on from JAJHPF010000001.1 coordinate 10,229,348, forward strand.
ACGGTAGAAGAACCCTTTAGATTCAAATAATTTGAGTCTCATGAGATTTATATATTTTTAATAAAGGGTAAAATGGGTATTTTATAAATTTAGAATGAGTTTTAATATAAAAGACAATAAAATTGGTAAATTTGTGAGTTTTTGAAGTTCAGAGGGGAAAATATGTAATTCAAACTTTAGAGGGGGAAATACGTAATTTTGAAGTTTTTGAGAGGTATACGTGAAATTCTCCTTTTAGTTTAATTTAGAGTATAATATATTCAAGAACCAAGTTATTGCTTTTGTCTTGTTTTAATTGCATAAATCGAGCAAATAGAGCAAAAATACAAGCTGGTGTGGGCCACACAAAATCTTTGTTTCATTCATAACTATCGCAGGCCACATGAGTTTTACACAGGGCGCACAGATTTTTGACAAGGCCGCACGGTTGGCCACACCAATGCCGATCTTACCTTATTTCGCGATATCTCCTCATATTTGATGCCATATTTTGTGGGATTGCACTAAAATGGCTATATATTGGTAGGGATGCAACAAGAGAAGGCCATCTTTCATTCTATCTTTTACTTAACCTAATTTTTCACATCTCTCTACTCTTTTCACACAATTCAAGGAGATTGAAGGAATGATTGAAAGTTGCTCGAGCAAATCAAAGTGAAGACAAAGGGCAGCAAGCAACCAAATTGGTGTAATATATTCTCTTACTTGTTTTTCTTAGTTTTTATCATGTCTATTCTTGTATTTCTTTTGGATATTAGCGTATCCATGAGAGACTAGATTTTCTCTCTATGAGCTAGGCTAGAAACATAAACTTGTGTTAAAATCTACCTTACTTGAATAGTTTTCTTTATTGTGATTGTTTGTTTGTATGTTTTCTCTTGTTGATTTTATTATTCATGTGATTCCGTAATTTGTGTGCAATACATCTATCTATTGCAGGCCGACTGGTGCTTCTCAATGCTGTCCTATCGAGCTTGCCTCTTTATTACATGTCAGTGATTAAATTGCCGGACTGGGTCGTAACGGAGTTAGATAAAGTGAGGCGTCGATTATTGTGGCATGGTGTATCAGCACAACCTAAAAGAATCAACCTGGTGAAATGGGAACTAGTGTGCACGCCAAAGAAACAAGGCGTGGGTGTGCTAGATCTCAGTGTGTTCAATCGAGCCTTGCTCATGAAATGGCTGTGGCACCGGTATAGACCGGAGCAAAAAATGTGGAAACAGATCCTTCACCAAACGACTCAGATAATAAATTTCTTACCCCAATAGGATTTGTTTATATCTGACCTCCAACAAGCTCACCCATATTGGAGCAATTACATTCTGCATAAGCCAGGGAATGGAGCCACCATCTCACTGTGGAACCATGATTGGGGCTTGACATACTGAAACATCAATTGCCACAGTTGTTTTCATATGCCATGGACGATACTGTTTCACTACAAACTACAAAATCTTTACAAGCACAACCCATGTTCAGAGAGCAATCGTTGGAATCAGCTCAAAACCAGTTACAAATTCTGTAACAACACATATCCGACCTGACACTGACGAGACAACAAGATCAGATAATTTGGAAATGGACAGAATCAGGCCTATTCATGGTAAAATCAGCATACATGGTAATAACAGCAAATACTCACAAAATTTGGAAATCGAGGGCCCCACAAAGAATGAAGATTTTCGGTTGGTTAACATGTCTTAACCGAATTCTAACCATAGACAATTTAATCAAGAAGGGATTCCGTCTACCCAACAGGTGTGTTATGTGCAGAATGGATAGTGAATCAGCACAACACCTTCTGATTGACTGTTCGTTTCCAAGAGTGGTGCATGCCCAGCTCGGGTCAAGGATGGATCACATCACAGATACAACAAGATTAACGATGAAGGTGGTACTGGAAAGTGCAATGCCTAAACAACAACGGGCACTGCTACTCATTACACGATTCATATTGTGGAGAGAACGCTGCTCCAGAATTTTTCGAGACAGAGACAAAGGAATAGAGAAATTGGTTGCAGAGATAAATTGGCACAGTACACATTCGGCATAATATGGGCTGCTAGATGGTTTTACCAGCATCTCAGGGAAGCAGCTGCTAACTGACAAGGGTACTGACAGTGATGGGCGGTACTGACATGATGCTGGTACAGACCGAGCAGCGATGGGCGGTACCGACATGATGCTGGTACAGACTGAGAGAGTAGAGAAAATACACTGCTGCACTGTACCGGTCTGGTATTAGCATAACTGGTGCAAAGGAAAGTGACACGGACGTCTACTTCTTGGCAAATAAAGAGTTTCCAAACATTAGTTTCCTTTTGGATTTTTTACTTTAATACCCTTCATTTACATTCACAATTTATTTTCGTTTAGGTAGTAGTTTTTATTCAAGGCTCAAACTGCTTTGAGCAAATCTAAGTTTTGTAAGCAGTGGATACAGACTCTGTAACTACATTTTCAATTATGAATTCAATATGGGCAAAGAGCCAAAGACCCATGTTTTTTCTCTATAATAGTTTTTTGTTTTGATTGAATTAATGTTGGTTGCGTTGATCGATAGATAAAATTATTAGTCCATCAATATATTTTCTATATATTTTTTTTGTGAAGTGAAATGAATTTGTGAAAGAAAAGTGGCACGTTGATGTCTATGGATTCAAATTTGAGAATATGAGGATTTTTTTTTTTTTTTTTTTGTCTCTATCTCTTTCTTAGAAGAGCAAGAGAAATTAAAGAGAAGAAACAAAGAAAGAGAAAAGAGGACTCTCTTATTCTTTGAAAAAAGGAGCAGATTTGAATTCATACCTACGAACGATAAGAAAAGAGTGATAGTCGAAATCAACGTAGGATACTTTTTTTTTTTTGTAACAATTCTGTGTTTGACATATTCTTACGGTTGGAATAGCTCTTTATTCCATTGTTCTTATAATTTAGTTACATCACTTTTATATTACTAATTGTAAATGACCACATAGGATTGACCCAAAAAATAATTGTAGCTTGTGGTTTGATTCAAATCAGCGTGAAAATATTTGTAAATAGCTCGTTTGATTCAACCTCGACATGAAAACAAGTTGACTTGTTTTGGCTCAATCTCTCGTCAAATGTCCTTTAACGAGTTAATATTGACCTTTCATTCTATTTTGATTCAAGTAAAAATAGTGAAAATCGAACTAAACAATTTTTCACTTCTTGAAGTTTTGATGATTTTCTTCAAAGTACATACTGTAGTAAACACTTGTTGTTACCAAATTTTTTATCTATAGAACACAACATCTACCATTGTCAATTAGCTATGTTACCTTATAAAGCATGCATATATATATGTCGTAATATCTCTTATATGAGGCATATATGTTGGTGTTTCATTCATGGGCGATTCTTTCTTGACAAAATTTAGTACCTTATTTGCAATGATTTAATAGCTAAATGGGGTTTCTAAAGCAAGAGTTTCATCTCCTGCTAATTTGAAAACAAATAATGTTAAGAGAAAATGTGCGAAGTAAACTGCTAATTTGAGTTAAAAATAATAAAAATTTGAGCATAAGCTTGATGTAGGTTAATTAGTTACATCATTAGCATACCAAAAAAAATTACCCAAATCCTCATGATGATTCAAGTCATTCAACCATGAACTTATATGCACAAATGAGATCAATTTGCTCCTAGATAACTCAACCATGAACCTTGATAAGCAATAGCACTTTCATTAACAGTACTGGTACAGTAAAATTCATACTGATTTGGAAGACCCAAATCAGATCCGATAAATTTTGGAAAGGACAAATTGAGACACACTGCAGCATGGATATCTTTTGATTGAGATTCTCAATTAATGATGTCAACCTTGGAATAGTTTTTCCTTTTGAATTTCAAACAAGTGTCATACTCACCAAACATTGATAAAAAACATCTAAAGACTGCACATTTAATAATTAGATGTAATATAAGATAAGATTGCTTACCCAACCACAACGAAGTAGCCAAATCTTCCATTGCTTCCAAAGAATTAAAACATGCCAGCATAAGAATTACGTGTTCCGTGCACAGCACAAAAATACAAGTTGTCTTTGCAACAGGAGAACTAAGAACAGAAAGATAGCTAAAGACAAAGCATCCAGTTATTGATTCGTCAAACAAAAAAATTCCCTAACTTGTTAAAAGATTTGAAAGATGATCGACAAACTAAAGAGATTACAACTTTTCCCGATTTCTATATTAATAGGAACTAAAAAAAATTAAAAAATTTGGAATATCTCAATTTGTAGGGAAGATGTCATAAACTTCGGCATCCATTCTGGTTGCCCTAGTTTATGGAGTCAGCCCAACAGCAACAACAACAACAAAAAAAAAAAGTCTGCACACCAAAGTCTATGGTGTCCAGTTCATCTTTTTTATTTTATTTTTTTCAGATTGTAAGAGGAATCTTTTGTAGGCAGCCTGTCACTCAGACAAAACATAGCCTGCAAATCGAAAAGAAGAACAAGCCCCGAGTAGCATCACACAGAAAAAAAAGCACACCTTATAACATTTTCTCCACTTTCTCAAGGAATTCATGCCAAAATAAAATAAAAAAATTTCAGCAACACTTTGGTGGTGGAGAAAGTAAGCCACTAAATTCCAATTATGACTCGACACCAATTCCCTGACTTCCAAACTCTTTATGTTATTCAATCTCGAGCATGTTGGAATACGTTGGTCGAGTAATCCCTACAAATAAGAGACGAATGATTTTTTTTCACAATGGTACAAAATTTTAATTTCGAAAAACCATATGGTCCCCTTGAAGATTATTATTGAAAACCAATATTTAGGACTTGAAGGGGAATAAGAATAATATGACCACAATACTAAATTAATTTACTAAGTGGCGTAACCTCAAAAAACTAGAACCCCCCACCTCCCAAAAAAAAAAAAAAAAAAACACACACACTCAATCCAAACTGAACCAAGCCAAGCAAGAGGTAGGCCCACTATTTGAAACCTTTGTTGTGATGCACTAAAAAAATAAGCATACCAGGGGATGGCGAGTTCCATAGAGCCAGACTTGTAGCTTGATAGATGCCAAGTAGATTCTGTTCATCATCAACATTTGAAATTTTAAGATCTACCGTGACTAGAGAGGATGTGTTCTTCAATGTAAATGATTTCACACGGCGAGAAATCGAACATTTCTTTATAGTTAGTTTCTTCAGCACATTGGAGTTAATCTCGTTGATCATCAACCGACAACGTGTCAGGACCAATTCTTCGAGGACAGGGCAACCCAATAAAAGCATTCTTAACAAATCATCCTTGATGAGGATATGACCAAGCTCTAGTTTTTGAAGAGAAGGGAGGTTTATAGATTTAGGTTGGCTTTTCCATAAAGTTTGTTTACCTAACAATGACATCTCCCTTACTGACACACAATTGAAAAGTGAATCAGGCAAGTTAAATACCATGTGCGTATCCATGTAAATATAGATTACCCGAGGCATGCAAGCAATTGCATGATTTATGCATTCTTCAACAATGCCATGATTTCTTCTAGATCTAGACTGCCATGTCAGTTTAAAATTATTCAGTGGTGAGAAACCTCTATGGTTTAGTACACCTTGAACAAACCGCAAAAATTTATCCTCACGGTCGAAACCAGATATACGGTAGTCAAATTCCAGAGTATCCATAAAAGTCCAAAGATCTATCCATCTTTTGGACAATATGCACGTGCACACAGCCTCTTTATGGTTCAGCAAGGACAGTATATGTGTTATAAGTGAGTCAGGCAAATCACTTATTCTGTCTATGGCAAGATCATCATCATCCATCTTTCACCCTTCAATGAGGCAGTTCATCGAACACCTCTCATGCACAATCACTGTGTTGAAATGCAAGAAAACAACAAACCAGCCATGAAAAATCTCCAATGTAGAACAAAAATCATGGAGTGTTAGATATAATCACTTATTCTTCAAGACTATACTCTTGAGAACTAGGTATGTACCAACTAATATCACCACCAAATCGCCCACACATATCAGAATGCCAAATTTTAATCAGATTGCATGTGGATTTATAAGATCATCATGACTAATACAAGATTGCACCAGTCGGGCATAGAGAGGAAACTGGCCCAATTCAAAACTTGCACAAACTTGGAAAATTATCAAATTACCAAATATTATTACTCATAATGAACATGGATTTTTCCATAGAACCATCAAATTTTGACAAGAAGGAAAAACGCATCACCCAAAAATATTTCACTGAAAAGTGGATGAAACTTGATTAAATTTTTCTTCAAATTTTCTTTCAGATCGTGAAAAAAAAATGCTCAATTGCACACTTCACTGTTTAGAAATGACATAGTGGCCCCAATCAACACTTATTTGTAAAGTTCTGCCAAAAAAAAACAATTAGAAATCAGCCCTATTTTCTTCCTTTTCCCACATTTTACAGACTTTGCTCAAAATCACTCACAAAACACAACCATGCGTCCATGCTTGTAGAAATTCACTTTGCCGCAAACCAAAATCACAGAAACTTGGGGAGCATGGACCCGGCAGAATCGCTGATTTCCAAATGACCACGACCAACCGCGCGCAACTAAGCAGGATCGCATCAGAGAAGAAAGAGAGAAAGAGCAAAGAGTACCGTACCTATAATCGCATCGATCCGAGAGATCTCCGGTGAAATCGACCAATTCGGCAGAAACTGGATCCAATATTGACTTGTTGAGCAGAATAGAAGAAGAAGAGAAGGGCATCGGATGCAGCCAGGCTCAGGCATAACTTTTAATTATTTCCCTCTCTGAGACACAGGGCCCACTTATTTATCTCTGAGACTCTGACGTTCTCTTCCAGAGTTCCAGAGCTATATTACACTGATCACTGGGCCCTACAAGTCGGTACTGGAAATATAATAGCTGATTGTGACTGGAGAGGAGGACACTCTGATGTTAATTAGCTGAGGTGCCATCGGACCAGAGGTCCAGAATCACTTTTTACTTAGAAGGCTGTAAAGTTGGGCTATAATGAAAAAGGCCAGATTCGTATCAAGGAGAATAGCAATTTGAATTGGGCCTTAAACCATCTCTTCTGTTTCCTTTTTTAATTTTTTATGTTATATTTGGAAACATTGCATAAAGTAAAAAATATATATTTTGATTACTTTTTCAGAAAAATAAATGTTGTTCACGAACTTTATTTGTACTAAATTAATACTATATTTAAAAAAAAAGGACAAAATATGTCCCTAAACATTTAGTTGGACCAAATCAGTTCTTAAATTTTTTAAAAAGTATGAGGTTTAAATGTTTTCGTTTTATCAGTCTTCATTATGATCCGTTGGCACTATTTAATTTTTTTATTTGTTTTAATACTATGATTAAAAACAATCTGTGAATTTCACCTATTGTAGAGAATTAATCTATTTTTTCGTTTCTTAAATAAAGAAAAAAATATAATGAGAAAACATTTTCAAACAATACATATATTTGATCAGAGCACTGAGATGGGAAGAGGAATACGTTAAACTTGGTGTCGTTTTAAGAAAAATATTATGTGTCCGTCAATGATTATTTAAAATGCTACAAAAGTGTATATATGTTGATAGTCAAATGTTTTGGTTTTTGTGCATATTTACTTACAAAACTTATTTTTCAGGTGCTTTGAATATAATAAAAGTTTTTTTTAGCTATTTTCTTTATGTGTGTGTGTGTGTCTATATATAGATAGATAGTGATTGGATAATATCAAAACGTTTGATCCGGAGCTACGGTGCAACTAATTAATTTTCTGATTTTTAAAATTTAAATGGTAAAGCAAACTATAGATGTGATATTTATGTTAAAATGTGTTTGGAGACTAAATTTTACATTTTTTTAATTATTTTACTATTTATTAAGCTAGTTTTAAAATCACTGATTTTAATAAATAATAAAAACTTATGAATAATTCAAATTAACGATTTTAAAACTAACTTAATAAATAGTAAATAAATTCCAAAAAATGATAGATTCTAGATTTTATTATAGATTGGATGTTGAAATGTTTGGATCGACTTTTGTACTTTGAAAATATAAAAACCGAAATGTTTGTTTCAAGGTCCAGGAACAAACTTTTATTTTAGAATCTATCATGCTTGAAAATATCAAAACGTTTGTCAGATTTGTCAGACAAAATTCTTGTTTTATTTGAAAATAGAAGAATTCAAATATTTTATGTATTTACCTAGAAGTGACATTTGAATTCGGATTAACAACTCAGATTCAAAATATTTTTATTTTTTTCAATAAGTCACAAAGAAAAATTTTAATTTTTCTTACAGCAACAAAAATTCGACTTGAAAAATATTAATATGGATTATTTGTCACAATCTTTCTAACAAATCAAATTATATAATATTACATCATATTTTCAAAGAAATATATAAGATATTTCTAATATTTCAATACAATAATTAATAGATTATAAACATTTTTGTTTAATTAAAAAAATAATAAGAAAAACTTAAAAAAGGTTTCGGAATAACAAAACATTAAACCGCAAACTTATTTTGCAGTTTTGAAATTCTAAAATGCAAAATAATTTTGTGATTTTAGGCTGAATTTCTGAAAAAAAATATTGTTGTTTGAGTAGATTTCGAAATTTCATATGAGGGACTGTAGATTTTAAAATTTAATATTTTTTTGAGATATTAATAAAAATTTTGGGACAGCTTGAAGAGAGAGAAAAAAATAATATTCGATTACCTTGTCTCTCACGCTTTCGTAATTACAATCATAAAGAAATTTCAGTACAAAAAAAAAACACATCGATCTGCTTTATTATAAAATACCGTAATTAGAAAATAGTTTCAACTTCGTACTACTACTGCCTTATAACATGCATCAAGAAAATTTCAAATTAAAATAGAAATGTACGTAGTAAGTCGTACTACTTATTCCATTGCACATATATATGATTCTTAATTAAAATGCAGCTAATTAAATTTCACCATCCCAAAGTTCTTCAAGGGTCTTGTAGGGTCCATTGCATGAAACAAACTCTTCTCCTGGAAATCCCTTGCGTTGTGATATTTGATCAATTTTTTCTCTTTCATCAGTAGTCAATTCCCAATTTAATATGTCCATATTTTGTTTCATCCTTTCTTCATTGAAGCTTTTCACTAGCACACAGTCACCTTGCTCAAATACCCATCTGAGACAAATCTGCAGGGACAATAAATTGGAAATACAAAACAATAATTAATAACTTTTGAAAATATTTATACTGGATGATAAAATTATTTATCTATATATACCGTGCTTTACAAGAATTAATCACCAAATTTTACATTTTTTGAAAATCTTTTACTGTTTTTTTAGAATTTTTCAAAATCAATGTTTTTCTAAATTTTTTATTTAATAAAAAACACTGAGTTTATTTAAAAATTTCAAAAAATATAAAATTCGATATCCAAGCAAATTTCAATATGAAGAACATGTTGAGAAGTTCGAATTGACTATTTCAACTTTAAAAATATAAATACGAATAAGAATTAAAACACCCACTTTAAGTCCCACTCTATATAAATAGAGATATACCTGAGCCAAAGATTTGCCCTTTGCTTGAGCAATCTCCTGCAACACCTTATTTGTTACGACCTGATCTGTACCCCATAGTGTTCCTTCAGCACCCAAAGGAGAATAAGCGCACATTTGAATTCCCTTATTTTTGCAAAACTCTCTTAGCTTCTTCTGTTGCCAAAGGGGATTTATTTCCACCTTCACATAATTAAAAAAAGTTGTCATCCGTTAAGACTTAATAACAATATTTAAAACACTGATTTTCAAAAATTCTATAAAAATAGTAAAAAAAACTCGAAAAAAAATATATAATTTGGTCTCCAAACACATTTCAATGTGAAGAGCATGTTGAAAAATTCAGATTGACTATTTGAACTTTGAAAATGGAGATATGAGCAGAAATTAAAACACCTACTTTAATTCTCAAAGCATGGTAGCATCACTCTCTCTCTCTCTCTCTCTCTCTATATATATATATATATATACATATTAATGGAAAAATTGGTTATTTACCACCCCAAAGTTTTCAAATCTGAAAAACACCATCACGAAACTATAAATCTGAAAAATGCCACTCTAAACTTAGTTAAATTTTAAATTTGTCACAAATACACAATTTTTATATTTTTTTATTAAAAATTAACTGAAAATTACAGTTTTGAGATACGTATAATGAGGGGTCTGAAGGGTATATAGGGAAACACATAAATACGTAATTGAATCTTATAATTAATTAAGTAGGAGATTATATGGCAAGATTTTTACTAGCCAAGGTCATGGACCAATTCAGTGAGAAAACTTTTCATGCACGGGTGTTTCTGACTGGTGAAATTTTAGTATGTCATCTCGATAATAAGTTTCGTAACGGGACAACTGTATTAGTTGGAGGTCTAGTACTGCTAGAATACAACGAGAATAAACCTTAAAAAAAAAGGTTTTATTTTATCTATAATTGGCATTCTCAAAACTATATTTTTAGTTAATTTTTATTAAAAAAATAGAAAAATTGTGTATTTATAACAAATTTAAGAATTAACTAAGTTTAGAGGGGCATTTTTCAGATTTAGAATTTTGTGGTAGCATTTTTCAGATTTGAAGATTTTGGAGTGACAAATAACCAATTTTTCCTATATTAATTGTATATATTAACAATAAATGTTGGGCTTCCTATAGTTAACTGATAATTAATAGGTTTTTTTTTTTCAAAATACTTTCGCCCCGCGTTATTGATTAATCATTATTCAACGTTGAGCCGTTGAGTCGTATGTTTAATTTTAACCAATACAAGAAATTTCATTAACCTGATTAACAGCTGGAGGGATTTTTGCAAAAGAGAGCAGAAGCTCCAACTTCTTGCATGAGAAGTTGCTGACACCAATTGACTTGGCAAGGCCGAGACGGTTGCACTCCTCCATCTTCTTCCAGACAGAGCACATGTCGAATACCTCGATCTCATCCTTTGGGAAAGGCAGCTCATACCGGCCTGGCTTTGTGCTCATGGGCCAGTGTATTAGATATTGATCAACATAATCTATTTGGAGGTTACTGAATAAAAACAAATTGTATGTAGTGTTAAGCAATAATAGCTAGAACATTTTTTTTTCCTTTATACATGAAATTACATTGTATATATGAGAAAAAAAGTATTTTGACCTATGTCAAGGGGCTAATACATCAGAAATATAGAAGAAAGAATACGGAAAAAAAGAATGCGAAAAAAAAAATCAAGCATTAATTTTAACTATTGCATGCCATTATTGTTGAAAAAAAATGAAAGCTTCTTCACAAATTCATGGTATCTTCACCAATTGCATGCTATTTTTGTTGAAAAAAATGGAAGCTTTAGATAATGAATATCGTTAGCACAAATACAGAAGTAACTAAAAACAAATTAAGCCTTGACTTGCTAGAAGAGATACCTTAAAGACTCCACACATTGTTTGAGTAGATATATAATCAATACAGAAGTAATTAAAAACAAAGCCAAATAAAAATCACAAAAAATACCAAACACTTTACCTTAGTGTTGTCTGAAGTGCACCCTTGACTCTATCCGGATGTGCATCACTGCACCAGAGCTTGGAGGTGATAAAGAGCTCATCACGGGACCGCACAAGACCCATTGAGACAGCCTTAGCAATGGCCTCGCCAAGTGGCCTTTCGGACCGATAGAGAGCGGCAGTGTCAAAATGGCGGTAGCCTACCTTGATTGCACACAATATGGCTTCCTGCATTGTTTCAGAGGCGGCAAAGGGGTAAGAGGCGGTGCCCATGCCGATTAGCGGCATGGACTTGGGGCCGGAGGGTGTGCTTAGGTGCACTTCAGGGATGGTTTCCATTCTCTCTTTGATGGAAATGGGGGCTAGCTATGTATTGATGAGTAAGGACTGAGTGGCTGTAATGTTTTATACATCTTTGATAGAACTTTGCATTGGCCCCTTGATTAATTAGAACATCTCATTTAATTAAGATGCGCGCTAACCAGTGTTTTAAAATTCGGTTCTCATTTGGTATGCGGAATGCCACCGCATACCGCATACTGTACCTCATATACGGTATGCGGTAGCATATGTGGATTTTTATTCGGATTTATATATGCAGATTTTAAATGAGAATTCGTATATATAAACAAGCATACGGTAATATGTGGTATGACTCACTGTTAATATACTCTAAACTGGTATTTTTATCACTGTTAATACACTCTAAACCGGTAATATGTGGTATAAATTACTGTTAATATACTATAAACTGGTAATATGCTCTAAACTTCATATTCGGACCGAATATAGATTTTCTATTCGGATTGCAAACCGAATAGGAATATTCGGCCGAATATTCTACCAAATAGACCGAATTTTAAAACACTGGCGCTAACACATGATGAACTTAAGAACCAGCTTTTAGTTTACTGGCAAAATAATGCTCTTTGTGTGGGATGTCACATGTTCGAAATTCGGATAGAATATCTCAGTGAATATTAAAATAATTGGATGGCTTGACCTCCAACTTTACTCCTAAAAAACACATAATGAATTTACAAATTTAGGCTCATTAGCAATATGCAACTTTATGTATTTATTTTTCGTTTTCTTAATTATCATTCTGGTTCAGGTGAATTTAGTAACTTCAATTAATAATTTATCATATATCTTCTAACATATTTTAAGCTTTGTTCCTGCAATTAATTAGTTTGCAGAAAACTTATACAAAATATTCTACGTTTTCAAATCATCAAACAAAATACAACTCATTTATGTTAATTATTAGCCTTATTAATTTCTTTCCTAACCTTTATCTCATTTGAGCTATGGAATGGATACAAACAAGATGTTTCATGCTTTAAGAGTCCTTTGTTCAAAGTGCAGCATTCTTAATTAAAGCCTCCTCCCCTAAAATCACAAACAAATTGGCTCCAAAAAATCTACGGAGAGGATATTTTGTAGGTTATTCAAACTCAAGTAAAGCCTACATACACAAATTATATTCCAGACTCATCAAGAATTATAATTGTGTCTGTCCATTTAAAAGTTCAATTAAAATGCTAATCACTCTTGACCGAGAAAAGATTTGAAAATGCACGAACACACTCTCTTGTAGAAGAATAGAAAGGCCAATGTGACCTCATCAATGGTTCAGTTTAAGTGGTTTTTCTCTGAACAGCGCCGTATCATTAATTAATACAGTTTCATTTATATTTATCTAAGAAAAAAAATCAATCATATATGTTTCTGATAAATATTTTTTTATTTCTAAAAATAAAAACTTTCCTTCACCAGCTTATCAACTTTCTGAAAATCTAAGCCAAGTCTTCTTTCATCCGGTTTCTTATGCATGTCATACAAAATACCAAGGATGATATTAGAGCTAGATAAAGTCAATTCCGATGCTAACATTGCATTTTGTGATGTTTTAAACTTCGCAGAAGCTGCGAAGTTATGAGAAGAAATTGAACTCTCGAATTTTGAATAACCAACAATTCTATATTTTTTTTCCAAGCTAACTGTGCTACGTACATTCTCTTTCTCGCATTTTATAATGTTGTTGGGCAGGAATTACACAAATGGAGCATGCCAAAGAATAACCAATTAAGTCCTCTTCTCCTCTCTCATTTAATGTAACTATGTGTGATCTAAGAAGACAGGAGCGACAAATTAAATAAAAGATTATGTATTAATTGGTTGTTGCATTGGGTAGTGGATCGAATTAATTTGTACTATAACCAGATCCCTCTGGTTATTTGCACGATACTAGTTATTACTTTATTGTGTTCATATGGTGGCTTGTCTAGTTGATTAGGAACTGATAATTCAATGATTTGTACTCTTCTCAATTATTTAGACATGCATGAGAATCGTTTCCTAATTTTTTTTATTACTTATATCCAGTTCAGCACTTGTACGACACTGCTCAATTAAGTTGACATGCATGAGAAGTGTTTGTTATTATTATTATTACTACTACTTATATACACTGTTCAATTAACTAGACATGCATCAGGGGCGGAACCAGGATGAAAATTTGGGGGGGGGCCGAGCCGCCGAAAGACGAAAGAACAACCACAAATATAAAAGTTACTGATTTTATGGGGGGTGCCACGGGTCCTAATCCTTCCATATACCTACTGTAACTACTGATTTATGGGGGGTGCCTGGCCCCCCCTCGCACCCCCCTAGTTCCGCCCCTGCATGCATGCGAGAAGTGTTTCTTATTGTTTATTACTAAATTATATATATCTGATTCAGCATTTGTACGCTGCTCAATTAAGTAGACATGCTTGAGAAGTGTTTTTTTTTTATTACTAATATACACTGCTCAATTAATTAATTAGACATGCATCAGATCGAAGTGTTTCCTAATTTTTATTACTTATATCCAACTCAGCACTTGTTATATATTCGACTCGTTAAAAAGCACGTGCAAATGTCCATCAATCAATGAACAAAATATTCCAGGATTACATACATAATCATTTAATTTCATAAGCACATTCATCATCATCTCCACGCATATATCAAAGTACTCTCGTATATATTTAAACTTCCGATAACAAACAAGATTTAGGTTTTCCAAAAAAACTTTGTGTTTAATTACATGCATGAAATTATATCCTTGAATAGGTGATTCTTATCTCTTTTAGAATCTCTTAACTTCAAGTTTCATATAAAAATAATTTCAATGTTCCATCCAATGTTGTAAAATGCGGTTTTTTTCATGCATGTGGAAGACCACTGCATACTTCATATGCGGTATGCGGCTGCATATGCGGAATTTCATGTGGATTTATATATGCGAATTTGAGACTGTATGGACAAATATGCAGACCAATATGCGGAACTATGCGGACCAATATGCGGACCTATGCGGAATTCCAATAAATTCAAATATATGCAGACCAATATGCGGACATATGCGGTCCAATATGCGGCCGCATATTCGAAACCGCATATTTGAGACTGCATGGAAATTTTTATGTGGAATCGGACTGCATACGCATATGCGGCCGCATGAACCGCATTTTACAACAATGGTTCCATCATGTTAAATATGCTATTGTAATTCAATATTGAACAATTGAGGAAATTTTCTTACGGCGAGTAATTAAGAAGTTCGGTTTATAACGAAGTTCGGATAATTAAGAAATCATAAATAAATTTACAATGATTCTTCGAAATCACCCAAAAAAATGGAACTTCAATGGAATTGATCAGATAAATCATCAATCCAATTTTAAAAAAATGTATTTTGATATTTTCCTCTCCTTTGTTTTCAAAATTTCTTTCTCCGAGTCATTATTTTTCCGGTTTCATAATTTAATTTTTTTCCCTTTTTTTTTGAGAAATAGGGGAGAGAGTAGTGAAAATGAGAAATGAATAGGAGTGGAGAAGAAAATGACACCGGGATTTGAATAATTTGAAATTAACAATCACCTCATTCTTCAAATATTACAATAGGATTGAGAACCAATTAATGCATGATAAAACATTTTTGCGTAATTATTAAGAAGTTTTGGAATGTTACAAGAACTATATTATACATATATTTTGTGATGTGAATAAATTAAGGTAATTATTGAAAAAAAAAAACATTTTCAAGACCATACGTCCATACCAATATTTAATTAGTTATCTCATTCGATATCGTGATCCCATTTTTTGGATAAACAACTAATATTTTAGCTGGATAAACGACTGTAGCCAGAATTTTTTTATGAGTGATTCTATGTTACTATACATAGTACGGATTGGTTCGTAATACGGATTGATATTTTCGTTTTAAAAATCCTAACGGTTGATTTGAATCATTAAACATGATTCCCATATGAATATGTACTTGAGAACGAATTTATATTTTTTAGAATTTTTGTGACTATTTTAATAAATATAGGTAGAAATTACTATTTTTGAATGGTTCAAAATTTTCAGATCAAGTAATTTCCTACCTACCTAAAATAATAGTAAATAAATTCTAAAAAATATAAAATTAAGTTTGCAAATACATATTCATATGGGAATTATGTTGAACGGTTTGGATTTACCGTTAGAATTTTGAAAATAAAAATACTGATCCGTATTACGGATCACCAATCCGTGCTATGCATAATACCATAGACTCACTTCTTTTTTTATTACAGAAACTATTATTAATAATAAAAAATGGAAACTGAAAGAGTGTAATGGATTTTTAAATGTCATGTATGGATCCGAAAATTTGAAACTTTGAAGATAAATTTGTTTTTTGGAATCCAAAGTATTTTTTTCCTTTTTCGATGGCCACAACTTCACAAACTAATTTTTTTTTTCATTGGCCACAGAATTCCTATTGAAATGCTGTCAAAGAGTTTGGATTTCAACTGATAATTGTCTGTGGCCATCAAAAATCCGGTTTGTGAAGGTGTGACCAATAAAAAAACACTTTCAATCCGAAAATAAATTTCGGTTTCAAAGTTTAAATCTGGATTTTTATTTTCGAATTTATCTATAACATGGAAAAAACCAAGTTTCTAAATAGCGATTATACCGGCGTAGCGGGAAAACGAAAAAAAAAGCTATAGCGAAAGCTTTCCTACATAGTGTTTTTTTCTTTTTAAAAATTATATTTTATATTTCTACTAATAATAAACATTATTTATGTAAAATCTCATAGAGTAACAAAATCATCAAATTGATTAAGAAGTTCTAATATTCATATTGAACCAATACAAAGTCCAAATTGTCATTCAAAATATCTCTAATTCTATAACTCATAAACTATCAATACATTTTCTATTTAAAATATCCTACTATCATATATTAAGTATCATTTTATTACATATTCAAATCAATCATTCTTTAGATTAGTCAGACCGAGACACAAATTAAGCCCATTTAAATTGAAAAAAAAAATAGAAAAATAAGCACATGTAGCATAGCGGACCGCTATTCCGCTACACGCTACGCGCTATAGCGGACCGCTATTACCGCTATAGCGGCCGTAGCTTGATTAGCGCAGTTTATCCCACAGCTTAGCTTATGAGGTCCAAAACCGCTATAGTGGTGCTATAGCTAGCTATTTAGAAGACTGAAAAAAAACTAAGTTCCCTTAAATAATTTAATGATAATTTTCATAAATTAAAAATTTTCGGCTGGAGCAACTAAAAGAATTAAAGAGAGCGCCTAATTGGTAAAATCAATTCCAAATCATCCCACATGGCACCTGTTTGTATTATTGTATCTGGCAAACTGTTTCTTTAATTAATTAGCTGGTTATCATGAGCTGGGGCTCGGGACATTATAATATGCCATGTTACTGATATAACAATATTTTAAAATGTCTGGCGCAAATCTCAAACCGGATCCTCCCGTGATCGATCTCCTATATTTAAAAAAAAAAGAAAATTTCTGGTGTACCTATCAGAACTATTAAATAACCAATTTTCTCATCAAAACATCTTAATATTTAATTTATCCATAAAATTTTAACATTCTTTCTTCTATTTTGTTTTACTCATTAAATCTAGTATTTAATTATTTTAAATGTTAAATTGACAAATATGCTCCCCTTCCTCTTAAATAGAATGTCTCTTAAAAGTTAATAGCACCATTAATTTTAATAAAATTAGAGAGCACCATTATTCTTATTGATTGACCAATTTTGATTGCTATTTTGAAAGTTTTGATTGGATATTAAGATGTTTTGATGGGTAAAACATTGACACAGCACCTTCAATATTTTAATTGTTTAGACATATTTGTCCTTCATTCATTATTTCCTTCTAGAACTAAATATTTCTCTTATATTACTGCCCACCATGAATTCCTTTTATGTTTATTTTTTTTTTGTGAAAATCAAAATCGTTGATATATTAAAATATATGGCAGGGTCTTATAACAAAAGTGAAAAAAAATTAAACAATAAAATAATTATACAACAATTTCATGTTTCACATGTGACCATTTTATTTCCTTTTTCTTTTCAAAAGCAATTGTCCTGATTCTTCATTAATTATTGAACTTCAATCGTTTCCAATCAAGCATATTATCTTCTTCATCTATTTAATTCAAATTATTGCAAAACAGAAATTCTAATGTTTCATTCAATTTTATTTAAATACACATAGATTTAAAAGTACATAACTAGAAGAATAATTAAAAAAAAATTCAAGCAATATAATTGTGATGTTCTGGATCAATAAAATACATATTACCATATTATATATTGAACTTGTATAAAATAAATAAAGAGCAAGATAATAGATTTGTTTATAACATGAAATAATTTTATTTTGCTTGTAATCCCAACAGTTAGTTTAACCTCCATGGTCGTTTAGATTTTTTTTTTCTTTTGAAAGGTTTAGAAAATAAGAAGAGAAGATCCAACAGTTATCGCAATCAATCAAGTAATAAATGATCATAGCATATAATTACACTAGAAAAAAGGGAGAATTTCACATATACCCCTCAAAAACTTCAAAATTACATATTCTCCTCTCTAAAATTTGAAATTACATATTTTCCCCTCCAAATTTCAATAACTCACAAATTTACCTATTTTATTGTCTTTTATATTAAAACTCATTTTAAATTTATAAAATACCCATTTTGCCCTTTATTAAAAGTATATAAATCTTATCATACTCAAATTTGAATATGAACGGTTCCTCTACCGTCCGAACTGCTTTTATATTTGTGCACATAAGATCAGCACGAATCTTGATGTAAAAACGCACGCATATTGAAGCAACATGCACAAATCTTAGTGCGATATGCACTAATCGAAATTGCTTTAAGATTCGTGCGCATTAGATTAGCACAAATATTGAAGCAACGCGCACAAATCTTAATGCGATGTGCACAAATCAGATGGTAGAGGAACCGTTCAGATTCAAATATTTTGAGTCTAGCTAGTGAGATTTATATATTTTTAATAAATGGTAAAATGGGTATTTTATAAATTTAGAATGAGTTTTAATATAAAAGACAATAAAATAGATAAATTTGTGAATTTTTGAAGTTTAGAGGGGGAAATATGTAATTTCAAACTTTAGAGGGAGAAATACGTAATTTTGAAGTTTTTGAGGGGTATACGTGAAATTCTCCTAGAAAAAAATGGCAGGTGTGTGACATTTATGAGAGAACAAAATTGTTCATTCAACTCAAATATTTGAAAATGTTGTGTTAATAATATATAAATGTGGTGTTAAAATCACCACCCTTAAAACATCTTAATATTTAATTTATCCATAAAAATTTAACATCCTTTCTTCTATTTCTTTTTACTCACAAAATCTAGTATTTAATTATTTTAAATGTTAAATTGACAAATATGCTCCATTCCTCTTAAATAGAATGTCTCTTAAAAGTTAATAGCACCATTAATTTTAATAAAATCAGAGAGCACCATTATTCTTATTGAATGACCAATTTTGATAGCTATTTTGAAAGTTTTGATTGAATATTAAGATGTTTTCATGGGTAAAACACTTTTACACTTCATACATTGTAATTGTAATTATTATTGTCATTATTTCCGTCCCTCATTTATCACAATTCCATCAAATTCACGTTTCACAATTGTGATCTGAACACGCAACATCTTTCTTGCACAATACATATATAATTACTGTTATAAGTCACAACATTGGGCTCGTTTTGAAACAGTGGATGAACTGACAGACGAAGAGACAACTCATCAGTGGAGCTACATAAATCAGAGAAGATAATTGCCATTGAGAAAAATAAAAATTTCATTATTTTTTAGTTTTATTTTATTTTATTTCATCTTCTTTTCTATTATATCTTGATTCTTTTCTCTCTGTTTTTTTTTTCTCTTTTCTATTACATTTGTACATCCATCATAGAGTTACTTCTCAAAATTTTAAAAATCATGTAACCAATTGCAGTTAATAAAATGGAACCATGACTTGATCTAATCTTACTAAAAAACAGGTTAGTGCTCTTTTACTAAGAAGTTCAGTCTCGACAACCTCCATTGCCTTTCGTGTTTTCCTAACCAAACACTTTACGTGCCTGTCCACTGGAAAACCCGACTCCAGCTCCTCTCTGCAATAAAAGCTAATTCTCATAATACCAACAGATTTTATAGTACTTAATATAAAGGGAAAATTGGTTATTTGCCACTCACAAATCTTCAAATTTGAAAAATGTCATCACGAAACTATAATCTGAAAAATATCACTCTAAACTTAGTTAATTCTTAAATTTGCCACAAATACACAATTTTTATACTTTTTTTTATTAAAAATTATCCGAAAAATACAGTTTTGAGATACGTATAATAAGGGGTCTGAAGAGTATATACGGAAATACATAAATACGTATCTCAAAACTGTATTTTTCAGTTAATTTTTAATAAAAAAAGTATAAAAATTGTGTATCTGTGACAAATTTAAGAATTAACTAAGTTTAGAGTGATATTTTTCAGATTTATAGTTTTGTGATTGCATTTTTCAGATTTAAAAGTTTTGGAGTGGCAAATAACCAATTTTCTCTAATATAAAACATAACCAAAGCTATCATTGTAAGTTTGTAACTCTCACTAAGCAATACCTTGCTGAGCTTGACAAATCGGCTGGTTCAAAGTCTCCATAAGCTGATTGCATGTTGCATTAGTTGAGGAGAGATTTGGATCCAATCCAAGGCGGAGCGTGGCATCCTCAGTCTGTTGCTACGAGTCTGAATCAATTGAAGAGCGCATAGCCCGCTTAAGGAGTTTCAGACTGCAAACTGAAGATCTAGTAAGAGTAAAATTTTACTACATTTGTTTCTGAGTAAAGGAATAAACTGTTACTACCTTCATTTGGTTTCCTCCAATATCTCAGATAATTTTGCAAACGAGAGAGCACCGTACTGAATTGTAAATACAAAGGCAATGTATATCTAACAATTAATGATTCATGATCTAATTCTAGATCGAAAGTTAATATACAACAAAGATTGAAGAAATAAAAAAACAGGAGAATCATTTTGAAATTGTGAACATTGTTAGATGCAACACAGAGAAAAAACTTAGCCGATGAAACCAGCTCACATTAAAAGAATGAAAATGATATTAATGGATCTCTTAAATAATTATTACTCCTCAGAAATAAAGGTCTTTCATTTTGGGCAAATACGAGATTGGGCTTGGAATTATTTATAAATGGTTCCATACCAAGTGTAGGCTATGCTATTGGTAGCTCAAGGCTTGTTTTGTATGGACCTTTGGTACGTGGTTATTGTTCGACAAGTATGGATTAAGTCTTCTTAAGACTTAATCTGCTTCCTTTAGTTTTCTTAGCCGCTTAATCATGCCGAACACCAATTCCTTCGTGCGGATTAAGAACATCTCCTTTAGCCTCTTTTTGCCCGGATCTTAATCTCCTGTCCGGACCTTAAAGCACCTATACCCTCTCCTTAAGCGCTTAATCCTTCACCTACGGATTAAGACAACCGAATATCGGTTCCTTAGTGCTCCTTAAACTCTTAATCCTTCATTCTTAATCCTTTATTGCCGAACGGCCCAATCAAATCTCAACTCTCATCTTCATTATTTTTATGGCTATTAAAAATCAACCACTCAAAAACTAAGACAAACATAGGAATCCTGACCACCATTTTGGGGCCTATTAATAAGATTAGTGCAATTCTAAAATTGACGTTTTTTTTAATAACATTTTAATACTTTTCTCAAATTATTTTTGTTCTCCTAATCATAAGGCAATCCATTCCTTATTGCATGCTAATTTGGGAATTTTCAAATGTAAAAATGTTCCTCTAAATATGAGTAATTCTGTATTAAGTTTCTAGCTATAAATATGGAAAAGAACTGCTTGTTTGATTTCATCTTGGAACAATGTTACGCAGTACATGAAACAATATATAATTTTGCAATTATATATGGGACTTAAAAATTGGCATCGGATGGGTGTATTAAACGTTTACAACCGGGCCACAACTAGGCCCACCGTCATGAGAAGAAATATTGTCACAACCAGGCCACAACTCTAAACTCAAATTTGGAAACGTTTACAACCGGGCCACAACCATTCTGCCCATGACAGTTTCTAATTTAGTATCAGAAATTTATTATTTAGAAACTATGCAGTAAAATTTTATATTATGATTTTTTTTTAATTTCATATAGACTAAATAATTAGTTCAGATAAATTCTTTTTTTAATTTATAACTTAGTAGAAATTCTAAAATTAAAGTGAGGTTAGTCTTCTTGCCTCCCTCCCCCACATAGGTTTCTTTTCTTTTCTTTTCTGAAATTCCGTATTTATTTTTAATTGTGAGAGTGGATTATTAGATTTTGACAAAAATGAGAAGCGTGAGGTTTTAGATGTACCAGTAAGTGTTTGATTATAATTTCCAGGGTTACAATTTGATTTATGAAAAAAAATTCTTCTACATTATATTTTATGTTCAAATTTTTAATGCTGATTAATTGTAACTTTTTTTATCTGTCAAACGTCAGGTGATTAAAATTGAATGTCTGCAAGAAACAGAAATGAACATATTTTCTATTTATCATAATGAACATGTTTAAAAACTTAATTTGTGCTCAAAAGATGCTACGTGGAACCAAATTTGATCAACTATGCATAGCGTGATTAAAATTTGATGTATGCAAGAAATATAATGAAATTGTATTTTTCTATAATAAATAAAATCAACACGTTTTCTGTTGAATAAAATCTTATCTGGAAACAGTTTATATTTTTTCTAGATAAATATGTAAATTAAATAACATGAGTTTTAGGTTCATCGATCTTGGAATCTGAAATGCAAAGAATCTTAATTGGTTCTTGCATGTCATCTTAAATTTAGCAAAATTGATTTAAGAGGACTAAAAGCTACAATCCTCTGAATAATTGTTCATGTAATTTGCTATCTGTCAAGTTGTGAATGTGACAAGATTATATAGTTGCATTCTACATATTAACTGAAGTTAATTGGTGCAATTAGGGAAGACTAAAAGTTACAGTTTGCATATCTAAGCTGTGATATGCATGTAATATTTTTTTTCATCTTTTTCTGCTCCTGAGATCACACTAATTCCCTTTTGTTTTCTAGTTATGGATTCTTTCAACATGGCGAATGCTGTAGGATCCTACCAGTTCAAAATCAACCACTCAAAAACTAAAGACATGTGCATTGGTGAGTGGATCACCTCACCAATATTTCGAGTTGGTCAACATGATTGGTCTATTGAGTACTACCCTCAAGGCGATGAGGAGGATAAGAATGGCAAATATGTCGCTGTCTTTTTAGAGTTGCAAAGAGAATATACCGATGTTAGTGCAACATTTCAATTTACTCTTCTGGATGAGCAAGGAAATATTTCACCCACCACTATGAGTGTGTCAACAACACACACATTCACATCGTGTGCAACTAATGTGGGTTATTCAGATTTTTGTGAAAGGACCAAGTTGGAGGAAACATACGTCAAAGATTGTTATTTTGTACTCTGTGTTTAAAATTACATTGAAAGATGAATCATGCACAGGAGCTTATTGGGATCATAGTTCCATAGCATTTCTACATGAGCATGAGAGCTTTCAAAAGTTCCGAGAGGAGAATAAACGTACCGATGTATCTTTTGATATCGACGGCGAGATTTTTGTTGCGCATAGATTAATCTTGGCGGCTCATTCACCAGTATTTGAAGCAGAACTTTTTGGCTTGATGGCAGAATATAATTAGGAATGCATAAAGATAAGGGAAATGATTCCTTCAGTTTTCAATGCAATGCTTGATTTTATGTACAATGGTTCATTACCGGATAATGAGGAACATGTTGATCGTGAGGGACGGAAGTCGTTTGCTATCTTTGTTCAACATTTGCTAGCGGCAGCTGACCGTTATGCATTGGAGATTCTGAAAGACGCATGTGAGTATGAATTAGGTCAGAATATCTCTTTGGACACGGTTCTTTCTACCCTAGAAATAGCTGAGAAGCACAGTTGTAGTGAACTCAAGAATGATTGTCTTTGGTTCATTCTTGATAAAAATAATTCGCTTTCTTTAATGTTGAGTGAAGAATATATTAAGCTGATGCAGAATTACCCTTTTCTCTTAGATGAGCTTAAGGGCTTGGCACAAAAAATGTGAATTAGTGCAAACTTCGAAACATGGGACAAATCAATATATTTGAAGGGTTTTAGTACGAAATATTAATATAGATAGATGTAAGAGATTGTGTGGTCTTAAATTTCATCTTTTGCATTGATTTCTTCTTTCTGGATGAATGTTTGTAGCTTGTTGAAGTGACAAGTATGGATTTATCAATTACTCAGCTGTTACTGTAATGCGTTTTCATCATTGTTAAATATACCTTCATTAATTTTGAAAAAAGAATTGTTGTTCAGCATGAACGAAAATGTCGTCGCTGGAGAGGGAGGGGTGCGATGCCGAGAGGAGGGGTGCGATTTTACCAAAACCCTAAGTCGTCCAGACGCCGAGAGAAGACGTTGACCGGTGATAATGAGAGGAGGGGTGCGATCTGGCGACGGCGACGCCGAGAGAGGATGAGAGAGAAGGGGTCGGGGGGTCTGGACCGCATAAGAGAGGAGACGCGTTTAGGGTCAGGGTTTACACTGGACAGTCCAGTAAAATGAAGGGGTCAGCTCCAGTGAAATTTTTAAAATCTGATCTGATCAATCTGCAAGATTCTGCACGAATCTGCACAATATTAGCATCCAATTTTTGGGAAAATTAGTTTTATGCCACCCCTAAACTTGGAAATTGTCACCCCCAAAATTTAAAATTGAGAAATTGCCACCCAAATAATTATTCAAAAAGGAAAATAAAATTACATAGAAATGTGAGAGATTGTATATTCTTCAATGTTAGATAATCATCATATTTGAAGAGCTTTAGTATGAAACATTAGTGCATTGAGAGCCAAACTCTGTTAGATGTTTTTGTAAATGTTATCTTTTTTTTTTTTAAGTTTGTTGTCCAGCCTTTATCCGGACTTGGGACTGACTATATTGAAACAAAAAGACATTCAAATACCTTCATTTTTTGGGATGTGAGCTTTAGTATGAAACATTAGTGCATTGAGAGCCAAATTTTGTTAGATGTTTTTTTAAATGTTATCTATTTTTTTTTTAAGTTTGTTGTCCAGCCTTTATCCGGATTTGGAACTGACTATATTGAAACAAAAAGACATTCAAATACCTTCATTTTTTGGAACTGACTATATTGAAACAAAAAGACATTCAAATACCTTCATTTTTTGGAATGTGCCTCCATTTTTTAAATATTTATAACATAAAAATTCAAATATCAAAACTCGGCTAAATCAGACCGGAATCGGACTCTATTTGTCATAAGAGTCTGTACTGTATTTCTTGTTTTGTCATAATTTGTAAGCCACCAAGGACATGCGCAGATGCGCTCATTGCATTTTTGTTGTGGTATAAGATTAGATTTAGATGACATATATTAAAGCAGCCTATGTACAACGGTACTTCGATCACATATATTGAATATATATATATATGTATGTATATATATATATATATGTATGTATATATATATATATGTATGTATATATATATATATACATATATATATATATATAGAGGAGAGATAAAGTTACAACAACTTTGAGTTACCACAAAGTGCAACAACGGTTTTTTTCATTTTCAAAATCCAAATCGTCGATCCAAACCATTTAACATGATTATCTAAATAAAATATGCTTCCAAATCAAATTTTACATTTTTTTAAATTTTTTTTAACTATTTATTAAGATGGGTACAAAATTCAATGGTCTGAATTTGACTAGTTTTTGTACCCATTTTGTACTATTTTTTTACATAGGTAAAAAATCAATTGATCTGAATGGTACAAAATTTTCAGATCAAGTGATTTTCTACCTATCTAAAAAATTAGTAAAAAAATTCTAAAAAATGTAAAATTTGGTTTGCAAGTACATATTCATATGGAGATCATTTGAACGGTTCGGATCGACCGTTAGAATTTTGAAAATTCAAATATTGAGCCGTTGCATGGGACCCCTCTTTGCTAGGCATAGCATATTAATTAGCAATTTCCTATATGTATATGCTACGTAGTGTTTACAATGGTCAGGTTTATGGATTTTGTTAAAAGTTTGAATTCAATATTTCCATCCGATTACATTTGGCTTGAAAATCTTTCCAAGTTAGAACTACATAAAAATCCACCTAATAAGTCCTCTTGCGCATTGATTTTGTAGGTTACATGAGTTAAAACAAATTATAATTAGACCAAGCAGATTAAGTTACATTCATAGCCATCCGGATTAATGGGTTAGTATAATTCAAAAACCATATGTAATCTAATTTAAGCTAATCACAACCCCATGAAGAACGGGTGGAATTGTACGGCCTTGGTGGAATATATAGACTGGTTTTTTGTCAATTAAAATTATCTGAAGCAGAGGCATGCACATTAAACTCATATTTTTATCTCAAAAAAATGCTAAAGACCATCACCAGCATAATTTAGTCTTTTTAACCAAATTCCATATTCGAAAGTTAGAAAGGACCCAACAATTAGTATGATTAACGGCTAGATTTGGACAAATAGAGTCCTGCTCTCCTGTTTGGCGAGCAGCAGAGTCAGTTCCTCTAGGGTTTAACCCACAAAACAAAAAAAAAAAAAAAAAAAAAAAAATCTAGGCATTTAAACTGTGTGACTTATCGTTCCGAAATTTTTATAAATATACAAAATTCAATTTTTATTTAACAATCTATACAAAAGTCTGTTGGAATTTTAAATCTGTCCAAACCGGCAACAGAATTGCCGGTTTCAAAGCAACTAACCGGCAACAGAATTGCCAGTTCCAGAAAGCTCAAACCGGCAACATAGTTGCCATTCCTAGAACCGGCAACAAAGTTGCCGGTTTTGGCCTCTAAAACCGGCAACATAATTGCCGGTTTTTTTATTATTTTTTTTTTTACAGTTTTTTTTTTATAAATTCAAATTCTAAATAATTATAAATCCAAATTCATACCAATAAATTATAAATCCAAATTCATACCAATTTAAATTTATTTGACATGGTTGTAACTCGATAATTTTTGTTATAATAAAATATAAATTAAAAATTTCTTAAATCAATTGCACTTGCTACTGAAAAAATATTTTTCAACATAAAAAAATTCAGTTGAGACACTAAAAATCTTAAACTTAATTTTTGAGGCACTAAACGATGTTTTTTGGCGATTCTGATTTGTCGGATACCCGAGGTATACCCCTAGGTGACGGTGGCGACCGTCTCCTCCTCCCCTTTCCGAATTGACGTCATACGCGTCAATCCGACTTTCCTAGCAAAAGTTATGACCGTTTAAAGTTTTAAAAAAATATATTTCTCATTTTTAAATTTTAGAAAAAAAAAATATATTTCTCATTTTTTTTAATGGAACGGAACCGGCAATTGGTATGAATTTGGATTTATAATTTATTGGTATGAATTTGGATTTATAATTATTTAGAATTTGAATTTATAAAAAAAAAACTGTAAAAAAAAAAATAATAAAAAAACCGGCAATTATGTTGCCGGTTTTAGAGGCCAAAACCGGCAACTTTGTTGCCGGTTCTAGGAATGGCAACTATGTTGCCGGTTTGAGCTTTCTGGAACTGGCAATTCTGTTGCCGGTTAGTTGCTTTGAAACCGGCAATTCTGTTGCCGGTTTGGACAGATTTAAAATTCCAACAGACTTTTGTATAGATTGTTAAATAAAAATTGAATTTTGTATATTTATAAAAATTTCGGCTCATCGTTACATCATAGAGACCATGAATAATTAATTGATTATACAGGTATGCTAATTGGAGAAACTTTGCAAAATAATAACATCTAATAAACTCGAAGCAGAGGCATATTGAAAAAGCTTTGACAGTTAGCTAGCCTAATAAACTCAAAAGGAACATGTTATACATGCTCTATGTAGTGAGCTCACTAAATTGGATTGGTGGAAACAGACAAGTCTCCCAGATATATAACATATCAAACATGAATATACATTTTTTTAGCAGCAACTTGCACAACATTTATTAATGCTCCAATAGTCTTGCATCTATCTACTAAAAACCAAGCTAGCATTACATGAATCACTTTTCAATCACATGTACATCAGGAAAGTGATTTGTCCATTATAGTAACTCTTGATCAAATGAGGGAAATACTGTTGACAATCTTAGCACCTCTACCTTTTGCCATGTATAGTCCCATATGATGCATCAGCTCCTACAACAGAAGCACAAAATTATACTTGCCTGGCCATTAGTTTATCGGTTCCCTTGTTAACCTTTAGTTAGCTCTTTGCTATAAAGTTTTAGAAAGCCAGAACTGTAGGCATTCACCATTCCAACTTAAAAATGGATGGTACCACTGGTTGTCAGGCATTTGTCGATCCAACTTAGAAATGAATGGTAACAGGCTGAGCAGGTATCCAAATAACTGCAGCAAGTAAAATTTACTCTATTTGGTGCCTCACTGATAGGAGTGTTCAAACAGTCACATCAGTTAAAACTGAAATAAAATAGCCAAACCAAAATGTTATTCGGTTTTCATAAATCTAATCGAACCAACTAAATAACAACCGAACCAAAAAGAAAACCGAAGTAAATTTTGGTTTGTTTAGTTGAACCAGAAATAAGAGAAATTAAATTTCAAAAGGTCAAAATTCAATATATATAGGAATACATTTAATAATCACAGAAATAAATATCAAGATATATATATATATCACTCAAAATAAAAAAAGAGCGATTAAACCAAGCTCAATATAAAAAACAAAAGTATTTTTTTTTAAATTGATAAAAAAAACAAAGTAATTCAAGTACATATCATGTAAATTTCAATTTATTTGGTTGAATCAACATAAGAGATATTAAACTGAACCAAATATAAAACACCAAAGTAAATGAAAAATTCAACCAAACCATTTAAACAGAAAACCAAACCATTTAATCCAAAATTTGACGGTTCGGTTGAAAACCTAATAAACTGGATCCAATGAACAACCCTAGTCACTGGTAAATGCATAGAGCTGAAAAAGAAAATCAAATTGTCAAGACCTGGGGATGGGACAGAGCCCCTTTGATATTACGAGCAACATGAGTTGGCAGATCATATGTGGCACAACCTTCAGAATAAATGACAACATCTTCTAGTGGTGGGACCCGGTCTATGTTCCGAGCTGATAAAACAGAAGAAGCAAAATCTAACACACAGATGTCAGTGCATATTCCAAGCACCAAAGCCTACACAACACATACAATACAAGGTTGGATAATCAAAGCTCCATTACCATTTACCACACCTGCTATTTTTGGTCTGTTGCAAACAATACCCTCCATTTTCAAAGAAAAACAACCCCAAATCAAGTACATTGACATTGAAACATTCTATATAGCAACCAACCTTATAATTTATAAATTTATAATATGGTAATGGTGTATTATTTTGCTAAAAGTTGAAAACTTGTGGGTTTTACAATATATATAACTTTTAACAATATATTCCAAAGCTCAAACTGTAAGCAGCACCAGCTAAGAAAACATAAATATTGGTTTGCAAATTCATGTGAAATGCTTAACAGAACTAAATCTTATCAATTTAGTAATTTGCAGCTAGAATTAATCTTGGTTTTGGCATTATGTGTAGTGACTCCAAAATTTAGGACTGAATTGCAATTATGATAATTGTGGATGCAAATTATTATGATGGTAAATATCATATTTAATTTGCAAAACACCTACCACCTAGAGATAAGATTCTTATTCTCAAAAATAGTGCAATGGATATGAAATGTTGATGCTTACTGTTTTGATTTGAAATTTGCTGATCCAATCAGCAAAGGCATTAGATCCATCTTTCTCAGTACAGAAAAGGAATCCATCGATACAATGTTTTCTTTTTAGCGTTGCATTTGGATCCTTCACCAACCACTCTAGAGCTGCATAAGTGAATATAATCCCATTTAAAATATGAGAAAATTTACTTCCATGCTGGCATAAGTACCCCTAATTTAAATCTTAAACAGTTTTTCATGAGTAATGCTGCCATGTATTTTGTTTAATATGAAGGATTTCGCAGAAACTGGGTATCCAGACCAAAGCAGGATTAAACTCAACTGTGCCACACCTGACACCAATGCTTCTTCTACTTAACACATTATTATTTTTTTCTATTTACTATTGTAATGTGTACACACAAAGGAAAGCATACTACCAAACCCGCTATTTTCAATCCAAGTAATTGGTAAATAGTATCTGTGAACCTTGATCTGCAATCCTCTGTGAAACATTATGTTGACAAGTGATAACAAAGAAGAACCAAAACGAGATTTGCAAACAATGTTTGTTAAATTCCTACTTTTTGAATGTTGCAACTTAGGAAATAAATATGCTGTGACCCTTAGGAAATAAATGCCCCTGCAATTGCAAAGGATCACAGCAGATTTACTTCCACTTGAGGTTACTTTTCATCACTTCTGCTTTTCAGATTACTAAACAAAGATGGTGTATTCTTAATTGGAAATTGTCAAAACTTAAAAGTCCTGCAGTAATCTATACATTAAACTTGATTCGATGCCAAATACAATTTTTCTACATTGTTTGCTTGTTGTTGGTGGCGACAGCAGTGTGTGTGTGGTGATAGAGAGAGAGAGAAACAGACATTGGCAGCCATGGCCAAGTATTCAAAAGAAATATTAGGAGACAGCGAGAGTTCATACCAGGAACCAGGTTTTCTTCACCCGACCCAATAATACAGTGAGGCGGGTATGGGGCTTCAGGTTTGTCAGGAAAATGTGTGTCCAGGAAAACAAAAATTGGCCATCCGTTGTCGGTGAAAAACCTGGCAAGCTTATGAGACTCTTGTATCATTTTCTCTATCTGTTTGTTAGGCTGAGTTGGAGCCTGCAAATCAACCACACAAAAAGCAGTAAATTTCTTAACAAGTATTTACTTGCACAGTAGTTGCACTTAAGTTTCTAAGTTAGAATTTGAAGAAACCTTTTCCTTTTGGTAAAACAAATTCCACACTCGTTTGAATTTTATAAGGATACACCTTTCTTTTGGTGAAAATCAGATCATTCTTTGATGAATAAGCATAAATGACAACTATATGCTAGTTATCAATGACACTAAGATGTCAATTCTCGTTTGACTAAGAGAACCGATGCAAACGAAAAGGGAAAAAATATATATATATATATGTAGCAAAAGAAAAAAAAAATTTAAGTGCAAGTAAAAATGTCGGAAGAATTACGAGATTGCCAGCACCAACGGTGCAGAAGCCGTTGACCTCGTCAATGAGCACGAGGCCGACGGGTCGACCCGCCTCGACCTCGCGAGTCAATACTAGCTCTGTATCCCACTCTAGTGGTATCTCCGATTTGAGCAGATCCACCACCTCATTTCTGTTCTCCGATTCCATTTTCACGCTCCCCCTCTCTCTCCCTCTCTCTCTCTCTCTCTCTCTCTCTCTGTATGTAAAGAAGGCGACAAGTGGAAGGAAAAAAAAAACAATTTCAAACAACACTTTTGACTGGCCGAAACTAAAACCAGCTGCCATTATAGTAGTAGCAGCGGGGTGCCATAGTTTATAGTAGACCTTTGATCAAGATCAGACGGTTCATTTCAAGTGAATTTAAATCCCATTGATATATTATATATAGAGGTTGGCTAATACCACATCAGTTCCTAAGATCTCATGCAATCAAGTGGTCTTTTAATTTTCAAAGTCCAAAACGTCGATCCAAACTGTTAGATATGTTCCCTATATTAAAATGTGTTTGGAGACCAAATTTTATATTTTTTGTAATTTTTTTACTATTTACTAAGTCACTTTGAAAATCGCTGATCTAACGGTGGCTTCTATTTTTACTATTTAGTTAATCCACCGTTGGATCAACGATTTTAAAAGTGACTTAATAAATAATAAAAAAATTTCAAAAAATGTAAAATTTGGTCTCCCAGTACATTTTAATATAGAGAACACATCTAACGGTTTAGATCGACGTTTTGAATTTTGAAAATTGAAAAACCACTTGATTACACAAGATCTCAGAAACAATTGATTTAATATTAGCCAACCTCATTATATATATATATATCTCTGAAACTCTGAGTCTGTTGGTTTTGATCGAACGGTTTACAGAGCTAAGCAGTAGATGCCACCAGGATGCGCATATCCCCAATCGGAATTGAGTGGGGGTAAAAGAGATGATAGATATTTTATTCATTTTAGTGGAGTTAACGTTGGAATTCACATCACTAACTTTGATATGACAATTGACAAGCTTCATTTAATTTACAAAAAATTGTGGAGCAATTATTGAGTTTGCTCTAACTTTGCTTTGCAAAGCTGTAAAAAGGAGACACAAGGATGTAAAAAACACATTAAAATATTAGATAATTTTACATATTAATTTAAAATTAATTGTAAATACAAAATAATTTATAATTAATTGAGAATAAATTGCTGAAGTTATTCATGTGCAATTTGTTTTTGTTTTTTTTGCATTCAAACAGCCCGTAGGCCAATTACATTAGATTTCGACTACACCAATTCTTGAATTTGAAATACAGAATTTGTATTACCAGTTTTATTCTAGCTATAAATTCTACCCTGATTTGCTAAAGTATGTGTTATCTTCAAACCCTCTTCATTTCTACTACAGTGCATAGTTTTTAAACCAGTCATAGCATCTGCTTGAAGTCTCCAAGCACTCCAGATCTCTTCATAAGACCTTCAATCATATAAAATAGGGAGCCCACCCCATAGTGATGCCACTGTTTCTACAGAGTCAGATAATACAGTGCCAAATATCCCTCAGCATAATGCATTAAAAGCTTATATCCCTCTAACACTGCTCTAGCCTCTGCTTGGTTTGCATTTATAGCTTGAATTTCCTTAGAAACCCAATGCACTGTGATTCCATCTTTTTGCAACAGAACACCCACACCAGCCTTATCAGATTCATCCCACGACCCATCCACAAAGCACATAATTGTTACTTGATGCCCTGAGGTGGAAGCAAAAGTAAGTAGCGTTATTTGAGTCATATTTTCTGTTGAGCAAACTGTTTGCTTAGAAGCTCTCCTCATTTTGCATGCATGTTCCTCCTTTAAAAAATATTACATGTACACTTGAAAGCTTTGTTGTTTATTACCATATACAGCATCATTCTGTGATCTCCACACAGCCCTTGCCAGACAAACAAATTTGCAAAATTCTTGACTCGATAGCGCTTGCACTGCTCCCCAAAATTCATATTTCGCAGTCAATACCTTAATAACACTATGCGAAATGAGGAGCAACTTCCTGGTATTCTCATCAAAGGATCAGACCTGAGTCCTTCCGAAGACGTTACAAGCAAGTTAGGATTGTATGATATTTGCATTTCTAGTTTGAGGAGGAGTGCTGAAAATAATAAATAATTGAAAGATTGTATCAGTCGTTTATCATCGTCAAGCAGTCCATGATCAATCAAGAATAAAATATTTTTTTTTTTCATTATTTTTAGAAATATGTATAAAGTAGATGAATAATATATCATAAATAAGAATAGTGTCGTTGGTACAGTAACAAGTGCAGTAACGGCTAGTTAAGCATTTTAAGCTATAAATACCACATAAGATTATTGTATAAAATTAATAATACAATAAAAAAGAAATACAATCAAAATAATATTTCCCATACTTTTCTCCAAAATACAATTTCTCCTCAGATCTCATAAAATCAACAAGCAGCGTTGTTATTGTCGTCACTAAGTATCCTCCTCCCTCCAACACAAGGAGCACTAAGCTTAATTATGTATTAACAATGATGAATAAGGCCAAGCATGACATTACAGGAAGCCATTTTTTTCTTTTAATTATATAATCATCAAAATGTCTACCTCAAAAAAAATAATCATCAAAATGTGCATTGATCCCTCCTTATATAGACAACTTTAAGTCAGCGCTTTTACATATTGGCGTGCTTGAAACTTGTTTTGGAGTTGTATTTTAACTATTGTATGAATCACATGATACAAATTATATTCGTAAATACATAATTATCTTGTTGATTCCGAGAAATGAATCAACCGCTTAAATAAAATATAGTAAATTTTAAATGAGTATCTCACTTTTGCAGCAATGATCTCCTCTTCTTCTCTTTTTAATGAAGGAGAGCTCTTGCCATTATGATCTTTGGTCTACTATAGTCGTGAAATTTCTTCGTGCACTGTATCCCGTCATGCTTCTATAAGAAAGTTTAATTCCTCTAGGGGTTTTCTTTTAATTAGCAAATGATGAAAAGATAGCTTTTCAAATATGTTGAAACATGAAAATTTTCTTCTGAATTGCAAGATCCGAGGCTTTCGCCATTAGGGCTCATGAGTTTTGAGTGATCAGGAAGAATTTCAATAGAAAAAAAAAAAAAGATGCTGCTTTGGCTGACTTGATCTTTAAAGTTCAAATATGCTGTCCATTTTATATTAATTCCATTACTGTTTCGAAACTTTAGTTTTTTGGCATTGGCAATCCTATTTATTTTCAAATTTATTTCCGTTCAGAAGGATGCTCTTGTGGGGGCAGCGTTCTATAATCTATACTCATTGATCTCGTAAGGGTTAAACATAGGAGTAATATTCAATATTTGGCGTGTTTCTTTTAGAAATTACGCATTTCCCCTCTAAAATTCATAATATCATATTTACCCTTCTAAATTTCAAAAACTCACACCCAATTTATTGACTTTTTTTTTTATTAAACTCATTTTAAATTTATAAAGCATCCCTTTTCCCTTTATTAAAAAAATAAAAAAAAATATGTCATTTTTGAAAGAAAATTGATCCATCTTCTAACCGACAGTTTTTTAGGACAAATTGTTCATTTCTCTACATGTGGACAAATTATTTAAAAAAAAAAACATCTCTTAATTTTTAGCTAAACAAAACATAAAAACCAAACAACTATTAGACTAATAAATTACCATTATTTTTTAAAACAAATTAATAAATTTCTGAAAGATCTCATAAATACCTATTGCTTGACAACAAAAGTAAAGTACTTCAAATCAATGGTCTAATAAAACTTGACAGTAATACGATTCAAAAACAGCAAAACATAACTAATTCACCTGGAAAGTTAAGTTTATAGATGATTAAAAATTAATCCTCTTCTAAATTGATTGCGTCCTTGAACTTGCCATACAAGATCTTCTTCAGCTCAGTCATTTGTGCGAGAATAGATTCCTTCTCTTCCTCCAACCTCTCTAACTTTTTGTCTGCCTCTTCCTTCATGCTCTCTAGCCGACTTTCAACTTCATCTTTTGGCATGTGCGTAAAGATCTCACCAACTTGAAATCTCACTACATCCTCATCTGACAATATCAGTTCGTTACCAGCATCCTCTAGGCTTTCATTTGCTTCCTGAAATTAGACAAAATGAAAGTTCTTCTCAGGCTCTTTCAAACCCCTCAAAATAAAAAATATCCCTGGAAGAAGAAACATTATCCATATGGTTTAGCACTTTAGAACATGAAGACATCATGTCTGCTCATATGAAAACTGACTATATCCTTCATGCACTTGCTCTCATATTTTCTACAAATTAAAAGAATAATAAAGCCCCAAATTCCTCATCCTGGAAATTTCATGTTATTTGATTGAGGAAAAAGAGATGCTGTTCCCATGTTTTTTAAAGTGAATATGAGATAAGTGCAATTTTATATTTCTTTAGGCAAGGTGGGTTGGAAGGGTACAACTAAAAGTGCAATAGCATTATCACTTCTCCAATATACTAATCGTAAGCCAATACAATCTATTCTCTTCAATTTTTTTACCTTACAACTAGTAATTTTAGGAGATAAAAAGATAGCCACAGAAAAACACTCATTATCCAAACAGCGGCTAGATTAGACAGTGGTAAACCAGTAATTTTCAAGGTCATTACATAGGTCCCACTAGAATCAGTCTCTGATAGAAAACCCTACAACTGAAAGTGTGCTAAATGCTTAATTTCAGTAGTAAAATGTCAGATTCTATACATCCCTTACCAGTTAAATCTAATACAAAGGCCAGTAGCATCATTATATTTTCACATATGCAACATTTTTTTTTCTAGTTCAAATAGCCCATGATTAGTTATAAAACATTAAAATTGGCTTAATTGTGACTGATATAGCAAAGAAAAAAAATGTAACTAAAACTCTAGTTGCTGATGCCTGGGTTGCTATCAAGTCTGATGCTGGTCTCTTTGAAATCCAATAAATGCATTAACATAATTAAGATAATGATACACTGAAAGAAGCATACCTCCCATAAATTCATTCCATAAATTAATCACATATCTCCTTAACTAAGATTGAATTGAGAAAAACTTTAACTATAACAAAACCAAAACAAGGGGAACGAAAGCTAAAATTTAACGAATCAGAGTCATATTTACCTTAGCGAGCTTGATCTCCTCCTCGAGCTCGTGAAATCGATTGTTCAATCGACCAAATTTGTTTATATTTTGCTGATCTTCCCAGGTGACTTGCGCCTCCTTCCCCTCTCCCTTTCATAGCAAAGAAAAAATTAACAAGTTCATTAGCAAAATCAGATAATTTCATGGGGTTTTGACTTTCTAGGGTTTAGTCGGGTGTGTTACCTGTTGCATCTTCTTTCAATTTGTTGAGATTTTTCCTTTTCCTTTTCAACTAGCAACTCCAACTGAGAAACGAGACGAGAAAGTCGGGAACTGAGTATTCAACAGGTCGCAGTGGGAATTCATTTCCTGTGAGGTATCTCATATTGTGCGCTACTCTTGGGAAAATCACAACAGCTCAAATATGTTCTTCACCAATCTCAAAGCTATAACTAATATTGGCCGCGCAGTCCCCGATTAGGCACCGAACACGTCGGTCACGCAAAATATGAGGTATCTCAGAGGATATGTAGTCAGACTCGCAAAGGTCTGGGTTAACCAGCTCACATCTCTATTGTAAAAAAACAATATGATAATTTTAGCGCCTAGGGCTTTCTCCACAAAAGAAAAAAAATGATAATTTCAGGTAGATTTGGGTTGTGTGATTAAAATCTGACGGTTCGTATTAGTTTAAATTAGCTAGTCAATTATCGGGAAGTCCAAAGCTCTTCAATCAGACTTTATAAGGACCGTAGGATGTAAACCGTACGGTTTAGATCTTTCCTGGAGATTCTAATTTGTTATGGTTGAACTGGGGAAGAGGTTTTGCAGGCATAGCTGTAGGCCATTGGGCCAGATCTGTAATTCGTCTGGTCCATTATTGTATGTCAATTGGGCGATTTTGTGTACAAAATTTTAGAAAAAAGCAATTGGTATTTGGTGGTCTAAAAATCCGGGTTTTTTTTTAATAACCAAAAAATAATATTAAATATTATTAATAACCGAATTTAAAAAAAAAATTCAACCATAACCAGACCGCCCCACTGGGAGCGGTCTTCTGTCCAGGACAAACCGCCCCACGGTGGGGCGGTTTACTCTCTAGGGCAGACCGCCCCACCGTGGGGCGGTTTGTTACAGTATTTTTTTTTTTTAGAATTTGAATGTTTCAATCTAAAAAATGAGAAATGTTCAATTTTTGTTTTCTCAATTTATTAAGATCTTAATATTTTCATCTTATTATTAATAATTATCACCACTAAATAATTATATAATAATATGTAATATTATTAATATGTAAAATAATTATTATAATATATTATAGTTATTATTAATATATTAATGAGTTGGGCTATGGTACTTCGCGAAGTAAAGCGAGTGTTTTATTTCGCATCTATATCTTCAATTTCAAAGTTCAAAACGTCGATCCAAACCGTTCAAGTTGATCTCCATATTAAATTGTGCTTGGAGACCAAATTTTACAATTTTTAGAAATTTTTTACTATTTTTTTGGAATTTTTAAAATCACTGTTTTTCAGAAAATCGTGGACCATCAAAATCAGTGATTTTAAAAAATTCCAAAAAAATAGTAAAAAATTTCTAAAAATTGTAAAATTTGGTCTCCAAACACAATTTAATATGGAGATCAACTTGAACGGTTTGGATCGACGTTTTGAACTTTGAAATTGAAGATATAGACGTGAAGTAAAACACTCGCTTTACTTCGTGAAGTACTGTAGCCCAACTCTATATTAATATTATATAATTAGTATCTTATTATCAATAATTATTATTAATATATGAGTCCGACTAATGTCATAACGTTATAATTTCAGTCTAAGTTATAACGAGTTAGTTTTTGCGATTTCAAAGTCTGAATAGTTGATCCGAACCGCTCAATATGATCTCCATATTAAAATGTGCTTGGAGACCAAATTTTATTTTGGAATTTTTGTACTATTTTTTTTATAGTTTCAAAATCATTGTTTTGGATGTTCCAGAATTATCTGAAAACAATAATTTTGCAGCTATCCAACTATATAATTAGAAATTATGTCCTTCTATTGTACATCTTATTATGATATAGTAATTTGATATTTTAATGAATACTATCCAACTTTTTAAGACGTATTTTTAGTGGATCTTAATGAATGTATATATATAGAGTAGAACTAGGGTGCTCCTAAGTTCACCTAACTTCTTGTGAACTTGACTCTAAAATATATCGAATCAACTTTAAACGATGAATCCAAATCGTTGAAACCCTTCTACCTAATGAGTGATGCGTCTATATGTGAAAATTTTAAAGTTTCTAATTAATTTAAAATAGAGTCAAGTGGTCAAAAGTTTAAGGTTTATAAATTAATTTTAATACATTCAATTTTTGGACTCCTTTGACCACTTGACTCTATATTAAATTAATTCGAAACTTTAAAATTTTCACATGTAGATGCATCACTCATTAGGTAGAAGGATTTCAACGATATGGATTCATCGTTTAAAGTCGATTTGATATATTTTAGAGTCAAGTTCACAAGAGGTTGGATGAACTTAGGAGCACCCTAGTTCTACTCATATATATATATCAAATCAAACTTGAAGTTGTGATAAATCGTACATAATAAGAATAATGGGAAAAAAAAAACACATTTTTACATGAAAAAATTATAATTTTATTAATTTGGACAATATTGACAAAAAAAAAAAGTACCATATATGCATATGTACTATAATAAAATTTACTTTAATGCAGGGTAATGTATAGTAGAATATAGGAAATAATATATGTCAACTTCGATCAAACAATTGTCATTTTTCAAACGAATTATTGACAATTAAAATTCCTCAATTCGTTATCATTTTTCTTCTTCCTTTAAATATTTTGGTACAATATTTTCAATATTTGCAATTAATCTTTTTGACAAGCCAAATTATTTTCAATATTTGACAAGCCAATGGTGTACATGATTAAGTGACAGTTCTTGTAAACAACCATCAGTACTAATCCTTGGCAAACTAGTAAATAAGTTGACAATATTATCACTGATTCTTTCAAAAAAAAACCGTTAGTGAAAGTGCACCAACAAAGCAAAATTAATGACATAAGAAATTAAGCAATTATACATATAAAGTCCCTACGGATGCTACACTTAAAATTTATGTAATAATCCAGTGTAGCATCACAGCATATATATATACTCAAGACATGGCTAGTAACATATATCCAAAAACACATCTGACTATATATTTTGAGTTTGAAACAAGATTATACATACTCACTAGTGGATAACATAAACTACCAAGCTTATCAACAAAACGTAATTAAGCAGTAGTAACCCAAGCTCTTGATCAACCATGCATGCCACTTCAAACAAATCTCCTCTTCTACATATCTCTACAGTATTAATTCACTAATTCACACTTAGTAAACGATCGATCAACACCCAAAGCTATGCTCCATCTCAGAAGACAGCTCCCTCTCGTCTTCCTCCACATCATCAAAGCAATCTATCCCATGCACCACATGGCCATTGCCAAATGCCTTGATGTGATCTTTGAGCGAACGCTTGTGTTTGAAGTCGGATCCGCATGTGCAATACCTGTCAAATTGATGTAGTAATAAATTTTGTTAGAAAACTAAATCAAGTTTTGTTGCAAACATGATATATAAGATATAATTATCCAGCTAAAATCTCATGATACCTCATTTTCTATGAATATACTAATTGTTTATGGTTCTATCAAATTGAAGTAATTTGATCATCATTATCATCAAAATTCATGTATGTTAAAAAATATTTGTTTCAAGTATAGATTTATCAGAGTTTTCTACAATTTTTCTCATGAGTGCGCCAATCACTACGTACCGCAAACGCCTTGCCACATTTTGGAACATTATAGTTATTATATAATATATTTATATGGACAAGGCTACGGTGCTATGCGTAGCATAGAGCACTTCCGTGCAACGGCTCAAAATTTGAGTTTTCAAAATTCTAACGGTCGATCCGAACCGTTAGATGTGTTCTCCATATTGAAATGTGCTTGGAGACCAAATTTTACATTTTTTTTAATTTTTTTACTATTTATTAAGCCACTTTGAAAATCGCTGATCCAACGGTGGCTTAACCAAACAAGGAATCAACTTTAAATAGTATCTAATTATATAATTATTAATAAGTAATCAATTTAGGCTTCCAAAATTTTAGTGCTCCATCAACTCTAACCAAACAAGGAATATTTTAAGCCACGATCTAACTTTAGTACAAAAATTGAATATTTCTCATTTTTTAGATTGAAATATTCAAATCTTAAAATAAAAAAAATTACTGTAGCAGACCGCCCCACCGTGGGGCGGTCTGCCCTTGAGAGTAAACCGCCCCACCGTGGGGCGGTCTGCCCTTGAGAGTAAACCGCTCCACCGTGGGGCGGTCTGCCCTGGACAGAAAACCGCCCCCCAGTGGGGCGGTCTGGTTATGGTTGATTTTTTTTTTAAAATTCGGCTATTAATAATATTTAATATTATTTTATGGTTATTAAAAAAAAACCCGGTCTAAAAATAATTCAACTTTAAATAGTTCATGAATTTTCCATTACTGCTCCCCAATACATGAATATGAGAAGGAACATATTAATAAACCAATGCTTTGAGATAATTGTGGCTCTTAACTGAGCAATCAAATTTTAGTCTGATTAATTGATAAGGTGCTTTGACCCACCGTTTGTACTAATAAGGAAGTATTTTTGTTTCATCTATTGAGTGACGTGAGAAGTGAACAACTAGAAATGCATGCCTACAGCATGTTTTTACCCTTCTTATTCATCAAACAATAACTGAGCTGAGCTTCTTCTTTTTTAAATAAATATGAAATTAAAAATCGAGTGGTCGTTTTTTTCTTCTCCCGGTTAATTAAGGATTTTTTACCATAAATTTGTGTGTTTGTTGTTTTTGTATTAGAATTTTTACCTACCAACTTCTATTTAATGTCTATAAAAGACATCTCCATTCAAATTTTAAATCTATGATCTTCTACTTAGAAAGAGTAGTCTTTTATAACTAGACCAAAATATGATTCTTACATATACAAGAACTATAAATGTTAATGTGTTATTTGCAATTTCAATTATAAAGATGCAAAACATCTTGCTAATTTAGTAATTTTACTAAAATAGTAATTTATTTCGACTTACAAATTTTAAAATGAACTTTTAATTTCTCGTGCGGAGATTTCATTATGAATATGGATTTTCTTCGAATCTAATAATCTGAGTGACAGTGTCAGCACTGAGAAATAATAAATTATTTCTCACTCGTTTCTCCTTGTGAGTTACAGGTCTGTTAGACGAAAATTGAGAAATGTTTTTGAAATTGTAATTGACAGCAATTACATCTAAAGATATGAAATTTGAGATTATTTTATCTTACATGATGCAGAAAATTTATCTAGCATCATCCACTATAAATGGTCAGATAATTCTTATAAATTAATTGGTACGTGGTAAAAATAATGAATGTTATTGTCAATGTATACAAAAAATTCGTGCATTGTGTTATGTAAATTTTATAGAAATATAGACACGGTAAATTGTTGTACCTCTGGATCGGAAAGTGACTCTCTCTCTCTCTCGAATAGGATAGTGGGCAGCCACTCCACTGTAGTGAGAATAGAAAGATAAACTCTAAGTTGAAAAACAGGGGAAATCAAATAAAAGCCCCTACATCAACTTGTTCCTTTGATTTCAACTGAATTATCATTATCTGGATGATGTTTTGTTTGGGTGCTACTTCCTCAACCAGCTCTCGTAAGTGTCTTTTATTCAATTTCATTTTCGCGATCACTTTGATTAATTTGATGCCTTGCCTTCAATTGAAAGAATCTATCTCTAATAAAAAAATGAGCTCTTCCAAGAACCAGTAACACGTAAACCATGTAAAAGCAAGACCGCTCAATATCCGAAGGGAACGAGTTTGAACTTCTCCTAGAAGAGTTTCCGGGTAAATTTCGTCGGAGGTCACTCAACTTTGTTCTTTATCACGAATTGGTCACTCAACTTTGATTTGTTTCTCCAAAGCCACTTAACTTTTAAATTGTTCCGATTAAGTCACTCTGTTAAGTTTTCCATCCAAAATTTAATAGAAATTTGACATGGACGTCCAACTCATCATTTTTTAATATTATTAATTTTTTTGACTTAATTGGGTGTAATTTGGAGACACTATTCTATTCCCATCATTTCCCTCTTTCTTTTTCATTTCCCTCTTCGTCTCTCTCCCAAACTCTTCATATAAAAAGGAAATTTGCAAATTCTTAATATAAAATATAATACCAAATAAGAAAGCATCTAAATAATTAAACTGAGAACCCACGCCTTTGCTTTTGTGAAAAGGAAACAAGGTGAGGATCAAAATGTAAAAACAAACTTACGTCTCTGACAACTCCCCACAATTTACCAGTAAGTGAAAATTACTCAAATTACTGGTATGCCTCTATCAAATAACTGGTAAGTCATTGACCTCACTCTCTCTTCACATACCAGTAGGTACTAATTAATAATCATATGAGAAGGAAGGATAATTTTTTCAAATATAAAAAGTAATCAACTTTAAGCTTGAACTATTTAAAATTAGGCAATAACAAACCTTACATTTTTAAGTATCATGAAATATTCATAAAAGATTACTACCACCAACACATATCAAAAGTGAATATTTCGAGTTGTGTACAAACAAAGAAACTCCTATGCCTCTGTCTATCAAAATACACAAAAAGTTCTATCAAACTTCTACATCAAAGTTAGCTAGCTGACCTAGATGTGTCTTTCTTGAATGCCTCTGAATCTAAGAAGAAACATTATGAGATTTTCTTTTCCGTCTCACCTTCAAATTAATTAATAAAATATAATTAGTTGGAGCTTGTTTGTAGTTTGAAGAACCTACAAAATAATATAATGATAATATAAAAAAATAGTGAAATAAAACGAAATTGAAATCAAGTTTACTGGTAATTTATCAATTTTTTTCGTTGTAGCTTGTGCTAGCTGTGTCAGTTGAGTTTGTGCTTGTATAGTGGGATCATTGACACCATTTGTCTCTATACCATAAATAGGCCACACATTGGAGTTCTTTCGATGCTTCATTGTTGAGTTCTTCACGTACTTGACGATGAAATTAGGGTTTAAGAGAAAATAATTTTCGGACTATAGTAAGGAAGAACATGGAACAAGAGGGAATGTGGACAAGATAAAAGAAAAACAGGAAAGAAATTATCAATTCTAATAAAAGAGGTAAAACAGGAGAATGAGGAGGAGAGAAAGGAAATGAAGAGTCCGGGAGAGAGACGAAGAGGGAAATAAAAAAAAAAAAAAGAGAGAGAAATGATGGGAATAGAATAGTGTCTCCAAATTGTACCCAATTAAGTAAAAAAAAAATTAATAATATTAAAAAATAATGGGTTGAACGTCCATGTCAGATTTCTGTTAAATTTTGGATGGAAAACTTAACAGAGTGACTTAGTCGGAACAATTTAAAAGTTGAGTGACCAATTCGTGACAAATAACAAAGTTGAGTGACCTCCGACGAAATTTACCCAGAGTTTCCGGTGCCAAATTACATTCTATATCTATATATTCATATAAAGGTTGGCTAATATATAATTGATTGTTCTTGAGATCCCGTGCAACCAAGTCGTTTTCCGATTTTCAAAGTCCAAATGGTCGATCTAAATTGTTAGATGTTATATCTATATTAAAATATACTCGGAAACCAAATTTTACATTTTCTTTGAATTTTTTTACTATTTATTAAGTCACTTTGAAAATTGCTAATCTAACGGTGGCTTAATCAAACAGTAAAAACAGAAGCCACCGTTGGATCAGCCATTTTCAAAGTGGCTTAATAAATATAAAAAAAATTAAAAAAAATTGTAAAATTTGGTCTCCAAGTTTAGATCGACCGTTTGGACTTTGAAAATCGGAAAACAACTTAGTTGCACGGGAGCTCAAGAACAATCGATTATATATTAGCCACACTCTATATATATAATTAATTTTGTATGTTTTTTCACATAATATTTATTCACCTGCAGAAAGTTATAATAAAAATTATCCAGAACAATTATGTTTCAGATTGTCATTTACCATTACAATATTCCGAATGACTATTTTGAAGCACATATCGTTGACTGTCATAAAACAAGATCTATCAGCATAACTTGGATGTGAATTGACAATCAATTATAAAACAATTATCTGTGAATAATTTCATAATTATATTTGACGATTTTTCTTATATGATATATTATGTTGGTGCATGAAAATTGTAAATATTGCTTTAGGGTTTGTACATAATTTTAGATCATTTTCATTAAAATTAGTATGAGCAAATTATTGTTAAAATACTTAATATATATTGTCAGTAATTTCTGAAGAACTCATCATTTAAAATGGATCTTGCATTATTTTCTACACAAAATAGTTGCTCTATACTTTACGGATGCAATATCGATACCGTTGT
This sequence comes from Carex cristatella, assembly GCA_024447775.1. NCBI lineage: Eukaryota > Viridiplantae > Streptophyta > Magnoliopsida > Poales > Cyperaceae > Carex > Carex cristatella. The sequence goes on from JAJHPF010000001.1 coordinate 10,274,304, forward strand.
GATACTCGTACATACATAGCAGAGGTGTATCCCATTATTTTAAATAATTTGATTATAGATACAGTACATGGTACATATATCTATTAGAGTGGGGTTAAAATGCATCATTGATTTTGTGTTCCAATCATACCCCATGTCTTTATCTTTATTCTCGAAGTTCAAACAGTCGATCCGAATCGCTCAACATGATCTTCATATTAAAATGTGCTTAGATACCCAATTTTATATTTTTTGAAATTTGTTTATTATTTTTTTAGATAGTTACAAAATCACTGATTCTGGACCATCCAAAAATATTGATTTTGTACTTATCTAAAAAAATAGTTAAAAAATTCCAAAAAAATATATGAAATTTGGTCCATAAACACATTTTAATATAGATATCATGTTGAGTTTTTCAGATTGACTATTTAAACTTCGAGAACAAAGATAAAGACATAGGGTATAGTTATGGCACAAAACCAATGATGCATTTTAACCCCAATCTATTTATTAAGCATTTATTTTGCAATATAATAAATTATACTTAATTTAGACAACTTCAAATTTTAAGTCCTACATTAGCATAAAAATTTCGTTAAATTAAGTTTCAAAAGTGTTAACCCATTATATAAAAACAAAAGAACTAAGCATATACTTTATTATTTTCTATAACAAATCGAGAAAAGGAAATTTCTATGTCACATGTTTTTGGTGCAGTAATATTTCACAATGTCTTAGCCAAAAATGACAAATCTTACTTTTTTTTAATCATATAATATTATATTTGATCGGTACGTAAGTAAGCAAAATATATATCATAAGAATATTAGTGAAAAAATAAATTAAGCAGCTATATTTTTTTCTTTCGAATTTGGTAGTGATGCCTTGCGGGTATATATATTATGTATGGTTAAGTTAGGAATAATATGAAAGTGTTGATATGAATGGAAGTAAGGGGCATATTATCTTTTTGCACTAGTTTGGAATTAGAGTAAATTGGTAAATTTAGTCGTCATCATGAGGATAACAATGAATTAAGTTAATTTAGTTGAAATTATCCAACTAAGTTGTAAAAATGAAAAATATGAAAGGTTTTGAATTTTGTTGGATAAATAATTTCATAAGTTTTAAAGGGCATTGAACAACTAACCTTTTCTTTGAATAAAGCCATCATAGTTTTGAATTGGAGCCTTTGAAAATAAACCAAAACAAGTTTCTACGGGACCTCACATTTACTTGTTATTAATTTAAGGCCATAGGGGTCGACATGCACGAAATTTTGGTATAATTATACTAGCAAAGCTATTCTGACTTTATGCAGCACACTATCAATAGATACAAAATTAAGAAGTATATGAATAGTACGCTGTATGAAACTAAACCAGCTTTGTCAATATATTTGTGCCAAATTCTGCCTATTATTATATAGTTAGAAACTTAGAATACTGTAACTCCATTTCGCTTTCCATATTGACTGGCCTAATAGATTAGTGTCATTAACTAATTCCTAATGGATTAGTAGAATCTTTTATTGTTAGTTTGCACCCATAAATGACACTATTTAATTTCAAGTTGAACTAAAAGGCCATGAGAGAAGACAAATTAAAGTTCAAGGATGTGACTATTTAACCAATGGGAATAATGGATTAATCTATTTTTGTTCTCTCTTTTTTTTAAATAAATAATTCCATTCAAAATCTGGACACACCTGAGTTATTATTTGGGACTTATCTGTGTAAAGATTTGTTCTTTCTTTCTTTCTATGTCTGTTTTCAAATTAAGTTGCTCTTCACCAATACAGCAAAAGAAAGATATGTACACCAAATTTACCTTGATCTTGTTACTCACAATTGGTTTTTCTCCAATTTTATGTGCCGCAGCTACAAGTAGCAATCTCCTTCTCAGAGGATCTTCTCTCTCAGTAGAGGATTCCTCAGATGTCCTTGTCTCTCTAAAGGGCACCTTCTCATGCGGCTTTCACCAAGTCGGCATCAACTCCTTCACCTTCTCAATTTGGTTTTCAAAATCATATAACAAAACCATCGCTTGGAGCGCAAACCGTAACAGCCCCATCAATGGAAAAGGATCCCTGGTTGTGTTTCGCAAGGATGGGAATATGGTACTAATGGATTATGATGGGGAGGTGGTTTGGAGCACCGGCACAAATGGGCCTGGTGCAAATCATGCTAAGCTATTGGAAAATGGAAATCTTGTTATTATGGATAATATTGGCAATTATCTCTGGCAAAGTTTTGATAATCCTACCGATACGTTGTTACCCGGTCAACCAATCACTTTGAACACAAAACTCGTATCAGCAAACATATCTCTAATATCTGTGAGTCGTTATGTTTGTCGGTATAGTGATGATGACATGCTATCACTGTTTTATGAAGATGCGCAGCTTTCTGCTATCTATTGGCCAGTTCCTGGTACTAGTTCATGGGATAACAATAGATGGTTAACGTCTAATAGCACCCGATATGGGGTCCTTAATGACCATGGGTATTTCAAATCAAGTGATAACCTCACAATTTATGCTTCCGATTTTGATGTAGAGGGGATTAAAAGAAGGCTAACACTAGACTATGATGGCAATTTAAGGCTGTATAGTTTAGATGAGAGAAGCGGTAGTTGGTATGTTTCATGGCAAGCCTTTTCTAATATGTGCTTAGTTCATGGGTTATGCGGTAAGAGTGGGATTTGTGTGTTTTCACCGAAACCATCCTGTTCGTGCCCGCCAGGCTATGAGATGAGAAATTCGAGCGATTGGAGTAAAGGTTGCAAGCCCACATTTAGTTTTAGTTGTGCCGGAATGAAACTAGTAATGCTTCCACAAACCGACTTTTGGGGGTCTGACTATTATTTTACTAAGGATATTTCTGTTGACGATTGTAGAATGAAATGCATCAGAGATTGCTTCTGTGTCGGTTTACAGTACATGAAATCCGGTCACACATGTATCCTCAAATCTTCGCTTAATAATGGCAACACCTATCCCGGCCACTGGGGTACTATATATCTCAAAGTTCCTGTGACTATGAAGATGCTGGGAAGTTCCATACCGCAATCAGGGCTTGAAGTACCAGAGGTGCGCAATCCGTCATGCAATGCAAGTCATGATGTTACAGAACAGATCTCCAAAACAAGCACAAAAAGTCAGGGAAGTGCAGTATTTCTATATTTGTTCAGTTTTGTTTTGGCAATTTTGGTCATAGAGGTTCTGCTTATTACTTTTGGATGGTTCTTTATGTTTAGAAAGGAGGTCGGACCAATTGAAGTTTTGAATGGCTACAAGGAAATGACCAATCATTTTCAGAAGTACACTTACAAAGAATTGGTGAAGGCAACTAAGAATTTCAAATATGAGATTGGTAGGGGAGGATCTGGAATTGTTTACAAGGGAATTTTAGATGACGAGAGATTGGTAGCTGTCAAAAAATTGGATGTTGTGACACAAGGAGAAGAAGAGTTCCAAGCCGAACTAAGCATCATAGGTCGCATTAACCATAAAAACCTTGTACGAGTCTGTGGTTTTTGTTCTAAAGGCCGACACAGGATCTTGGTATCTGAGTACGTAGAGAACGGGTCATTGGATAAAATCCTTTTTGATGTGGTGCAAGATGGTAACATTTTTTTGGGTTGGCACGAAAGATACAAGATCGCAGCTGGAGTTGCAAAAGGGTTAGCATATCTTCACCACGAGTGCCTTGAATGGGTTCTGCACTGTGATGTAAAACCCGAGAACATACTACTAGATGCCGATCTCGAGCCGAAGATAGCAGACTTTGGTTTGGCCAAGTGGTTGCATAGGGGAAGTCCCAACACCGAGATGTCACGAATCCGAGGCACGAGGGGATACATTGCTCCTGAATGGGCATTCAATCTTCCAATAACAGCGAAAGCTGATGTCTATAGTTTCGGTGTTGTGCTTCTAGAGCTTGTCACGGGCGTGTGTGTTTCAAATGTGGCAACAGAAGGGGATGAGATAGATGTTTTTATGAGAGATCTCATCGAGACAACAAAGCTACAATCAAATGTCGATGAACCGAATTGGGTTTCGGGTTTTGTGGATACCCGATTAGAGATGAATTTTGACTGCTCACAGGCAGCGGCAATGGTGAATTTGGCAGTCTCTTGCATAGAAGAGGAGCGCAGTAAGAGGCCGAGCATGAGCGATGCATTACAGATTCTCCTTTCCTTAAATTAGCAAAGTATATTTTAGCTATATGTACTACTTAATTAATTTCTGTACCTACAAGTTGAAGGCTTGAAGCCATGTATCAATAACAATCGTTAATGTAATAATGTTATCTTCATGAATAGAGAGTCGGATACATTCTCAATTCTTAGATATCACTAGAATCTGGAAGGCAATTCTGGTTTTTCTGAGGAAATGGTGCATTAAATTCTTTTTTTAACTCATTACACTCCGACTATTTGGCACTTCTAGAACTTGTGCAACTTCTCTAAATGAATTAATTCATCTAATTCAGTCTTTATGATATACTTTAATTGTGGTAATGTTACTTTTCTAAGTGAATTTTTTTTTTCATTTAAGACAACATAACTTTTAGAAGTGGGGCGGTCTAATGTGTAGGAATTTCGGATATGTTATAATGCAACAATTCGATCCAATTCTTCAGTTTGTTCACTATTTAAAAATCATAATCCACATGTAAATTAAATTCCAAGATTAATATAGAGTTTACCACTAGAGGTGCTACTTTTATCCGATTATCTGGAACCGAACCGGATCCGAACCGGAACCGACCCGGATCCGATTCATTTGGGTAGGGTATGGTTTAAAAAATATAACCGGCTAAATTATGGGTACGGTTACAAATTTAATAATTTAATATCCGATACGGATCCGAACTGGAACCGATGTTGTAATGGGTAGGATATGGGTTTGATTTTATTATCCGACCCATAACCGAATCCGACCCGATACCCGTATAAATATCCGATAAAACATATATTAGTTTTGCATATTAATTTAATATCTGATCAACAAATTTCACACCACTCCAATAATCTCGTTTGCATATTAATTTTTTCTATAACATTTATTGCATTGGAAATTTATTGCATATATCATTTGCCTTATATCCTCCCCATAACTATGAAAATTTATTGTTTGATATGTACTTTGTAATAAATCTCATTAAAATAAAAAATCTGCTATATGATCTTTTGTCAACCAATATTTTACTTTCTAAATTTTTTTTACTTTCCAAAAATTATATCTCTTCTTCAATATTTTAATTTCAAGAACAATAGTATAATTTTTATATTATTTATGAACAAGAACAATAGTATAATTTTTATTTTACAACAACCTTTTAATTTATATTATAATGATCTATTATGTGAGATACTGAGATGTTTAAGAAATTATAATTATATTTAAATGTAAATGATTTCTCAAATACTTATGAGTTGTGACATATACCCGCTCCGGATCCGGAACAGCTCTGGATCCGGACTGGACCCGATAATTTACAAACAAGTTATGGGTATCTATCTACCCGGAACCAAAAGAATGGACCCGAAATATCTACGGGTAGATAGGTATCCGGATCCAGACCTGACCCGATTTGAAACAAATAAGTGTATGGATTGAAATTTGGAGCCGAACACTTTTAGGGTACGGGTTCAAATATAATAGTATCCGGACCCGACCCGACCCGATAGCACCTCTATTTACCACTAGACGCACAGTGACAATCTTCGTCTAGTCGTAAAAGTAGTCAGCATCTTCTCTCCTTTCTCGTGTCGGATATATGCACCGGCAACACCAAATATATACCAAATATATATCGAGTAAGAATATAATACAGTTTGCTGCACTAAATTGGGAGCATATTTAATCATAGGATCCGGTACACGAAACAATAAGCATAGTTAATTATAGGATTCATCGTTACTCTGCTGAACAATTTTTCCATTTAGAACTGTAATAGATTGATCTGTATCACTTGAAATGTTATTCCTCTGTATAGAAATGTAATGGAGACTTATTTATTGAAACACTTCTAAAGATAAATTATGTTTTTTTCTTTCTTTTTGAAAGGATACTAAATTTTTCGTGAATCAAGGGCTTTAATTGACAAGAAGTTCGTAATGGCTTGGGGTGCTTTAATTACTAATTAGTTCCGCCAAATAATAACATTTGGTACTATTTGCAAATGCTGCGTAATATTGTCTGACTTGCAAAAATTACCCAAAACTATTGAAGGCTTCAAAATTGTGTCAAGATATGGCAAAATTTAGAAGGTAAGCTCTTTAACTATTTTCCTCCCTTTTTTGGAAACAGTTTTCAAAATATTAATTTTACAAGACATTAAAGTACCATTTACATTTCTAAAAAGGCCCTTGTGAAATCCTTTATAAATTACAGTGAAAGTATCATATATCCTATAAGTTTCAAAATATTAATTTCACAGGGAAAGAGTGGTGAAAATGCCCCTCTTTACTAGTCTTTTGAAATTAAAAAAAAAAACACACACACACACATGCGTGGGCGCACACGTGCACACATCCACAAAGGAAAGATCATAGTTTCTGCATTATAAAAGTGACTTTGTTTATGCTAGGAGATAAACCAGACAGACACAACGCCTCGTCATAGAAACTAAAATGAACCTTTAAGTTTCCAATGAAAAGACCTGAATATACTAAAAATTCAAATTCAGACAACTTCATTTGCAAGCAGCATATCACAACACAATCCACCATTAAGTGACAATGTTGATGACAAACAAAGAAAATCCTTTGAAAGAAACAAAACAGACAACTTCATTTCAAGACGACAATAGTTGGTTACTTGATAACTAATTTAGAATTCCAAAATAACGCAACTACTGACATGAGTTGTATATACACAACCATCCTAGAAAAACATCATCTTAATCTATATCCAACTATTTATCCAACTCTTTATTTATTGAAACCTGTACCTTCATAACTTGCAAGGCATTTTGAAAGGCTGGAAATCCTAATGGTACCAAAAGGGAAGAACCACCCACTTCACCCCTCTTCCACTCCTTGATTGAAATGACTGGCGACTTCAACTGCAACGTGATTGTATTATAACGACCAAACACCATAAGTTCAAATGAGAAAGCATTATGTTCCTGATCATGCGGCAGATCAAGGTAATAGAGAGAGAGAGCATTCCCAACATTGAGGATGGGTTCCTTCACAAACAAAAACAGATCTTTATCGGGTCCATCAAGGGTATAATAAAGATCCTCTTCAAGATCAACCATAACTGCATCAAATAGTATATCGATGGATTGACCATAACTGTACTCATGGCAGGTTTCCCAGTGGTCTTTCATAAAATGCCCCCGCCATTTACCTACAACATTGTGCATAAACAAATAAAGGAAACAAAACAAGCTTTAATTTTGCAAACAAACTTTTCATCAGAAAAATTGAGAAATCAAGATTTGCCTATGAAGGCTCGAATAAAACAAATGATTTAGTAAGCTGTTCTATATGCAGTTTAAGTTTCAATCGATAACAGTACAACTGTGTTGGTACAGTTGTACCAACCAATAACTTGGTACCACCACCATTCCATAATATTAACCCCTGCAAAGATAAGTGCCTATGGTCATTGTTTGGCTAAAGTGTTAGTGGATTAGTTGTACTAAAACCAAGACAAAAAAAAAAGTATCAACCAGCAAAACTGTGCACCTGAAAAGGCCTTGTGAGCACAGCCTGGAATTGGGCATGAAGACGGACCGAAATCACACGTATCAGTGTGAACTTGCCTCTGTGAGTAGGAAACAGACTTGGGGCAACCTAAATTTGCATAAGTGCAAGGGAGATGTACTGATTCCAGAACCTTCTCAAGTGCAATATTACGGGACAACACAGGAAGGGAGCAGATGTGGCACTTGTCTTTTAGTTTAGACCAGCAGGTGTGACACGCCACGTGACCATTCGTACACTGCCAAAATATGTGAGTTTGTTCAGTTTTTGCAATTAAGGTCAAAATTAACAAAACTGCTTCTGTTGTACTAAAATTAATTGTATATTTCAACCACAATTCTTTCTTGCGAATTGAACCTGTAGTTCCTTGAATCTGCAAAGGACACAAAATCTCACTTATTTGAATTTATCATTTAATATTTAGCCTCCTAAATATTACAAGTCATTGATAAGATAAGTAATGAGAAAAAATAACAACAGTGTTCCCATTGACTATCTTATCAGTGCATCAAAAGTAACAATAGTATAGTGTTACAATCTAATAAATCATGCAACTCCCAATGAAATCTCACATAAGCATTCCATAAGGTAGTTATCATTTTCCAAATATGACGCATTACTTGCTTACGATCTTATCAGTTAAATTTGCAAATATCAGGTGTTCTACACAAAAGTGCAAATGACAGAAATTGTTGGTTCAGTTTGCTGCCTAAATTCGGGCATAATTGATATAAAACAAAGCTGACTTTGTTCACAAGTTTTCGAAACATTATAAATGCGCTGAAATTCGATGGAACATTTACGCAACCTCGAAGAAAAAAGAGAGATTTCCAGAGAATAATATTGAGAAAAAAAATACCTGATGAATTGGAGGGCACAAGGGATAGGTGCAAATGGAGCAGTCCAGTAAGTCGGTATCGATTATGACCATCTCCTTTCCTCCTCCAATCTCTTCTTGAGGAGGTGGAGGAGGAGGAGGATTAGAAATCTCTCCTCCCCCAATATCTCTTTGAGAGGGAAGATTCGAAGGCTCTCCCTGCCCAATTTCTCTTTGAGACGGAGGATTCGATGTCCTTCGCTTCGGCTTCGGCTTCGACTTCACCATGGCAGCCCCTTAATTGTCTCCTGTTCGAATCTATGAATCTCTCTCGGAATCTCAGATAGACCAAACCTACTATCGACGAAGAAGAATAGAAGTAGAAAATACAGAATGGACAATTTAACGCAACATTTTCAAATATACGTGTATTAATTATTGCTGTAGCTCAGTAGCTGTCATATCTTTTCTTTCTATAAATTATATGTTACGATCATATAGTACTTAATTAATTTTTATAATTAGTGAGTCCAGTTATGTTGGGTGTTTTTGCCTCTGAGATATGGTTAGAAAAAAAAAAATTAATTGTTATTATTCAAAGGTTAAAGAGTTTGAGACTTTGAGCTCTGTTCACAATTTTGTAATCTCTATGAAAATTTAAAACAAAAAAGAGTTTGAATAAAAATTATATTAGAATTATTGTATATATATTTTTTATAGAGGAGGGTTCCAATGCTTCATCTCCTCATATCTCATCCATATCTCATGTTATATATCTCTATTTCCAAAGTCCAAACTCTCGATCCGAACCGTTCAATATGATATTCATATTAAAATATGCTTGGATATGAAATTTTATAATTTTTACAGTTTTTTTACTATTTTTTAAGATAGGTACAAAATCACCTGGACCGTTCAAAAAACAATAAATTTGTACCTATCTTGAAAAATAGTAAAAAAAAAATAGTAAAATTATAAAATTTCATCACTAAGCATATTTTAGCATGAATATCATGTTGAACGGTTCGGATCGATAGTTTGAATTTTGAAAATAGAGATATATAACATGAGGTATGAAAGATATGAGAAGATGTGGCATTGAAACCCTCATCTTTTTTATATCTCTACTTAATAATATTAATAAGTGATACACAATATAAACACTATAAAGAAAGAGAAATATAATTTTCTTTATTTACAATAAAGATTGAAAGATAATTTTTACGAGAATATTTTTATGTTCTACACCAATAAATATAAAAAAAAAAATTTAGAAAAATTGCATCCACAAAATTTGTGTAATTTGTGTTATTTATTTACGTGTGATCAAGTCATGTCGTGGTACATGACGCTAATGGTCACTTTAACATTCTTTTTAGTAACTTAAGTTAGTTTATTGAAAATTCAAAAAAAAATGTAGAAATTCGGATGTTTATAAAATTAAATTTATTAATTTTGAAATGAGAAGCATGTAAAATTGTTTGTTTTCTTCATGAGTATTTTTTTTACTTTTTTGACACCCATGTAGATTTCAATGAATCAAAATAGAGTCTCTCACTTTTTTAGGCACGGTTTGACGTAGAACAGGTATAAACCTCAAGTAATTATATTTTGTAAACCATTAAAATTTATTAAATAAAGTGTGTGCAGTTTCGAAGATTCGTACAATTTAAACATGTTGTTTTTCGTGCCACAGACAATCGAATCGACGATTCTTTTTCTATGATCAGGGGCAAAGTCAGATTTTTGAACTATGAGAGTTAATCATAAGAATTATTTTTTGCAAACTCAAATTTTCGAACTATGGTAGTCAATCATATAAATTTTCCATGGAGAATGGAGATCATTTTTATCATTTTATGATATTTTATTGTAAAATATACAAAATTATACATTAGTATAAAAATTTTTGAAAACAAATGATGGTCAAATGACCTCATAATTCCTTACTAACTCCGCCTCTGCTTATGATTGAGTAGATTTTGTTGAGTATCGCTACCCTCGTACAGTTAAGATGATGCGTGACTCACCTGAAGTGTCGTATTATGTATCATGTTATAATCAAATTAGTTCGCATAATGTGTCGTGTTGTAATCAGATTAGTTCACATAATGTATCGTATTGTATTATTTCCATATCGTGTTGTATTGTTATGGAGTTGATCATGACAAGACTTTTATATATTGTTAAAAAAAATTCAGGAGAACCCCAATAGTTATCCCATTTTACAAAAAGTATCGCGTTTGTTTAAATCTTTACAGAACCATCCTTCGTCCAAATCAAAACTAATAATTTCACAAAAAAGTGTCCATCTGCTTAATTTTTGACTCGAACATGGTTCCATCCTTTAGGTTTGGGTTAGACTAAGTTTCAAACCATGTAACTTCGGATTAATATAATTTTTAGTTGGATTTAATTATATTTAGGTCAATATAGTTTCTCATTATAATTAATTGATACAGTTATATCAAGTCTGAGTTCTAATAAAAAATCAGGTAAAAAATTATCATTTATGTATTTTTCTATCTAAACTGATGTAATTAACTTTTATTACTTTTAGCGTTTAAAAATTGAAAAAAGGTTCTAATAAATTATTTTGTAAGATGAATGAGCGGATAAAAAGTATAATTTTTGTCAACATAATGTTTTAAAAGTAATTTTTTTAAAATTCTTTATATTTATAAAATTATCATACATCATGATATTACAAATGAAATTATCATCTAAAATTTAAAATTAAAATAAAATTACTACTAAATTACGATGCAAAGAGGCTAGGGGTGAAAACGGATTGGATCGATGAATATCCAATCCATATTTGATCCGTTGGATGTATATATATGTAAATATATAAATACAATTTTCATCATTCTTGTTCTGTGTTCATCTCATGAGAAAAGATCTATATTATTTAAGAAAAGCTGAAGTTATAAAAAATAACCAATCCTAGTATGCCTATTAACAAAATGAAATCTACTATGTACACTCCATTAAAACCTTATATTACTAGGGACATGCAGGCAGATTTGGCAAGGAATATAATTAACAGTAAGAAATGTGGCTTAAGAGGAATGATATCATGCTCATTATTTATTGGAGGATAATGGAATTGAATCCCGCCGGTTTATTCTCTTAATTTGCAAGATTTTGTAACTAGTTTTCTTTAATTATAAATAAGCCTTTGAGAGACGGCATATTAGATTAGAGTTAATTTTCTTTTTGTCTTAGTGATGCTAAGTTTATGATGAGTGAGTTATTTTTGAAATTCCTGCTGGATGAGCGAATCACTTAAGAGTTGATTTTTTTTTTTGTTAATTGGTCCAATAAATATCTTGTATCGTTACTATCTTATCAATATAATTTTCTGATTTTAAATTTTCACAATTTCTAATTTAAAAAGGAATATTTTAAAACTCTAGAGCCACTACTCTTCTTCTTTTCTCCTCTAGTCTATTCTTCTCACTTTTTTAAATCTCACATCCGATATAGCTCCTCCCCTCTCTCATGGCTCTACTTCCGTCGAAACAATTACCGAAAATATTGAGAGACCATAAAATTTATTGGACCAAAATTGATTTTGCAACAACCATACAATGCATAGTCAAGAGATATTTGTTGTCTTTATTTGTTTGTTTGTGATGGATATCAACTACTAGTTATTTTTTTGGATTACAATTCAAATGGTGCTTGAACAATTTAATTTCTTAGTAGACTAGTACATGGTATCATCACATTATAATCTTTTCTGCTTATCTTTAAATATTGCATATTGATGTATTGTATTATTGTATAACAAATATCTGCGCAAAAATCTTTTAACAACTAAAAAATTAAGATTATTCTATAAATTTTTATACTATTTGAAAATAGAGGAGGGATCAAGTTACAACAATTTTGAGTTACCACAAAGTTACAACAATGGTTTTTTTTTTTTTCATTTTCAAAATCCAAATTGTCGATCCAAACAGTTCAACATGATTATCTAAATAAAATATGCTTCCATATCAAATTTTACATTTTTTTGAATTTTTTTACTATTTATTAAGATGGGTACAAAATTCAATGGTATGAATTTGACTAGTTTTTGTACCCATCTTAATAAATAGTAAAAAAATTCAAAAAAAATGTAAAATTTGATCTGGAAGCACATTTTATTTAGATAATTATGTTGAACGGTTTGGATCGACGATTTGGACTTTGAAAATGAAAAAAACTGTTGTTGTAATTTTGTGGTAACTCAAAATTGTGGTAATTGGATCCCTCCTCCTCAAAATATGTGTCAATATTTTTTTATTGTTTAAGTTATATATTAGCACAATAAAATTTAGTTACAAACATATATTTTGATAATATTTTGAGAATCACTATTAGTATAGTTTTGATGACAAATTTAATAGATTAAAAACACCAACAAAATATATCAAACATGTAACATCTGGGCAATTAAGTTGTAAACACAAATAAATGTTTTCTGTGGTAAAAACCATCAATATTTTTTTGTTAAATAACAAACAATTAATTCAATATTTTTACAACAACAGAAGATACGACCATACACATTGATGGTTTATCAATATTTTACTCCATTCCATTCACATAATCAAATTTAGCTCACTGTGACATATCTTGTATGAATCCATTTCTCTCCTCATACTGTCATTGATACACTCCTGCTTCCATTCTTTTACTTAGCCGATCAATGCTTGAATTTTTTTTGAACTAATTAAACAGTATGCTCTCGTAATTGGCTTCCACAAGCAATTGCTTTTCAGACATCTAAAGTGCTACTAATTCATCATTCACCTAAATTTTCGATTAGAAAAAATAATTTATAATTAACTTGTATCGGTTATTAACTAAGAACCGCTACAAAATATATTTTTGTATCGGTTAGTAATTAAAACCGATACTAATTATGATTTTTGTATCGGTTATTACATAATAACCGACACTAAATGTTATAATTTGTAGATTGGTATTTAGCATTTGTCAATTCAAACTTTTTTGTATCTTTTTCTGAATATTAATTATACAATTTTATCGATACAGTAGTACTTTGTTATTTTATATTAAAAAAATTTATTTATTTTGTGGCCTTACCCTTATATTTCCTATATAAAAACATGCAACAATCAAACCCTAAATTAAATTAATCAAATAAATTGTTCTTTATTTTATTTCACCTAAATTAATTTTCTTACAACGGTACATCAATCGATCCTAATTTGAATATTTAACTTTTGAAAAACCCACTCCCCGAAACAAATTTTTTCCTCGCAAAGGAATATGGTTTTGCTTTCCAATCCTCGCATTTTTTAATATAAAAAGAGTGCAATTAATTATTTATTTTACAAAAATTAAACTTACAACTCATATTTTTGTTAGGTTGATTAAACATCATGACATAATATGCGCATTCCGGCCTTTGTTGGGGCACTATATCAAAATTGTAGCAAAGCAAAAAGTTAACAATTTTTAGAAAATTTAATTCAACAATTCATAAAAAACCAAATATTTTTTTAAAAATAGTAAATTTTAGTCGTAAGCACCACATTGCCTTGTTCTTTATAAGTTTCAACTTATCGCTTATTCTTCCCGATTCCTTCTCAACTTTAATTAAAACAAAGATACTTTAGACTTATGAATTGGAGTTTAAAGTTTTTGCTTTTCACATGACACATCTTACAATAAGCACACAACATGTTAGGTTTATAAGATGATACATTATATAATATATTTCTATGAAATGAAAAAGATTCAATAAAAATTGTACTATATAACTTCATACAGGTAGAACACATCATCACCTTGAAAAGATTGAGACTTATTTTGGGAATTAAAAAACCCAAAGGATTTTTGGGGAATTTTCCTTTTTTTTTTTAAAAAAAAACCCCAAAAAGACGAGAAAGGTAGATGTGGTATAAATTTCTATTAAAACTCTAAATTAAAACTCTAAATTATGTCATTATTACGAATATAAACTCACAAAGATGAAGATTGAAAAGCGAGCCACTAGGCCCAATAAAAGATTATCTTCGTGAATAGAGAGTCGGATACATTCCTCAAATTCTTACCGTGCCATATCCAATAATAATGGTGCTATGAATACGCTATAGATCAAATGGTTCCTCACTTGGATGGGTTTGGAAAATTTCTTCGGATTGTTACAATCACGGCACCACAAAGATCACACCATTCCCATCACCTGCCATATATTCCTCAAGAACTTTCATAAATTCATCAACACTGTCATATATTCATCCGACGGACGTGATGCTTCATACATCCAACTACGGTCCATCTCGCAATTAATTATAAGAAGACACAATTAATTAAGCACATGGTTGGGATTAATTGTTCACAAGTAGGGCTTACACGGGCCGGTTACCATCTTATCCCACTCTTTGAATACTCTCGTCTCGGCGGTAACCACTTATTAGCTAGTCGTGTTTTAGTATCTAGGAAAATTTCGGCGGCATTTCCCTTAGCTCCCCGAGTACTCGGGAGCTAAGGGAAATGCTGCCGAAATTTTCTTAGATACT
Source organism: Carex cristatella (assembly GCA_024447775.1). Lineage (NCBI taxonomy): Eukaryota > Viridiplantae > Streptophyta > Magnoliopsida > Poales > Cyperaceae > Carex > Carex cristatella. The sequence goes on from JAJHPF010000001.1 coordinate 10,289,370, forward strand.
AAAACACGATTAGAAAGTGGTTACATCCTAATTGAGACAGAGTATTCAAAGGAGGTAAATGGGGACTATTCAAAATTAATCCCTAGTGGATTCATTTTGAACGGGTATCATAACCTAAGGTATTAATTAATTCGGTTGTGGCACGTAAAACAATACTCTACCTAGCTAGCTATATACATATACCTACAATACATCGATAAAACATAATTAACTATACACACAATGCACAAAGTACGTACTAATTAAAAACAAGAGTTTTAGGTTATTTGGCTAGCTTACATTTGTTTGTATGTCGGATCGAGCGAGATAAAAATATCGTTGCACACACCAAATCTCTCAAAAAATTCAATTATCTACAAAATTAAGATTTTTATGGGATTAAGGCAATGGCATGCTACATAATTAAAAATTTTACCTAATAAACAATTTTCCAACAATATTATGGCATACTTCCAAATCATTCCATCCATACTCTCAATGATTTCAACAATTTGGCTTTGAACCAAGCTAGAATGTTAATCAAAGAAATATAAAGGAGATCAAGGACTTACATGCAAAATTACCTCAATCCTCCTCTCCTAAACAATGCTTCCAGCCTTAGATCGAGAAAAACAACTAATTTCGCAAAAAGAGAACAGAGAGAGTCGCTGAAAGATTCAAAGCGAAAACCTAGTTTTAATACGCTCGATGGGAGTTATAGGAAGAAAGATAGATTACGTATCGGTTAATAATAAAAAAACGATACAAAATATATTTAGTATCGGTTCTCATAAAAATGCGACACAAAAAGGGAAACTTTGTATCGGTTCCATGCTTCCTAACCGATACTGAATTTTTGTATCGGTTCCTAATATATAACCGATACTAAAATGGTATTATTTGTGTCGGTTTATAATTAGGGAACCGACACAAAAATTCAGTATCGGTTAGGAAGCATGGAACCGATACAAATTGGACCCTTTTTGTGTCGCATTTTTATGAGAACCGATACTAAAGGTATTTTGTATCGTTTTTTTATTATTAACCGATACAGAATATATTTTGTATCGCTTGTTTCAAAGAACCGATACTATTGGGGCGACACTGAAAGTGTATTTTCCACTAGTGCAAGCAATTGCTTTTCAGACATCTAAAGTGCTACTAATTCATCATTCACCTAAATTTTGATTAGAAAATAAACTTGTTTATCAATAAGCACAACTTAATTCTAAATTTAATTCATGAATATATGAGATTGGTTTTAGCATAATTCAAACTTTCTTCTGAATATTAATAACAATTTGATACAGTAGTGTACATCACCTATTTGAATATTTAAGAATGAAAGAAATTTTTTGTCAATTTCAAATAATTACATCTCCTCATATTTTTGTTAGGTTGATTTCCTCTAATATTTAATTCTTAAATTTTATGTTTTGATTGTGTTTGGTTATTTTTTCCCTCAACTTTATTAAAACAAAGATACTTTAGACTTATGAATTGGAGTTGTTGCACAACACATCTTAAATAAGCACACAACATGAATAAGATGATCCATTATATGTGACTTAGTCATAAAAATTGTACTTCTAACTTCATACAGGTAGAAACATCACACGAATTGAGACTTATTTTACGAGAAAGGTTATCTTTTTTTTCTTTTCTTTTTTCGGATTGAAAGCCCGTAGGCCCAATAAAAGATTATCTTCGTGAATAGAGAGTCGGATACATTCTCAATTCTTAGATATAATAACTATGATACGCTATAGGAGTGGGCCGTATTGTTGGACCTTTTTTCTTACTGGGCTCGTCCCGCTTCGGGACAGCAGACCGAGATTAGAGGGGTGGAGTGCTGTGCTGTGCTAAGAACGTGGTGTGTGTGCGAAGTACTTAACTCTAACCTATTATACCTTAGTAAGTGTGTTCAGAGTCCAACCCATAATAAATGGAGCTCAGCATCTTAAATAGGCTGGTTGTCCGTACGGACGGTAATAACACCGTATTTACTGTCGGTGGAGACAGTTACGTAGAGTGTAAGCTGAGGCCGAACTGAGCCTTTTTGTGCTGGTGCCAGGTGGGGCCTAGTTCGGGCGTATCATTTCCTGGGCCTTGTCAGGCCGATTTTGACCGATCCCTGCTCATTTCGTCCGGTCTCGGCATGGGAGCCCGGTCTAAGCTACTTCTGGCCCATAACTGTTCATGGTGTTTCGAAGGTTGGTTTCGGCCTAGACATTTTCATGACTTCGGTCTGGCCCGGATTAGAGGTCCGAGACCAAATCTTATTCATAGTCTGAGGCCTGCCTTCGTTATGGGCCGTCGGTACATGGGCCTATTAAACTAGAATCTGGAAGGCAATTAAGATTTTGCTGAGGAAATGGTGCATTAAATCATTTTTTCAACTCAATTGCAATACGCTCCGGGTATTTGGCACTTTTAATTCTAACTTAAATTAATTGTGATTTAATTCATTCAGTCTTCATGACATACTTGAATTGTGGTGATCGATGACATCACTTTTCTAAGTGGGATATATATATTTTTTTTGGAGGAAAGGCTATTCATTTTCATAATAAAGTTCGTGAAAATAATTTACATATACAATTAAAAGAAACGAAGAATGTGAAAATTTGAAATTTATAGGTAAGTAAGATACTTTTAATTACCCACAAATTTAATACATTCTCAAATGCATGTAAACTTTACACATATAATTGCTCTAATCATATTATCATCTCCATTCCAACAAATGTTTAGCAATTAAAATTAGCCATGTCATCAAATTTAACAATTAATGGATCATAATTTATTTATCACTCCATCCCAGCAATTGTAATTATTTGAATAGAAAATAATTTGAGCCAATCAATTTGCCATATTGGCAATAAGCAAACGTTTGCTTTTAAAGCAAATTTGCTAATTAACAAACTCTCTTACAACCCAGCAAACCAAAAAACAATTGCCACATCAGATTACAAACAAAAAAACAATAACCATTGGAGGCATGTATTTTTAATGAGACAAGATGTAGTATTTACTAAACAATATTGAACTAATTAAACATCTTTTTACAAAATCACCAAATGCAATTGTCAATATGTATAACATTGGTGCATCACATCATTGATCATTGATCAATTATCCTACTAAATTAATTTGGACACAAAGAGGCCAATAATCCGTACTCTATAAGGAAGCATCATTATAAGAAGTCATAATACCATAAAAATGGTCTAAAAATGACATACAGCCTGCAATTTTGCATCTCTAGCCATTTATCTATGAAGCCTAAACAGTAAACTCTCCAATTTGTCTTCCATGAGCAACTGTTTCTCTTCTTTCCTTGACTCTTTCCATTGGTCCTTCACCTAAATTTTGATCAGAAAATGAACTTCCTTATCAACAAGTACAACTTAAAAAAAAATCTTATATGTTATTCATGAATACGATTCATTTTGTCACAATCTTAATAATAATCTTAATAATAATGTCAATTTAAGATAGTATATATTACCTGTTTTAATATTCAACGATTAAGAGTAACTACGGTTAAATTTGACTACTTGCATCCACTCATATTTTTGTTTCATTGATTTCCTCTAATATTTATCATAAATTTTATATTTGATTGTGTTAAATTTTTATTGCTCAAGTTTAAAATAATGATTTCTTTAAACTTATGAAATTTTCTGGGTTGTTGCAAAAAACATCTTAAATAACCACACAACATGAATTAGATGATCAATTATACATGATTTAGTCATAAAAATTGTACTTCTAACTACACACAGGTAGAAACATCACACGACTTGAGACTTCTTTGACAACACGACCGATATGACTGTAATTAACAAAATAATAATTAATGCGAGAGCATATATATCAACTATTATATGATTCTAATTTTGGATTAAACAACATTTACTACATAAATTATTAATTTGCTTGATCTCAAAATACACAGCATTCAGTCTTCTTTCTCCCTTACAGTGGGGGCCAATTATAAAGTGGGCTCTTTCAGGTTCTCTTGGTTTCTCTCGTAGGACTGCAGAGTGAATATCTTAATTGCATCATTGAATAAATGATATATAATTCTCAATTACAATTGATGATACAGTATCAGTATATACATTATCAGGCTTAAGAGCCGTTGGAATCAGTTCAGTGTGTAGTGAGTAGATGGTACAGAGTATCATTATGTTTATTATCAGATACTGGTAAATATCGGAAAAGGAAAAAAAGATAAAGAAAAAGGCACTTAGTGTTACAAGATATTATTTGCAGAATTTTATCTGAGGGTTATACTACACATCTCCAATGGAGGTGAAATTTATCAAGCATCTCTAATGGAATAAACTTTCTGATGCATGTCTCTTTTCATTGAATCAAACATGTATAGTCTAAATTGACATGTATGAGTATGACAACAGGGTATGGTCAGGTAATTGAACTGTGGTTTTCCAAACGAATTCCTGTGCGTACTAACCGATCAGTTTTTAAATTGGACCTTTGTTTTTTTTCGCTAGAAAAACAAAAAAAATTCAGAGAATTTACTTCCGTCGAAATGCCACTGATGACATAATAAGCTTGACTCTATAATCTATTATCTATATATATAATTTTCTATTTAAATTTAGATTTTCAATAAATATCTTTCTTTTAAATATATCTCTGAATAGATAATGAATAACACACTGCCTATATATTTTCTTGAAGTACCCATATATAGCTCTCACCCTAAATTAAAAAAAAAAAAATCTACTTGTTTACACCCTAAAAGAATTTACTTGTTTGCACATATATTTGTGAGTATTTACCTGAGGAAATTCCAGACGTCTTGGGGATTCATATCAGATTGAAATAAACAATCCATATCTCATTCTACTACACTGAATCTAAATTCTTGTTAACAACATTATTCGATTGATGTATGGCACACCGCACTCCAACTGAGATGCTGGCAAACACAACAATTCCAAAAATACAGAGAGGGACATTTGCTCATAACTCAATTTTGTATTTGGAGGGAGCGTTGCAATATAACCTTCACAGAACAAAGCAAAGAGGCGAAGGAAATTCGAGATGAGGTGCTGTGCCAACTTCAATTCAGCGCTGCACGAACAACAATAACAGATAGGGAGTAATCAGCCAAGCCGCAGACCAAGTTTTTTCTTCTTACTACTTTTCTTCTACACCTCCAATTTACTCTTTCTTTATTTTACTGCATTTATATTTTGCTCAATTTGTCTTGAGCACAATTGCTTTTCATCTTATGTAGTTACATTTCCAATGTAACAGAACATTTTATTTCAATTAAATATGAGCTAGACCTCTATTTTTCATAAAAAAAATATAGCATTTGTGCTACAAACACAACTTGCGTCTTCACAAAAAGGCCAGTGATACCTATTTAAATATCAATTTGTATCATCCACTTGACCACAGGTACATCAGAATTATGACAAGTGCTCTTGATATTATAGATATTGCCTAAATACGATATATGGTTTGTAATTTTGCATTTCTAGCCAATACTTTGTCATGCCCAAACTAGTTGCATTCTCTAATGTTTAGCTTCTACAAGCAACTGCTGCCCAGTTTTTTTCAGATCTTCTTAGTTGGCCTTCATCTAAATTTTGATTAAAAAATGACTTGTTTATCAAGAAGCACAACTTGACTATAAATTTAATTTATTTTGAATAGGATTGATTTTGGTAGAATTAAAACTCTCTTCACAATATTGATAACTATTTGATATATTTTACCTGCTTGAATATCCAAAGAGTAAGAGTAAACACGGTTATTATAGAATGACTGCATCTGCTCCTATTTTTGTTACGTTGATTTCCTCTAATATATTAATTTTAAAAATTTATATTTGATTGTGTTGGATTATTTTTCCTCAACTTTAAAACAATGATTACTTTTAAACATGAAATGATCGGGGTTGTTGCAAAACACCATTTTAAATAAGATTACAGCATGAATAAGATGATCAATTATGCGTGATTTAGTCACAAAAATTGTACTTCTTTCTTCATACAGAATAGGAACATCATGGTGACTGTAAATAACAAAATAAAAAATAATGGGAGAGCCCACAGATATAGACGGGCCACTACATTAATGTAAATTTGTATTGTAACATCATTTACTATATAAATACTTTGCTTGATTCCAAAATGCACATCATTCAGCCTTATTTCACTCTTATTGCCGGGCCTAATATAAACAGGGCTTTCTCAAGATTTTTGTTTTCAAATTTTCAATAAACAAATTTTCAGGAGCAAAGTTGGACTGTTGTGACCACAATTTCAAAAATATATCAAATTAACTTCAAATAATAAATTCAAACTATTAAAACCGATATATTTCACAAGTGATACATGTACATATAAAATTTTGAAATTTTGAAATTTATTTAGTACAACATCAAGCAGTCAAAAAAATAATGAAAAATAAATGCATAAAATAACTTATAAAAAGTTCATCTTTTTTATCTATATTATAAAATAACTTTTAGAAATTTCATTTTTGCGATATTTATCACTAATTAATTCAAATTAAATAGCATAATAAACATGAAATTATTGCATGTCAATATCTAACAAGTCCATTCAAAATATTTCAAGCCTAAATTATAATTAAATGAATCGAACTCAGAGTTAAATTCAAATCGAATTCAAATATGTCATGAACTGCATACTAAACTTGCACTTTTGCAACACAAATAAAACAGAAAAGGCACAAGAAAAGATAATGCATTAAAATACAGTTCAATACATACAATCAAACATACCCATAACACACTACTTTACTGCAAGCGAATGAATAAATTCCCCTCTGGCTGTCTTCAACTCATAGCTGGAAATCCTACATGCTTTATTATATAAAAATAAGAGAATTAAGCATATATAATACATTGACACCAACCAGAGAGATTTAATTCAGCGGAGTTACACCTTTACCTATACCCCAGCCTATCCCATAGCCAACTAAAAAGAGAATAACAAAGATGCATACTGCTGACATTTTACGATCAGTCCATTTTACAGCCTGATATACTTTTGCACAGGTTTTCTTTATCCAACTTGGCAGCCAGTCTGGTCCATTGTATAGTACAATAGAAAGGGCTCGCACAAATAGCCATACACATATTAAAAAGAAAAAGACCTCCCAACCATAAAACATCTTGTTAAACCATTGAAATTTATCTGTGTTCTGGTGACTGTTTAACAATACGGTCAAGGCAGAGGAGAACGCTACTACCATAAATGACATCGATAGCCACAATACTAATACCATAAACTTCCTCAGGAGCTTATCCTGAGCTACGCCGCAGAGGCAAAGTAGAATGACACTAATTGATAATAATAATGCCAGAGAGTCGAAAACGTAAAAGTATTTCAGATTCCACAGATAAACAGGACTTCCTGCAGGATATACGGAATTCATATTTTTCCAGTTTTTGAGCCAGGTGGAATTCATACGATCATCATTATCAAATGGAATTTGGATGGAGCCACCAGGAGGGTTTAATGCTGAAGCAAAAGTAACAGTTGCGATCAATGCAGCCACCACTATCAAATTTTCAATTCTATCATCAATGTCCTCCTTGACCTTGGTTAGACTTGTGGTTCTTGTAACTTGGCTGCTTGGAGTTGAGAAAACCCTAGCCAGTGAGGTCCTACAGGCGTCAACTGAAGTAGAGTTGATAGGATCAGCTTCATATCCTCGTATTTCTTTTGCAGTTTTCCCACCAGCAGCTCTTATCATCTCTCCAAGAATAAGATCCCCAATCTCGTGATTAGTTACCAGAAGTACATCAAGTGGAGTAAGACCCGCTGAGTTTACCGGGTTGACATCAATATCCTCTTGGCTTAATAAATGCTGAATCACCTGGGGATATTATCATGTAAAGCTAGCAAATTAGAGACTCCTCCCTTCTATTTTATAGGATATGTAATTTAACATAAAAAAGAGATATCCTCATTTATACTTACAAGGGTCATCAATCATATTAAAAATAAAAAAGAAAAAGAAAAATTGTTGGCAATGCTTTTTAAAATCTGCTATATGCCCAAGTTGACTCAGCGGATTCAGAGAGGAATAGTTGGCTGACAGAGTTTAGAGTGAAAATTCAGTGCAATGACAATTAGTGCTGAATCATAGAATCAGCCGAGCTTTCTAGAGAAACTCAATAAAACCGCTGCAAAAAATAATCTCTTTTACTACATTAGTAACACTATCAAGTATTTACATAACCAAACATTCATTTTGCGAAGTCATTTCTACCTTTTTTTTTATTTTTTTACACCAAAAGCGAAGTATTTTGGAATAGTTTCTGAGTTTTCAATCCTGAGTCAACTGATTTCCGTCAAGTAATCCAATTTTCAATTGAATGGACAATATGCATCCCTAATCTAATTCTGAATCTGAATCTCAAACTCAAAATTAACAATGAGTAAAAGAAGACTTTGGTACTAGCTTACCTTCAATTGCCTTCCTGCAAAAGAAAGATCCAAGCAGGTGTTTTCATTTCCATCTTTCGTATTGAGTAAAAGCTGCGTAACACCTAGTGAGGTCAAATGTTGAACGGTTTCTAGGCAGTTTGCTTTTACTGCTAGATGAAGGAGAGACTCTGACCTATAAGTAAGCTCATTAAGAGAGCCCCCACATTTCTCAATTAGCAGAGTAGTGATATCATGTCTTCGTTTAATCACTGCTATGTGAACCGGCAGGTACCCATCTTTGGTTTCTCGAAGATAGCACAGGTCCCCATCAACCTAAGATTCACATGTAAACAGTATGTTATAACCATAGGGAAAGAAAATTTGTATTACAAACTTTTTAAATGGCTTTTGATAATGAAAAATCACACATTGAAATTTTTGTAAAATTTAAAATTATAGATGTGTTCTCGATTATTTAGATAGAACGGTTATCAAATTTGAGTTGATTGAGAACACATCTATAATTTTATCAAGTTCTATCCAAATAATTAAGAACACATGCATTTTTAAGATTTTAAATGTGAATAATATTTTCCAAATATACACTACTAGAATCTGTCTTTACTTCGTTGGTATGAAAAAGAAAGGCTATCTCAGTAGATGTACTATCGGAAACAGACCCTCAAAGTAACGAAGACATGCAATAATAACATTTCCGTGGGCTGCTGGTTAAGCGTATTTGTGTGCGAAAAGTGTCATAATTTCCAAGGGGTTAATGACGGGCCTAATCGTCTTTTTCTGTGGGTGTCAGAGTACTTTTTTCACAGGTGTACCTTTTTCCGACCTATCCAAAGCATTTTAACACTTTTAAAAGGGATTAGTAGTAATGCCAGATGGTGCTCGATGAAATGCCAAAGCGAACCAGAGCTCAGAACCTACCAGCCATAGCTCTGGCAACCAAGGCGGACAGTTAATACGGTCACTGTGTGTCCACCCCTCAGTAATTTCTGCACCAGTATGCTGAAATTTATCAATTGAGGCCGAAAAGCTACGAGTTACCAGAAAAGATACTTGCTAGCATGCACATACCACAAAAGGTACGAGTTACCACTAATCGAGGCCTGGTTAGACAAGCTACTCTCAAAGTGCAAGGATTGTTGAGGGTAACAACTTGATACCTATGTTGCTGGATACGAGTACGGGTATGGAAATTTTCAAAAATCAAGGATACGGCCTATTATATATATAATTTTTTATTATTTTAATTATATTATTAATTCAACACTTGTATTATATATATTAAAAATCAAAATACAAAACTATAGCCAAGTATGCATTAAGTATAATCGATACTATCTTCTAACAACAACTATGAAGTGTAGTGGTATTGGGGTATGGGTCTTATGCCAAAGATCCTAGGTTCGATTCTCCGCAGTGTTAGAAAAATTTGGTTTTGACACGGTGCACGGTGATCCATGTGCGGTTCATGGGTATCCCAACGTATTCAGACGTGTCAGAGATGTATCGCTGCGAGTCAATCTGTATCGGAGACTGTATCAAGGTAAAACCGATGCACCAGCTGGCGTATTTGATACGTATTGGTTTCATATTGGGTGCGTATCTGCATCCGATACACATCCGATATGGGTACGAAGCCCATATAGAAGTATCGGGGTAACATAGCCACTTAGAGCATCTACATCCCAGTAACTCAAATGAGTTTCTAAATAACTGTTAATCACTTTTAAGAAATTAAGGTCTCTAAAGTTTGTAAACTCTCACATCCTTGAAATTAATTTTAGAGTTTCTATTAAACCACATCAGCAATAAATTAAAAATGAGAAATAATTTGAGCTAATTATTTGACAAGCATAGAGTTTATAGAAAATTTCTAAATAAAAAACTTTCCTCCATAGTTCCTAAATAAGAAACTCTCTCACATCATAGTTGCTAAAATAAGAAACTCTCCCACATCCCTATACTAGATTAGAAACTGCCACCTCAAATTAGAAACTCTAATAATACTAGGGATGTAGATGCTCTTATCCATGGGTCAAGTAATACTAATGTATAGCTTTAGCTTGGATGATATGGCCAGAAATTCAAATTGCATAACCTGTAGCCAATTTTGTACATAAAGTGGAACTACTCAATTTTGCTTCCTTGTTTGGTTTCCAAAGAAACGGTAGTCCTAGATCTCGCTGAAAAAAGTCTCTCGGGGTCACTCCCAGAAAATTTGGGTAGCTTTACTGGTATGAGTATATTGAAACATGATGCAGGTGTACAATCAGATCCTTTGTTTGAGAGAACAGGGGGTCTCTATCTCGTGTTGGAGTCTTGTATCTGGAATTCTTGACAAGTATTAATTTATCAAAGAACTATCTAACAGGCAAGATGCCAAGGAATATAGTAGCTGCAATAGGAAGACTTAATCTGAACTTATCTCACAAAAACTTGATGGGATATATACTGGCAGAAATAGAGAAGATGAGATCCCCAGTCTCTTGACCACCAATTGAATAATCTTTCAGGAACAACAACCACCTCCCTTAGGATTTTCATCGGACGCCTTAAGTGCAAACCGCTTTGGTACCAGTTTCACTGACCCAGCTAAAATAATCATGACTAAATTTTTAAGATGGAGCAAATGACTGAAGGATTGTTGTATTGCAACTTGCAATAAAGAGCTGAAGTGTTATTTGTCAACTGGGTTTGCAAAACAAACCCAGTTGTGTTACTAACGAAACTTTCACTTGTAACTGCCATCAATCAGTTTCAGTACAAGGGGAACACAAGTGCCAACATAATGCTATTACGACACAATTTAGGAAAAAGTATGCGAAATAAAAAAGCTGACAAATCGTACCTGGAAGGGATGTGGTTTGGAGAAAAACCAGGTGAGAACAACAGGAGGGTTCTTAGTTCGAATCTGGCGCAACAGACTTTCGTGCTGCATTGGGGACATCCGAGGCGGAATCAGTTCCGGCGAGGCCCGCTGCGGCGCCTCCGACGCCGGAGGGGCCGAAAGAGCTGAGATCTCCGCATGAGCGAATGGTAATGGAGTTAGGCGGCGAATTCGTATCGTCTGCACTGAAGAATGAATCTGGACCGTCCGATCTTTGTTGGCACGATATTAAAGGAGTCCGCGAGTTTACATCTCTGTCCGGACCCGGATCCTGATTGGACGGCCAAGATTTATTAACTCAAATTCTGAGTTATTGCAATTTGCAAGGCTGCGTGTTTGGCTAAATTCAGAGTAGGTCGATCATTCCATCTGTATTAAAATTCGTACGAACTAATTAAAATTGTACATATTGATTTTAATTTATGTGCACACAAATTTTAATGCTAATTGTAAGGTATTTGAACTAATTGTACCTGAAATTAGGTCCCATCAGACCTACTTCTATCTCTAAATTGGTACCTCTCAATCTCCGGTAATAATGACATTTATTTATTAGAAAAACTAAAGCCCAGTTTCATTAAAAAAAACAAAATTAAGTTACAATTTTTGGTAGTGTTATGTATATCATAAATAATAAGGCGTGTTTGGCCGCTCAACTGAATTTTTTTTTTCCCACGTGAACAGTAATTTTTAGTTTAATTTCCGTGCCTATGCACATTCCCAATGGCCCGCCGAACAGACCCTAAATGAGTTGTCACAATTGCGAATTGCATCCTCTGAGATATCTCAAAGTTTTCGAGTTTTTTTTATAAAATCTCAACAGTTCAAGTACGTTTTGTACGAATCTCAAAGCACAAATAACTACTGGCCAGGCGCCATGCGCTATCCCCAGAATAGACGGGTCCGAATCTCCTAAATTAAACCAATTTTTTTTATTTTGAATCAAGACCGTCCAATTTGAATCTGTCGCTTAGAATTATTTAGAAATTTGAATTTGTTTCTCGGAATGTGTGCCACTGCCGAATGAATTATCTCAGATTCGAATAGAAGATTCCAATCTAGAACCCAACTTTTAGATTATTTCACTGGATCTAAATTCCAAACATGTCGGTCACGCAAAATGTGAGACATCTCAGAGGATACGCACTCGGCAATTGCTTGTATGTTACCATTATTCTTCAAATTTTAATCGTGTAAACCATAAAATAAATTAAACCAAATTAACGTTCAAATCGTGTATGTTACCACATATGCGCACAGTCTAGGGATCCGTATCCTCTCAGGTACCTGATTCAAGACAATTAAAACCGATTGTCCAGATTTACTCTCAGCCAGTGTCTATTTGGAATAGCGCAGGGTCACTATTATTTGTGCTTTGAGATTCATACCAAGTTAAAATAATGATTCTGATTCTTTATGTGATTGGCTCATAAGAATAGAATTTTGACAACTGACAATTTACGAAAAAGAGGATGGATAGGATATAATACTTGCCAGCTTTGCCAACAACCTGAATCCGTTAACCATTTATTCATAACATGTTCATTTACAAAACAACTATGGTTCTATATGGGTGCCTGTCAGAACAGTAGCTTGCAATGGTCCAAATTTGGTGATATTGTTAAGTTTGCAAATCAATTGCCTACCACACTGAGAACATATTTTCTTTTAGTCTTTAGTGCATTATGTTGGACTATATGGAAGTATAGAAATGATCTTTGTTTTGAACATGGACAGCCAAAAAAATCAGTTAGACAGATTATGCTTCTTATTATTTCTCTTGTGCATTATTGGACAGAAAAAGTGCAACAAAAGGTGGCTGCTTCAACAGCCTTGTGGCTCCCGGTAGAGATGGATTTGCTTCCCCTTGACAGTTGGCATCCAGACGACATTACAGCCGAACCCGCAGTGGGTGTTGCCGAGACTCAGATGGTGCTCTATGGCGAAACTGACTAGAAGATGGTCACGGGCACATGTGCCAAATTTTGTAGTTACTTATCTTAACCCCAGCCCTGAGTGGCTTAGCTTTAGAACTCACTGGATCTTGTTTTGTTATTGTTGGTTGCATCCTATAATAGTTACTAGGTTTTTGTCTTTGCTTTATATACTGCATATGGGGGATATTGCACTTGATAGGCATTTACTGTTTTGGGAATGCCTTAGGGGTTTGTTGTTACTGGTACTAGGTTAGGGTGAATATTTTGAAGGTTTTAAGTTAACTTTTTTCTTAAATGAAATGGTTTTCGCCCTTTTTTATCAAAAAATAATGATTCTGAAGTGCTCGTTTCAATTGTACTCAATCAGGTAATCTGAGGGGATGTGAATTCCACAGGGTATGCGGAAATAAATCTGCTGTGATTCTTTGGAATCATGGGTCCTACTTTTTCAGATCAAACCATTCATTTTTTTGAAATACACGAATCTCAAAGCAGTTAATTTTTATGTACGAATCTCGAAATAAATGAATGGTTTGATTTGGACAACTAGAAACCCTGCGATTCTAAAGAATCGCAGCAGATTTGTTTCCCAGGGTATACGGGTCAGTGCATCCCGTTTCAACTCCGACGACACATCACTGAAATAAATATATCCAACGGCACGACACGACACAACACATGAACACCTCGATAATGTGCCGGGTGTACCACATCACTAACTGCAACCACTAATTAAATCATACCCTTAAACTGACAACAAAATAAAAAGAAATGAGAAAGACCTGGACCAGCTCCTCTGCGACTTGTAAATGACCATGTACAGCAGCCAAATGTAGTGGAGAAAGTCCCTGCCAGTTGACCTCACGAGCGAGGTTTCGGTTCCGGTGAACGATCTCCTTTGCAAATCCAGCATAACCACGAACAGCTGCTATATGAAGAGGGTTGTCGTCGGCCTCTGTTGTACTGACTGCCCGTTCCAGGAGCAACTGATCCTCTTCAAGTAGCTCCTTCAGCGAACCAGTATCTCCGGCATGGGCTACTGCATATAGACGGTTGAGTCTAGCTTCCATTTGATCCTTCATATTGCTTTATTGTGCGAGATTTTAACGAGTATGTGTCTACTTGGGGTAGCTAATGCCATAAATTAAATTAATTCAAGTTCTTGACTTTGAATTAGGAATTGGATAAAATATATAAAAGGTCATGACATCAATTGGCATCATCGAAATTTATAAAACTCCACTTTCTTTGACCGATCTCTTTATGAACTCTTGAAAGTCGGAAAGGTCTTATGATTTATTTGCACTTTAATATTAAAGTCAGAAAGATATCTTTATGAACCCTTGAAAGTTAATGTATATGTATTTTGGAGTAGAACTAGGGTCTTTTTAATTTTATCAAGTTTTTAATGAGCTTAACTTCAAAATTTATCATATTTACTTTCAATGATAAATCAAGTGATAAAAAATAAATACAATAAAATTAACTTATAAACCTTTTATTTCTGACATTTTTTTTAAACTTAAATTTTCATAATTATTAAAATTGTAAACAAAAAATTATGGAATATCCACAATTAAATAAAAAATTACAAAAAATATATATTTTTATATTTATAAAAAGAGTGGGGGTTAAAGAGTGGGGTTAAAAAGTTACAAAATCATTGTTTCTGGACCATCCAAAAACAATGATTTTGTACTTATCTAAAAAAATAGTAAAAAAATTCCAAAAAAAAAATATGAAATTTGGTTTATAAATACATTTTAATATGGATATCATGTTGAGAGGTTCAGATCAACTACTTGAACTTCGAAAATAAAGATAAATACATGTGGTATGGTTAGGTCACAAAACCTATGGTGCATTTTAACCCCACTCTCTACCAAAATGGTTCTCCTATGTTATTTAATTTAGTCATGTAGCATCGTTGTTGACATTTAATCACTAGGTCTATCCTTTCAAAGAGGGTCTAGTTTAATTTAATCACAACTATTTAAATAGTCGGTGTCATAATCCAATATTTTAAATAGTCTGTGTTATTTAATTTACTCATTTAGCATAGTTGTTCACATAATCCAATATATTTTAAAATAGTATGTCTCATTTAAGTTTGCAGTAGTTGAAATATAATTTTCTTGTTCTCCAATAATAAACAATGCTATGTCAACAACTACGTAAAATTAAAACATAACTAGTAGGATATTAATAAAATAAATTTGACACAGGCTATTTAAAACATTGGATTAATTAAAATTAAAACATAACAGACATATATATATAAACAAATTAATCAAAACGTTTGTTCCGGAGTAATGGTGCAACCAATTGGTTTTCCACTTTTCAAAGTTCAAATGGTCGATCCAAATCGTTAGATGTGATCTTCATATTAAAATGTGCTTGGAGACCAAATTTTACATTTATTTGTATTTTTTTTAATATTTATAAGTCAGTTTTAAAATCACTGATTTTAATCGACAGTGAAAATTATAGATCATTGAAAACATTGATTTTAAAACTTGATTAATAAACAGTAAAAAAAAGTTCCAAGAAATGTAAAATTTGGTCTCCAAGCACATTTTAATATAGATTGATTGTTGAACGGTTTGGATCGACTATTTGGACTTTAAAAATGTATAAATCGAAGTATTTGTTCCACGGCCTAGGAACAAACGTTTTGATATTAGCCACTCACTATATATATATATATAAAGAGTGAGGAGTTGACTAATATCAAAACATTTGTTCCAGAGCGGTGGTGCAACCAATTGGTTTTTTTTATTTTTAAAGTTCAAATGGTCGATCCGAACAGTTAGATATGATCTCTATATTAAAATGTGCTTAGAGACCAATTTTTACATTTTTTTTATTTTTTTACTATTTATTAAGTTAGTTTTAAAATTGCTGATTTTAATAATAGTGATTTTCTGGATCATTTAAAACAACAATTTTAAAATTGACTTAATAAATAGTAAAACTTCCAAAAATGTAAAATTTCGTCTCCAAGCACATTTTATAATAGATTAAATGTTGAACGGTTTGGATTGATTAGTTGGACTTCAAAAATATAAAAACCAAATTGTTTGCTCCACAGTCCCGGAACAAACGTTTTGATGTTAGCCAACCCCTCTCTCTTGTGCGCTCTCTCTATATATATATAAGAGTAAAAACTAGTTTAAAATCACCCACATACTTCATAATTAAGTTATTGAAAAAAAAAAAGTTGGTCCAAACTAATTTTTATTCCCATTATTTTAAGTTTTGGATGAGAAAAATGATTCATTGTTTCAAAATTTCCACACAAGCTCAATGGATTGCGTTAATTTGAACATGACCTCGGAATTTTAAGATCTATAGTCATCTCGTGCAGCTTTTGAATTGAATTAATACTTTGACCTCTTCAAACTTAATTTTTACTTAAAATCAAATACCCGTTAAAAATGAATATCCTAGTGGAAAATATTGTTCCAATTGGATTTGACACCAAACAAATAACTATTCTGAGATAATTATTCATCTCAATTTTCTGATTTTACCCTCGAAATCAGATATATCCCCACAATCAAAATAGAGGGAATCTACTATTCTTGGAAAAATGAACTTGTAGAAAATCCGGTCCCGGAACCACCTAGCTGCACCGGACCACCACTCCTTGCCGGTACCGCCACTGTGTTGCACCCTTCCGGAGTACCATGCACATGATGCTATCCATGCCACCCTCCACCTTCTCTGCTCCACGTACCTTTAATCATAGATTCATACCTTTCAATTAGATATTCTCAAACCATATATACATATGCTCGTCAAAATGAATATGTAAATTTTTTATTGAATTTTTCAATTGTTTGATGAAAATTGCACTATGCTAGTGTATTGAGTAAAAGAAAGAAAAAAAATACTTTTGTAATGCCTTCTCCGGCCAATGTTGGACACCACGATCGTGAGTTAAATAACTTGCAAGGAATACAGCATCTACAAGAGCAGAGCTTGCTCCAAGGCTGATTTCAGGTGTCATCGGGTGCATCGCATCACCGGCAACAGTGACGTTACTTCTGTGGGCCTGGCCCAGAGCAATGTTCCATGGGGCCCGGAAGACGATTATTGCCCGTGTCAGAGTTGAGAGGTCAGTGGTTTTAGTGACAGATAGGAACTCCAAAGGGAAATCTTTGGCTAAGTTGGTGGTTACATCCTTAAGTATCAGCTCGGGGCTAGTCGGGATATCCATCTCTGCATATATTTTTTGAATTTATATTTAGAATAAAATTTTCTTTTCAGAAATTGATCTTCAACATAAGTTTAAACCTAGTTACAAAGAAAGACTGATAATGGGTTTTTCCTGTATTAGAAATTGGGCAAGTAATTAATTTGTAAAAAGCCTAATAAACAGAATATAAATTCTATTTTAGAAATTGACAGAGATTGATAGGTATGAAGATATTAATTTGCCTGAGGATGAAGATTTCTCAGTCAGGAACCAGTAAACACATTTGGAATTGAGAGGTATGAATCCAGCACGAACGCCACCCTTTATGAACTGCCTCACTTGCATTTTAAATCCATGGCCTTCTGGATATAACGATAGCCCGCGTACAGCCGTCCGCCCAGCTTTCACTGTTTCTGACAAACCCAGCCACTGGGCAACTGCCGAGTGGACCCCATCACATCCGATTACTACCTATATATGCATCCATCAACCATCATATGATTAACTGCAATAACAATACCACTAGGAGAAGACTAATTTTACTGTTAAACAGAATAATAAAACCAAGGAAAAAAATATTATTATGAACTATGTATATCTTATACATGCACCTTTGCTTTAATAACAGTACCATCTTCCAAATGCAAAAAAGTAGCCTTAGAGGAATCTTCTAGTGTCTCACTATTAATGGAGATCAACTTAGATGAGAACCTAATCGTATCTGCTGGTAATTCTTCTGCCAATGCCTGGAGTAAGGCTTTTCTGTGCACCGTTCTCACCGCTACATCCTCTCTTCTCCAACAAAATACAAGAGTGAAAATAATTTTTCAGTACATGGTATTAGACTGTTAGTATCAGGCTGCAATTTAAAAGGAAGCGCTTCCGTCTGATGTCGTTCAGATTGCATGCGCGGCATTTCAATATATATGTGCGTCCACTTCAATATTTGTAGTGGATCAAACACACACGCATCTTCAAGCAGATCAGACAGAAACGCTTCCTATCAAACTCAAATTTAAGTTTTCCCAATTTGAAATATATGTACATGTACCTCCTAAGTTCGTACAGGAGAAAATTACAAACTACCCCACATTATCCATAAATTGGAAAGAACTACTACATTAACAATAGTGGAAATAAAAAGGCTCTTCAATAATAAGTAAATCCCTACCTTGAGACAGTATCTCAAAAAGGCTTTAAACCTTAAATATTAAACATTTAGGCATATGCTTGTTTGTGTATGTGTTACAACTTACAAATTAGAAAATACATACTTTGTTCTCACAACTAATCAATCAGGAGATTAAATATTTCTCTTTAACATGCTTATATATTTTTTATTTTTTTAAAAAGCGAGTAAATAAGTACCTTATAAATTTAAAATGAGTTTAAACAGAAAAATCAATAAATTTAGTAAATTTGTGTGTTTTTGAATTTTAGAAGGGTAAATATGATATTATAAATTTAGAGAAAGAAATAAGATAAATTTTGAATTTTTATAAATTTACCTGTCTTTTGTTCCACCAAAGTCAAACTCCAGAGTAGCTCCTGTTTCCAGGTTTGTAACAAGCGACCTAATACAAAAGCATGCCAAAATTCGCATTTAACTTAAAGATTATAAATATGCATAGCATAATGAGTTACAAAACACCATTTCATCAAATTAAATATCTCATTCAGATCAAAATGTACTTCTTCAATGTTTGATAAACGGAGGTGAGTTTGTGATCAACTCCGAGGGCTCTTAGTGCAAACCAGGCATTGGGAAAGAGAGTGAGTGCAGCTCCACTAGCTCGGAGCTCCGGATTGCGCTCCAAAACCCGTGTCGGCAACCCGACCCGCTTAAGTGCCAAGGCTGTTGCCAGACCAGCAATACCTCCTCCGACAATCACTATTTCCTCTTCTACTACCACCATGGCCTCTGTCTTTCCCATAGATAAATACTTAACTTTAACAGAAGACATCTTTTGTTTTCCCCTGTTTTGATCGGGTTGGTTTATTTATCTCTTTGTTTAATTATGTGATTTACCTGCTCTGTTTCTTTATATTATAATCTAGGTTTTATTAGATCTCTCCATGTGATCGATCTCAGCACTCAAGTTGTAATTGGTTGGTAATTTCTCAGTCCCGACGACATACAATACTGTTCTGGTAATCAATAGTTAATGGGCCGATGATGGAATTCAGATCCAACGCTATACCGGACCGTGTAGAATGAGATCTAAATCGTCTGTTTTATTTTGTATCTTAAATAAGCTCCCAATTTTTTTTTTAATAGTTAGTTGTTAAAATTACCTCTAACAAATATATTGATAAGAAAAAATTTATAAAATTCTAAGTTCTGTCACCTCATATAATATAAAAATAAATATTTATATTCATACTCAATTTTAAAATTTATTTTCATTCTCGCTTCACGACTGGATCCGCTTCTTTGATCGCCGCCGCTCTCCGACAACGATCGGATCTAGTCACCATCACGCTCCAATCGAGATGAAAACTCGACACTCCGAGCTCCGATATTACCGCATACTCGGTTCCAATCGGCTCCGCTCGGCACTAATTATTTTCCTCTTGATCCACGATCGGATCCTCAAGTGGTAGAGGGAGGGTTAGAGACGATGAATGATTAGAATTTTGTAAACTTATAGTGGCTATTAGTGAAAACTATTCCGAATTGTGGTATAGTATTATAATTAAAGAGCACTGTGTAAATGATTTTTTTTAATCAATATATTTGTCATCAGACCGACCATAAAAAAGAAAATATTCTAAAGTCCGGTACCATAGAGCGAGGATCCTCACTCCCGATGAAATACATACATGTAACCTATTCTTTATTTTTTATTTTCGGGTGAAATGGACTGAATACCCACCAAAATCATTATCAGCTGTGCAGTTAAAAAATTCTTAGAGAAATTTAGATATATACCCATCATAACTTCATCAATTAGATATTTATCCATCAAAACTTTAAATTTAGTTATTTTTCCATTTAAATACATGCATTTTAATTATATAGTTATAATGGGTATATATCTAAATTTCTCAAATTTTTATTAATTTAGAAATAGAAAAAAATCTGCTTCAAAGTGAAAGGACCTTTTTTTTTATTGGAAGAGTAACTTGCACGGTTACACCGCATGATTCATGGAGGGGAGAGGAGGGTGTCCAATGCCCATCGGACCAAAACAGTTTTCGATAGATGGTTTATACCGTCCGATCTACTTCAAGATATGTGTACACGAATATTAAAACAAGCAACATGGATATTAAAGTGATGCGCACAGATTTTGAAGTGAATCGGACGGTAGAAACCACTCATCAAACAGACTCTGGTCCGATGGGCATCGGACACCCCCCTCTCCCTTTATGGAGATGCTCTCTTACACATTGGTGCGGTGTAAGCTTTTTTCTTAATTTGTGGAGGTGTGTGGCATAATGACAAATGAATTATTCGAGTTCAGTTCGACAACGCAAAAATTCGTAATTCAGATATAATTTGAGAAATAGACCAATGAGACATATTTTCATAAAAATTGACCAATGAAAAAAATATTCAACAAATCCATTAATAATATTAAAATAGATTATTTTTAAATTCAAATTATAAATAAAAAAGTCCAATAAAAAATAATGTCAACTTAATGCAAATTGAAGATATCATAGTAGTACCTATATTATATATCTTGTATATGTCAATGATAAAATAAATATTCAATTGTTACAAGACTATATATGTAGATGTATTTTGTATTTATTTATTTTGCATAGGTTTTATATTAAATATATTGTAATTAAGTATTATTGGAGCACTGATCAAGTGTTAGCAAAATTGAATTGTTAATATATCACTTAATGCATGACAAATTAAATTTCAAATTATGCTGAATTTAATGTAATATATATTAAAATTGCTGAGAAGGCATTTATAATTATACATTTGTTATGTTAATAATCATTTGTTTAATTCTCACAATCGATTAAATAAACTTATTTTTAATATAATGTATCCTCTGCATGACCATTTTTTTCTTTCTTTTACAATTTAAATTGCAGGATAAACTTATCTTTGTTGTTTGTTTCTAGATTATTTTTCCTTTCTATTATTTGTTACAGGATAATCATCATTTGTTTAATTCTCACAATTGGTTAAATAAACTTATTTCTTTTTAGTTAATCAATGAGTTACAATAATCTACAAACAATATATAGAACAATTTTATTAGACATATTTGAATGTGCCAACATAAAACATATTATGGTTACTATTTGTGTTTAAATATATGTTCCAATTAAATTATTATCTGAGGTACCCACTCAACTAACGAGTTAATTTCATATCTTTCCACAGAGACAAATAGAGCATAAAATCTCAAACCTCGCATGTAAATACTTCAGTGCTGTCGTCATGAGCAATGTTGTAAAATGCGGTTTTGTTCATGCATGCGGAATGCCACTGCATACCACATATGCAGTATGCGGCCGCATATACGGAATTTCATACGGACTTATATATGCGAATTTTAAATTATATATTAATTTATTTTCACTCAAAACATGCAATATATTCTCATTAAAATGATTCAAACAATAAATTCACACATATGCGAACCAATATGCGGATATATGCGGCTCAATCGCACATATGCAAACCAATATGCAAACATATGCGGCCCAATATTCGAAATCACATATTTGAGACTGCATGAAATTTTTTGTGCATAATCGGACTGCATATGCATATGCATATGCGGCTGTATGCATTTTACTAACACTGGTCATGAGGACTGAAAGTGCTCTGCTGGGATGACCGTGTAGAACTTGTATAAAAGTGCGAGTCCAACGCTTTTTTGGTCTCAAGTTCTCCACCCGCTTTCAATCCAAAATATACATCAATTTTATAATCATATCAGGTGGTCTGCTTTTGGAAGCTGGCAATAGGGCATTAGTTGGTCCCATTTTTTCCTTCAATCTGCACATTTAACCAAAATGAATTTCATTAGTTAGCTTCAAATAAAGTTTTCAATTGATACAAAAATAAATTACCAATCTATTGGTTAAATAAAGTTTTGAGAGCGAGGCTAGCTACTGTACTATGAATCTCTCTCTCTCTCTCTCTCTCTCTCTCTCTCTCTCTCTCTCTCTCTCTCTATATATATATATATATATATATATATATATTTTTCATTTTATCCAACCAGACATTCAATCAATCTGTTCAATATAATCTTCATACGAAAATATATTTTTAGTCCAATTAATAACATTTAAATTTAAAATTCAACAGTACGTAGACTTAATTAATATATATGTCAACAGTATGAAATCTCTTATTCGTACTTTTTTTATATATATGACAACAAATCAATGAAAAAAAATACTTATTTTCATATCAGTTCTATAATAATTTTTAGAAATGCAAACATTATCTCACAGATCACAGTAACACGCATACATATCTCAATTTATTTATTTATTTCTATGCTCCAAAGAGTCCATCAATTGGCAACAACAACATTAAATCTAGCTCGAAGCATTCTCCCATACTCTTCTACCCTCTCCACACTCGGAAGAACAAGCTTCACAAAATTCACATGGAGAAAGCGTTTTTGCCACTCTACAAGTAATGGCATTTTTGTCTCATCAACTAGCTTGACGCTGAATATATTCTCTACTGCCTTGATCCATGCTAAGTGGGAACCCAAAGTCACATCAACGAATCCAATGGAATTTCCACCGAAGAATTCCTTCCCAGTACCAACGGAGCATTTCTTGAAAGTCCCTTCCAACTGCTCTAGTGAAACAAGTGTATCAGCGATTTTTTTTGCCTTGATCTCCTTTGTTGTAGCCTTCAGGATTCCAAAAAATGAAGAGAACAACTGACAGAACGATAAAAAAAATGAAACATTTGTTAATTTTGCAATTCATCTTCAATCATATAATTAACTTCTCTCATTGTACAACTAACAAATTTCATTTATATATTGCGATTGATAGTGAAATAATTTTTTTGCAACTTAAATACCTTTTCATCAATGTAAGCTGCCCAGAAGCGAGCAACGACGCGTTCGTAAGGATCAGTAGGAAGCACAGGAGGCCCTGTATCAGACCAGTTCTCATCAATGTACTGCAAAATCACCAATGACTCGCAGATGCTTCGGTCCCTGTGGATAAATACCGGTACTTTCTTGTTGATCGGATTGTGCTCGAGAAGAAGCTCGCTCTTGTTGAAAAGATCCTGCTCGAGATACTCATAATCCAACCCTTTCTGTTCTAGAACCATTCTTACCCTAATTGCAAATGGGCTAGGCCATGCCCCCAACAGCTTGAGATCACCTTCTGCCATTGTCACTTTCACTTGAGGATTAATGTTTTTGAGAAATTGATATGATTTATTTCTGGGTTGTATGGGGGCTTAAATAAGATACAAGGTTGACTGCCAACAAAAAAAAATAATCAAAGTAGTTGAATTTTAATATGATATATATGCCGTCTCAGGCGTCAGCAATGAACACACCTTGTTCCATCCATCATCCATGATAGAGTCGGGTTCTGTTGTGGACTGGTTTCGTGTTTACAACGATGTAGCGTATTGTTCTTTTAAAATTTTGGGTGATGGAAGTTATTAGATATATAGTTTTATTGATATTTATATTTAATTGATAAATCTGACAATCAATAGATTAATTAGTTATGAAATTAAAAAGAAAAATATACTTGTTTTATTTTACATAGGTTTTATGTTAGATATATTGCAATTTATTATTGGAGCACTACTCAAGTGTTAGCAAAATTGAACAATTAATATATCACTTAATGGACTATATATTAAAATGGATGAGAAGGTATTTATAATTATATATTTTTATTTTAATAATCATTTGTGTTTAATTGTCATTGTTGGTTAAATAAATTTATTATTAACATAATGTATCCTCTTTGCATGACCATTTTTCCTTTTTTTTTTAACAATTTAAATTACTGGATATGTTACACTCTAAATGACATGTAAATAATTAAATATTATGAATGCTATACATTATTAATTAATCAATGAGTTAAAATAATCTAGAAACAAACAATAGAACAGTTTTATTAGACATATTTGAATGTGCCAACATAAAACATATATTGTTATTATTTGTGTTTAAATGTTCCAATTAAATTATTATCTTAGGTACCCACTCGACTAGCAAGTTAATTGCATATCTTTCCACATAAACATGCAGAGTATAAAATCTCAACCTCGCACAGTCACACTGCATAACTTTTTTATTTTATTTTATTTCACATTGACCGTAGGCCCCCTTTATATCATAATTAATAGTACTCCGAGATCAAGCATACTATACTTTGGTGCTGTCATCTTCGAATTCTCATCCTCTGAGATATCTCAAACTTTTTGCATGACTTTTTGGAATATCTCAATTGTTCAAATACGTTCTACACAAATCTCAAAGCACAAATAATTGAGATACTGGTCCCCTACGTTCTACACAACTTTTTGCATAGAATACTGGTCCCCCTACGTTTGCCCGAATAGGCACCGGACACGTTGATCACGCAAAAATTGAGATATCTCAGAGGATACGCATCTGTCGTCTTCGATGACCGATTCGAACTGGTACCGACTCCGCTACTATTCTCCAAATAGAAGAGGACCTGTTTTTCTAAATCTGATCATTGAATTTTATTCATGCATGAATCTTAACACATATGAACGGTCAGATTTGGAAAAACAAAGTCCTGCTCTCCTATTTAGAAAGCAGCGGTGTCGGATCCGTCTAGAACTTGTATAAAAGTGTGAGTGTGTATCCTCTAAAATATCTTAACTTTTACATGACTGACGTGTACAGTGCCTATTCGGGGATAGCACAGCGAGCAGCATTATTTGTGCTTTGAGATTCATGGAGAACGTACTTCAACGGTTGAGATTATCCAGAAAAACGCTCAAAGTTTGAGACCGATAAGTTGGCAATACAAGAAATAGACAACAACAGCTATTGTAAGTCTCCAAATAACAAAAATATTATTTAAATATACATTATTATTCTGAATAGCTTCTATTCTAGTATGAACAAAAAAAAGAGTTTGGCTCATGAGAGCAATTTGAATCTGATGAGTTCCATAACCGTCTGATCCGCTTTAAGATCCGTGCACATGATTTTAAAATCTGTGCTAATTTGCTTTAATATACATGCGCACAAATCTTAAAGTGAATCAGACTGTTATGGAGCCCATCGGACCTAAATTTGAGTCCATGGGCATCGAAACCAAACTGCTCGGTTGGCTCATAGAGAACAGTTCCCATCAAATTTGGGCTGCATAGGCCTTTGTTTTAATTCTTCATGAACCTATACTTTTGGCATTGTGGGCTGATTTTAAGGAATGTTTCAGCAGCCCATGCGGCAACGTTACGTCTTTGTTCTATAAAATTAAATTTTGAGAAGCCTATATCTACCCAAACTTACTGGGCGTTTTTGTCTTTCAGTTTGATGGTACCTCCTTCCCTTTTAGAACATCTGGAACAATTACATAACATCTGGAACAAGAATAGAGGCTATAAATATATTTTGTGTATATCTGATGGATGAACCAAAATTGACAAAAAATTCCGAAAAGAAAAAGATAAATGCATTAGATGAAACTAATGGGCCGTTCGGCAACAAAGGATTAAGAGTGAAAGATTAAGAGCTTAAGGAGAGCTAAGGAACTGATGTTCGGTTGTCTTAATCCGCGGGTGAAGAATTAAGTACTTATGGAGGGGGTATAGGTGCCTTAAAGTTCGGGCAGGAATTAAGATCCGGGCAAAAGGAGGCTAAAGGAGGTGTTTTTAATCCGCGCTAAGGAATTGGTGTTCGGCGGGATTAAGCGGCTAAGAAAGCTAAAGGAAACGGATTAAGCCTTAAGGAGGCTTAATCCGCGCTTGCCGAACAGCCCCATATGAGTTGTATAAAATTGTCATAGGGTGTGTTAAATTGGGCCAAAGCTGGACCTTAGGTTTCTAGGGCCAGATATTGGGATTGAATTATTTCCTCTTGGACAATGAAATTGGGCCGAAGTTGGACCTAAAGTTTCTCGGCCCAGATATTGAGATTACATTATTTCCTTTGTGACACTGTCTATAAAGGAATCCACCTTGTCAGTGTTCCCTTCTCAAGACCAAATGGACATATTTTAGGTGTTAAATTGTTATGAGACAGAGACTTGTAATAAAAAAAAAACCAGATGCTATTCATTATAGTGGAGTACCTTAGACTTGGAGCATATAAGATGTGAAAAAAGATTGTGTTGTGCCCCGTAATATACTGAGCCTTTAATTCACATTTTGCATTGTTTTTTGTTTAATGTAGAAGTAAATGATCAATAATTTTAAGTATCGATAATATTTTTATCCTTTATTTTTTAAAACGGCTAGATTGAAGGCGATTTCTAGGTAACGAATAATGATCTTGTTTCTTTTGCGAAAGCTAGTTCTTTTGATAATATTTTTAAAACGGCTCGATCAAAGACTAGTTCTTAAATAATTTGTTTTCTTTATCCATTGCGTCTCAGGACCCAAATTTCAGTCCATTGTTATTTCTGTACATATAATTAAATTTTTTGAGAAATGATCAAGTTACAACAATTTTGAGTTATAATAACGTTTTTTTTTTTTTTCAAAGTCCAAATCATCGATCCAAACCGTTCAATATGATTATCTAAATAAAATATGCTTCCAGAACAAATTTCATATTTTTTTGAATTTTTTTACTATTTATTAAGATGGGTACAAAATTCAATGGTCTGAATTTGACTAGTTTTTGTAAAATAATTAATATATATATATATATACACACATATGTATATATGTATGTATATATACATATGTATATATATATATGTATATATATATGTATATGTATATATGTATATATATATATATTCACCTAAATAAATCTTTCTACATTTTTAATTTTTTTTTTTTGGCATATTCGACTGTGTTCATTAGATTAACATAATAATTGTTTTTGATTTAACCTTAAAATTAACAATTGTGTGAATATTAAAAAATAAGAACTAAAATGCAAACATTATATAATTTTTAAGAATAACAAGTTCATAAATTTAACCGAAGTATAAAGAAATGAACTATTATTTATGCTTAACGTTAGGACTAATAAAAAGTTAGTCCCATCAATAAATTAGGCTACAAAATATAATACACACATGTAAGGGCAAATTTGGAAAGAAAAAGTTGTTCCCAAAGCCGCGCCTATTAATAGGGTTGAAAATCTTATATTTTATTCAACTAATAATTAATCAAAGAAAATCCAGATGCGTTCAATTCTAGAACTTTTTTATTTGTGCGTCTTGTTTGACTTCATATATATATGAAATAATAGAAATCTGCGCAAAGTTACGGTTCACGCAAGATGTCATGTAACCCTAGATCTTTAAATCTCGAACTTGTATATACTGATGCCTCTTGTTTGAAATCAGGATATAGGTCATTAATATCATGCACGATTAATTGACACCTAATCAAAATTTTCCACAATAATCTAATTATATTCTGAGACGTGGGTACACCGTACGTACATGTATATACTCAATTTCTTTATATATATATATATATATATATTAGATTAAAATCTGTTCAAATCTGTTCCCTAATTTCCTAATTCTTTGGAATAAAGGAAGAAAATCCTAGTTCTACGTACACTTTGTCAACTTGCCATTTTTAGGTGCACGTTCCACTTTTAATGTCTTGCAATGAAATTTATAAATTATATATATATATATATATATATATATATATATATATATATATATCTAAGGTTGAGCTTGTATATATATTCATTTGTTTATGGGTCCATTGATTAATTTATTCTTGGCGCCGGATGATATCAGTGCAAACTGTTCAGTCCCTTTTTTGGATTTTTGATGTAATACAGAATTTTTGTTTGTTTATACGATCTTGCTAGCTATTATTCTTTTACAAACAAAAATGTATATTACATTTTATGTTTGACAACTTTAGTCAGTAAA
The DNA here is from genome assembly GCA_024447775.1 of Carex cristatella. Classification (NCBI taxonomy): domain Eukaryota; kingdom Viridiplantae; phylum Streptophyta; class Magnoliopsida; order Poales; family Cyperaceae; genus Carex; species Carex cristatella. The sequence continues at coordinate 10,317,876 of JAJHPF010000001.1, forward strand.
CTGAATACATGCATTCAAATAATGCGTTCAAAAAAGTCTATACGTACGTGTATACTGTATACTTGGAGAGGAAGAACTGTGAATGCACAAATAATACGTTGACAGTTTTATCTTAAACGCATGCTTTCTCATGTAGTATCTACAAGTTTCTTTTGAAGATCTCGAGACACGTATTTCAGAACTATATATTGAACCCAAATGTTTTAAAACCATGCTGAGTGTTGGCAATGTTTAAAATACAATTATAATTGTTTCATTATTGTCAATTTGAGATATATAGACGATATAAAATTTCTAGATACCAATATCCTTTTTGCTTTTGAGTCTAGAACACTTCTAATTAAAATTGTACATGGTATTTTGCGCTGGGCCTAGAACACTTTTCAGAAGAAAAAAAAATGACATCAAAGGAGAAAAAAGTTGTTAATTAAATTCAATAGCAAATTGATTTTCAATCAATGATACAACCAAACAATACATATTTTGGCCGAGACTAAATTTTGTTAATTTTTCAATGCTCATAACATTATTGTTTGCATGTTAACTATGTTACAGAACAATATTTACTAATCTATTACACGATACAAATTATTATGAATGAATTGCATCTCACCGTGGATTTATATTAATTCAAAGAACCAACATTCCTATAATTTCGGATGAAATACCTGGTCTGTGAATTAATATGCAATTTAAAATGAGTCTTTAATTTTAAAAAAAAAAACACCATACGAATAATATATGGAAAAATATATATGAAAGGGTCTTAATTATTAGAATCATGTCATGTGCTTGATTTGGTTGCAGGAGTAAATTATTACAACTGGGTAGTTTTAGTCCTTTCTCGAAATTTGAATTTGGTCTGTTGACAGAATCTCTGGGCAGCAATAACGAACTATATATCATATAGTTCAGTCTTCTTTCTTTCTCTTTCTCTCCTCTCTTCTTCTCATCACATCTCCAAAGTTGCATAATTGCAAAGTAATCAAAGTATTCAAGAAAACTATTGAGTGAAGAAAGAGAGAGCAATGATGAGGGCATCAGCAATAGTACCAGTATCATCACCTTCAGCGCAGAGCCTTACGGGCTTTGACACAGGAGGTGGTGACATGAAAAGAGAAAGAGGCGTAGCGAGCTTCTCAACTCAGGCTAATGCTCTTCTCCGAAAGAATCTCACCTTTCAGGTCTTCTCTTCTCTTGCTATTAATTCTAATTATATATTTCCATTTCTATTTAAGAGCCGACTTCTATGTGAAAGCAGAAGCTCAGCTCCATTTGAATATACTCAACAAGTGTTTATGTGTTATTCTCTTGTTTTGTATATATCCTAATTCCAACAAATTTGCACATTTTGTAGATTACTTGGAATGCTGAATAAAAGAATTACAATATCAATCTACTGCGTTGACCCCCTTTCTATGTTCTTTGATATCTTGAAGAAAGAGATTGCTTTATCAATTCAGTCTTTACTAAACAACCCAAGAGGCAATACGATTCAACATATTGACTTGTGCATCTTCACAAGAAAAATTATTGATTAACTAATTCCCTATGATTATAATCAAATTTGCATAATCATGAAAAATAACTATACACTAATAAACTAATATATGGTGATGAACAGAAGAGGAACATCAGGACGAACATGTGCACTGTTGTATACCCAATCCTAATTTGTGTCCTTTTGATAGTCCTCCAAACTGTGATTAACAACGAGATCGACAAGCCCATGTACCAATGTGGCTGCACGTGCATCCCGGTCAACGGCACAGGCACATGCCAGAAGGTGTGTGGGTCCCAGTACTCGACCTTGATACAGGTTGGCAGTTGTGCCATACCCAACCCGCCCGAGGGGCCTTCCCTGATGCAGGTGCCCCTGCCAGAGTTCCGTGCAGTGCGCAATGTGTATCTCCCATTTGCTGACTTACCCGACTCGTCATGCCGGTTGTCTGGCTCTTGTCCAGCTACTGTACTCTTTACCGGCCAAAACCAGACTTTTGCACAAAGTACCTATGTTTTCTGAGCTTTCAATTCGTCTTTTTATTTTCTTTTTTTGTTGAATATTTTCCCTTTATATAATGTGTTATAATTTTCAGCTTTATTGGTGTAAGTGATTCATTTCTTTATTGTTGGTGGCATGACAGCTCTAACAAGAAGTTTATTTCCGGTGATGAATAGTTCTCCCAACTTTTCTGATTATCTTACTCTCTTCTCACATGTTGTACCTGTGAGTCTTCATTTAACAATCTCAACCTGAGCTGCTTGTTTTAATTTAAAGTTTGTATAGCACGAAAATTTTCCAATATTAGTTGTATTATACTATTATTCTTTTTATATCAGGCCACAAACATGAGCACGAGAGATACTCTGTACATTGAGCCAGCATTTATCCCGAACAAACGTCTCTATTACATTCAACCATCCTGCCTCGCTAATTCTTCGACCAAAGCTACAATTAATTACCAAGGGTTATCCTTTACTATAGGTATGATTCTACTCCATGGTTAATTCTTTAATTGGTTTACCTAGTAACCTTGATTTTATCAGTTTTGGTGAAACTAAAGTGTATTGCCTCCTCTGAAAAATGTACAGATGTAGTATGTGTTAAGGGGTTGCCTCTATGGCGCAATGCATCATCGATGATAAATGATGAGCTATTTAGGGGTTATCGGCAAAGCAATACAGAGAGAAGATCAAACGAGTTTCTTACTGGTACGTACTGCTCTCGTGCATGTATTTTTTTTTTGAGGGAGTATATTTGCATAATATCTTTTGAAGCTGACACGACTTTTCCAATCTTGTGTTTGGCAGCTTATGATTTTTTAGATACGAGTGATATGGGCTACAACATTGATATATGGTACAACTCAACCTACAGTAAATATAATGGACATAACCACATTCGTTTCCTGAGGGTCCCGCGCTCTTTGAATGTGGTAAAAGAAAAACAAACCTCAACCTCCCCTTTATGTGTTTTTGACATTGTTCCAAGGCAATAATCTTTCATTGAATTGTGTGTTTGAACATTGACTACTGACACCAGAAGCTATCTATAATGGTCCTTGTATTAGTACCAGTATATATGTCCAGTTGAATGTGAAAAAGGATATGCTAATACAAATGTAAATAGGCATCAAATAAATAATAATTCGATCTTTTAAGAGTTCTTCTTCTTCTTTTTTTAAATGAAAAAAGAATCAAAATAATAATTTTGGCCACCTGCATATAACAGGCATCAAATGCTTTTCTCAAGTTTCTGAAAGGAGCTGGAGTGACCATGGAATTTAAATTTGTGAAAGAGACACCCAAAGTTGGAACAAAATTTCGGTTAGATTTCTCTTCTCTTCTGGGTCCTTTGTTCTTCACTTGGGTAGTTCAGCTACTTTTTCCGGTAAGTACAAATACCATTCATAAATTACACAAATTAGTAATCTTATAGTTTCTTGCTAATACTTCCACCTCGTCATTTATATATTATAGGTTATACTCACTTACTTGGTGTACGAGAAGCAACAAAAATTGAAGATAATGATGAAGATTCATGGATTAACTGATGGTCCCTATTGGTTGATTTCTTATTTGTACTTCTTATTGCTATCTGCAGCCTATATAATTTTCTTTGTGATATTTGGCTCTCTAATAGGTAGCAATCTTCTTTGATTATTTTTTAAATCAGCCTGGTCATGAATACTATTGCTAAAAATTCGAGACGTTTAATGTAAATGTTGAGTAATTTCTTGGTTTTCTTCAGGATTGAACTTTTTCAGATTAAATGACTACAGCATACAAGTGGTGTTTTATTTCATTTACATCAATCTTCAGATTGCCTTCGCTTTTCTTGTGGCTTCTTTCTTTTCAACTGTTAACACTGCTACAGGTCAGACTAAGAACGTTTAGTATTATAAATGCAAACTGGGGAAACCTATTTAGGAACTCTCTAAATCTCTCTCACTGAAGTAAAATACTTAATTGCAATATTGCTCGTTTAAACCATGTGGTGCAGTGATTGGCTACATTTATGTGTTTGGATCTGGCTTACTCGGAACATTTCTCTTGCAATTCCTTGTTGAAGATCCATCATTTCCAAGTAAGATTATTTCTCAAGTACATATTAACAAGACAGTAGGTATGCTCACTTTGTGCACTTGTTTGATTGACCAAAATGCCCATTTTTCCTTTTAAACTTGAAAATCAAAATTTGGTACACAGGAAGTTGCATTATACTGATTGAGCTGGTACCGGGCTTTTCTCTGTACCGAGGTTTGTACGAATTTGGGCAGTACGCATTCAGCGGAAGTGTCATGAACACAAAAGGAATGAGGTGGGGGGATCTGAGCAGCTCAGAGAACGGCATGAGAGATGTGATGATCATTATGGTGCTGGAATGGATGGTGCTGCTTTCTCTATCATTCTACCTTGACCAGGTGTCATCCCTCGGAGGTAGCATCCGTAAAGATCCCCTCTTTTTCTTGAACTTCTTGAAGAAAAAAAGGATGAGCAGGTCGCTGTCGCTTCAGTTACGACAGGGCTCTGCCAAAGTCATCATTGATGTCCACAACAAGCTTGACATCACTCAAGAGGTAGGTTTGATGTCTCCTCATTTTTCCAATTATTGCTTTTTTTTATTTTGATGAGAATAGTAGTCAGTTACTTGGTTATGTGTAATAATATGAAGCTCTATAGGTTTAACAATAATTGGAAAAGTAGTTGGATCAATGGAATGGATATAACTGAATTGCATTGCAGAGGGAGTTGGTGAAGAAGCTGGTGATGGAAGAAAAAAGAAACAACTATGCAGTGATATCTGACAACCTAAGAAAGGTGTACCCTGGACGGGACAACAACCCTGACAAGCTGGCAGTGGAGGGCCTCTGTCTTGCTCTGCCACAGGACGAGTGTTTCGGAATGCTCGGCCCCAACGGTGCTGGCAAGACATCTTTCATCCATATGGTTCGTACTCCGTTCTTGACTTCTAACTAAATTAATTGTTAGTTGTGCAAAATCAGAATAAAATGTGAATGTATGTGCATAAGATGAATGATATTTAGGTAATAAATAGGGGAGTCATTTTTGGTGTGAATAGATGATAGGGTTGACTAAGCCAACATCAGGTACAGCGTATGTACAAGGAATGGACATAACGACCGACATGGATAGCATCCATACCAGCATGGGTGTCTGTCCTCAGCATGAGTAAGCTTTACTAATCCTCCCTATGTTCCAAATTATCTTTCTTTACTTCTCTTTCGTCCCTCTCTGTTACATCTGATATAAGAAAGATGAGTCATTCTTATAATTAATGGTGTTGACAGAAAATTTAATGAAATTCTTTCTATTTTCTTCGCTAAAAAATGTAGTTTGTTATGGGAAACTTTGACTGGACGGGAACATTTGTTATTTTATGGCCGGCTCAAGAATCTTAAGGGCGACGCTTTAACAAAGGTACATTAGACAACGCTATAACATGCAATGTTATTATTTTTGTCGAGGGTCCTTAATTCTCGAAAACACTACTTACAAAACAATTTTTTTTTCAAAAACAATAGGCAGTTGAAGAATCACTGAAGAGCGTTAATTTATTCTATGGTGCGGTTGGAGACAAACAAGTGAGGACGTATAGCGGTGGCATGAAAAGAAGGCTCAGTGTTGCGATTTCTCTCATTGGAGACCCTAAGGTGCGCAATACCGTACCAGTCTTATTAAATTTTGGTTTAGTAGCAAAATTTACCGTACCAGTCTTCTTTCACCTTTTTAGGTTGTTTACATGGATGAGCCTAGTACTGGATTGGACCCTGATTCAAGAAACAATTTGTGGAATGTCGTGAAGCATGCCAAGAAAGACCGCGCTATTATTCTTACAAGTATCAGTAGTTTCTCCTTTCATAAATTAACTTTTTATAACAATCAGAACTACAGCAAATGACTTTCCAAATTGTTTTGTTTCAGCACATTCAATGGAAGAGGCAGAGGTCTTATGTGACCGGCTTGGTATTTTTGTTGATGGAAGCTTCCAGTGTTTAGGCAATCCTAAGGAGGTACTTTTGGGTATTTGTGTTAATTTTTTTACACACTCTACATGTGTCTGAAATGTAGATAATAATACATCACAAAATTTACTTGTGTAATATAATGGTAGTTGAAGGCAAGGTATGGAGGGTCATATGTGTTCACCATGACTACTTCAGCAAAGCATGAACAGGAAGTAGAAACCCTGGTGCGACGACTCTCCCCAAATGCAAGAAAAATTTACCACATATCTGGAACGCAAAAGTTTGAAATACCAAAACAGGAGGTCAGAATTTCAGATGTTTTCCGGGCAGTGGAGAAGACCAAGAGCCGGCTTAAGATCTACGCATGGGGTTTGACCGACACAACTCTAGAAGATGTCTTCATAAAAGTCGTTGAAGGGGCATAGGCAATTAACGTGCTGTTGTAAATATTACAGTTCAATTTACAGCATTATGATTGCTCATGTTTAGTTTTTTTTTTTTTTTTTTTTTTTTTTGTTACCTTTCTATTTATTTATTTTTCTTTTTTTATATAGAAAGGTGGAGGTCAAGCCTACCAACTTTCATTTAATATACATAAAGGACCTCTCTCATCTGGATTTCGAATCCACGACCTCGGAAGGTGTTGTCTTTTATATTATGACGGAATTGGGAGAGAACAACTTTCTCATTTTTTTTAATGATAACTTATTGCATATGTAATTCTCACAAGCAGAGTTTGCACAGAGGAGAAGGAAAATTCAATAAAACATACAAAGTCTAGTTACATTGAAACTTCATCACTATGCAAAACAGGGAAGGATAAAAGGGTAGCCATCCTCTCCGCTGCTTTCATTGCAAAACAAGAAATCAGTCAAACTCTAAGACAGGGCTCTAGCAGGGGAAGCGATTCGATCTCTATTTCCGAGGCCACTGCCGATTGAGCGTACAGCAACATAGAGGCTAGCACCGCGTGAGCGTCACTCCACGGATTCAGTTCCTTCTCTATTTCTGTGGCAAGGCCAAGCACCGATTGAGCTTACAGCAACAGAGAGGCTAGAGCCGAGTGAGCGTCCTGTTAAGGGGGTCGAGCTCGTATTCCAAAAAAGGAGAGCTCTACACCCAGCATTAACTGGAGTGAGGCAGCCCACGCCGACCGAGTGGGCAGTTTGGGAGGGGCGGGCTCGTATTCTTAAAAAGGAGAGCCCCACACCCGACCAGAACGTAACTCCAAGCCAAGGCGATCGATAAATAATAAGAAGAGTAAAAGAAATCTTCGTGTTCAATTAGAAAGCAATTTGGGTACAGTGTTTGCTGATAGGATGCATTTATCTTCTACCACTTGCAAATTTATGAGCTCAAATCGTGCTAAATTAGAAGGTTTGTTGGATAAGTTCAAGATCGAATTCATGTTTAAATGACATGAAAAAAAAGGAAAAGATAAACTATGGAGGTGCTTTGAGTTTTGTTATCACAACATGACGTGCAAAATTTGGGAAGTTAGCTCAATATGTGGTGTTAAACTGTTAAAATTCCTATAAATGTTTAAAATAGTATATGGATTCATTTTCAATAGAAGGATTCAAATGCGAATCCATATCCATTATCATCGTAGATTTTAAATTAGATTCTGACCGCATTGGATGTTTTAGTTACGGCATGGCATAACATGAGTGAATATATTTATTTTATATTCTAAGATATGAACTTTCAGAGAATTTAACATAACGAGTAAATAGGGTGTTCCTAAGTTTACCAAGTCTCTTTGTGAACTCAACTCTAAAACCTATCGAATTGGTTTCAAACAACGAATTCAAACTGTTAAAATCCTTCTACCTTACGAGTGGTGTGTCTATATGCGAAAATTTTAAAATTTTAAATTAATTTTGTATAGAGTCAAGTAGTCAAAAGACATCCAAAATGAATGCATTAAAATTAATTTATAAACCTTCTAATTTTGACAGATTGATTTTATACTAAATTAATTTGAAACTTTAAAAATTTCGCATATAGATACATTAATCATAAGATAGAAGAATTTCAATTATTTAAATTCATCGTTTGAAACCAATTCAATAGATTTTAAAGTTGAATTCACAAAAAAAAAATTGACAAACTTAGGAACAACATAGTTCTACTCTACTCTTACATCAAATTTGGTTTGTACGGAACAATTTCCACAAAATTGGGCCGGGCTGTATTGGCCTTAGTTTGAAATCTCTCTGGGCTTTTTTCGCTTTTAGTTAGATGGTGCCTTCCCTTATTTTTAATTTCTTTATGCTAATTGTTTCATTTAACATCTGAAACAAGAATACAAGGTATAAATATATTTTGCGTATATTAGAAGAAAGAATCAAAGATGCTATACTCAACTCTTGTGTCAGATTCATCTATAACAATTTATACAAGAGGGAAGAATTAACAAAAAAATCCAAAAAGAGAATTTAAAATGCAGCAAGAGCCACTTTCCAAACAGAAGACACCGACACATACCTACATGTAAATCAACAAAGAAAAAAACAAACACACTCAACTCTGATTGAGAATCTGGTTGGGTTCAATCACAAAACCAACCGGCGTGCCACGGGGAAGAGAAGCCCTCCTCGACAGAGACGGAGTGCGGTTCAGCTCCACATTTGCTGGAATTGGAGTCTCTGGTGAGTGACCCGAAATGCAGAGGGTACCCGCATCGTCAGTCTCCCAGTAGACTTCCACCATCATCCCTCTCGGGTTCTCTTCTGATTCCGTCCCTGGTATTCCCACAAATCGCACTCCCTTTGGTACCTGATTAAGTTATTCGCAATTAATCTCATGTCTTGTGTCAGCATCTATCTAGCATGTATAGTGCTAAACTTTTCCAAATACAAAGTGGGAGAAGTGTTTATTCTACACAGAAACCACACACCTGAATAGAAGAGCCAGAAGTCAGGTTCAAGGTAACCAGATTTCCTTCAGCAGCTGAACTCTCTAACTCAGCCTGCTTGGCAATGTTAAGAAACACTTCCTCCAGAGTCGTGAGGCCGAGTTGTATGTCTGATATCCCAAATTCACTTTCTCTGTCTTGTAATTCCGCAAAGAAACTCTGCCATTTCAGAAGAAAACGCCAAGAAATTAAAGCAGTATTAACAAAACTAACTTGGAACTAGCTCATAATATATGATACTTACTGTCAGGAGAGGCTCTTTATCATGAGGGATAACAAAGGTCAAAAACGCCTTGTTCTCCTCTTTTGGCTTCACACCAATCCTCTGCACAAAAATAGAAACATACCATCTCATATATAAAAAAGATTCCTCAGGAGAAGGTACTTGTATAAACTTCTACAAGCAACAATAGAATTCTAAATGGTACTAATTTTGTACGTAGTTACTTCATAAAAGAAGCGTTTCACGGGTTCAAGATGAGAAACATCGCTAGATCCTTCACCAGGTGCACCATTAGTTGCAGCGAAGTTGACATTAGCAATATAACCGGTACCAAATCGGGACTTGAGGCGAATGGAGGTGCCGATGCAACGGAATTTCCCTTTTGCCATGATGGCAATACGATCACTCAGGATGTCAGCCTCCTCCATCGAATGGGTCGTCAGAACAATCGCTCTCCCTTTCTTTGCATCCTCTATTATGTCCCAGACATGCCTCCTTGTTATTGGATCCATACCCGTTGTCTGCAAATGTACACAACACCAAACACATGCACCATATTCATTATAATTTACACTGAAATATAAATAAACAGGTAATAAATATTACTATGATATAAGGATCTGGAGTGTTGCACATATTTACCGGTTCATCTAGAAAAACTAGTTTGGGGTCACCAATTAGAGAAATAGCAACACTGAGACGGCGCTTCATGCCACCACTGAAACTCCCTGCTCTAACATGAGCAGCATGTGTTAGTTTCACTTCTGCTAGCGATTTCCCCACCACCTGCATCGGTAACAAATTTAATTATGTTAAACAAGTTCCGTGCAAACTTGATCACATAATGGATCTTTATAATTCTAGGACTTTTTGCAAGTTTGGCACGAATAAATCTATTATTCCATACATAGTCTTTTTTGAAACTAGTTGACAGGAGCTGTCAACTTTATTCCATACAGTCATGCTACAGGTAACAGTTTCTCATACATAGTCATGCTACAAATCCATGAGAAACTGTTACCTGTACTATTTTGTAGGAGATTTTTTTTCCCCTTGTATTTTTTTTTTTCATTTTTATAAATATCCCAATTAAAATGTCACCAATTACCCTTATAATACCCAATATTACTTCCACCAATACCAGCACAACTGGGATTGCAATTAATTAAGTGCAATGTTGACACCATAATGAAAAAGTGTACCGCTTTGATTGTAGAAGGGGGCAAGCCTTTAATGCTGGCAAACAATGCAAGGTGCTCCTCTGCTGTCAATGCATCCCACAATATATCAAACTGCGTAACAGAAAAAGAAAAGGTTCTGGACTTCAGTGAATGAATATCATTTTACTAGACAAAAAGAGGCAATGCGATAATTGAAGCAATTATTATTCCAAAGTATCAGATTATAACCTGGGGGCAAACACCAATCAAACTTCTGATATTGGCCATGCCAACAGAACTCCTTACAGAATGCCCGTATATCAATGCTGTCAGAAAAGTTGGAGCAAAGAGTTTTTTATTATGTAATATAGCTTTAGTTATATTCATTACAAATTGAAATAACAAATCAAAACAAAGAAAAGAAGAAAGACGGAGAAATCAGCATACCATCACCGCCTGTGATGGGGGTAATGCCAGTAAGGCAATTAATCACAGTAGTCTTTCCTGCTCCATTTGGCCCAAGCAGGCAAAACAGTTGGTCTTTGGCAAAATTTACCCATATTCCCTAATTATTGATACAAAATTAAAAAAGAAATTAATATATGCATCCTGCTTTTGTTTGAGAGAATAGATGGAAAGGAAAGAAAGATACCTTAACAGCATGATACGGAGCAGTGCGTTTGCACTTGCAGCAGCCGGCGTTAAAGGTGCCGGGATAAGTTTTTGTTAAACCACGCACTTGTGCCGCCACACTTGCGTCCACATCATCACCTTCCTTTGTCTGCTTGACAGCTGTCTCCTCTTCAAGCACATCCTCATCAGTTGGAGATGTCTCTTCCAGTGGTGGAGTGGACCCCATGCAGCTGCATAGGCTTCCCTCTAATAAAAAAATTAATGTATTTTTGTCAGCAAGAAAAGTAGTTAAATCCAACTAATTCAGGTAACTCACATCAAAAGTATGAATAAAAGGGCAAAGAACTAACCTCGCACCTTGCTACCTCCTCTTCCAGTCCAGTAACCAGGGTTCAAAAAGTAGAAAATTGATTTCCTCACACCATTCACATTTGGTATTATATTGTCGAAGTAAATCGCCAGGATAAACCAGACAAAAAATGTCGTTATGAGCCACTTGTATATTGTTTCCTGTGTGGCATAGAACACAAATAAAGATCTTTGTCATTTTAAAATGTCCTTAATCAAGTATAAGTTGAGAATTTGAGCAATTCTTTTGCACTTACAAGGGTAATCACACAGTCGGGTTCTCTTTCAGTGCATTTGTTGATACTGCTCCAGCTAACACCTGGATCTTCAGGAGTGGCAGTTGCATCACCAAGAGTATTCACAGCTTTTGCAAATAAGTTGGGAGGGAATAAAGACCATATATTCCGATAATAAGACTTATATGTCGTCGAATATGGAAACCCAAATGTTGTCACGAGCTAACAAACCACACCAACAAAAAAGAAATTAATAAAGAAACTTCTAGATACAGAGGTATGGGTTTTGTTTTGTATACCCAAAAAAGAGCTACGGAAGTATACTTACCTGAGTCAAGAAGCCAATTATGAAAATTGAGAAACCGACAGTAGTGGCGGACGATGCCTTGCTAATAAAGGTCGATATCATGAAAGCAAAGCCAAGCTGCAAAACATTACCCACAGGAAGAATCAAGGTTCAGTTCGTTATAGTACCAGACCACTGATTAGGGGTGTCAATGGCACCCTTTTACCCATTTACCTGACAAATACCGTATTCAATAACACAGATCCAGGTAAGATATTTTTTTATTCCTTACCCGTTATCCTATACGGTAATAATTAAAAATAAAAATTATAAAATTGCATATATATATATATATATATATATATAGTTTTTTTTCTCATTTAGTTTATCAGGTACAGGTAAAGGAATGAAAATGCTTCAATCTGACCCAGTGACACCCCTAGCTACCACTGATTATGCATCAAATGTAGGTTGATTTTAATTATTAAGGGAAGCATCCGTGTACATAGTACATACCATGTTAAGTTGGAAAAGAAAGAACAAGAGGAAGAGCACAGGGAAGCTGTTGTTCTTGAAGAAATCAAACTGGAACATCATGCCGAAGAGCACAGTAAGGAGTGCTGATATAAGAGTGAGCATGGCCTCCCATGTGAACCATGACAGCCAGTATGCTGACTCGTACAGCCCCATTATCGACATCACCTGGCGCAACTTCAGCTCCTTCTCTGTCACCAGAGAGCTTATCTGGAACACAAACCCAAACATAGCTATTGCCAGGAAGAACGTGGGCCCCGCCTGTCCCACTGCAGAGAATGTCTCAGTGGCTGGGTGTGCAAATTCCTTTAGCCCCACATTCCACCTGAAATTCGGATCTGCCATCCCGGGCATCAAAAGGGAATGCATTTATCAGCTATTTTAAAATTGATTGATTGATTGATTGATTGATTGATTGATTCAGTTGCTTAGTATTACCTCCAATAAGAGACCTTGCGATTTCCCTCTCGGCAGCAATTTGAAGGGGGATCTGGAACTTCATAGTGGGGTCCTCATAATTGCCTCTCCTGGCTACTGCTGTTGAGTTGGTCTGTATGCCGTAACTTATAACTGTCGTGTTTTTCACAGTGAAGTGGAGTGCGCCGGGACAACGCATGGGGTTGTCTAACAGCCACTTGTCAACATCAGCTGGGGTTTCAAATGACATAACCTAGAGAATAATTAATTTCCATCTAATTAATGTTTGAATCTCGTTTTGCATTGAAAAGTTCAACCTGAGCAATTAAAGCCAGAGAAAAGGTTGCCCTTGGATCCTTGCAAAGCCCCGTTGACTTTTCTTCCCCCAAATATTAGCAATGAGAAAAAAAATTAACAACCCAGAACTAAAAATTAAAATTTAAAAATTAATTCAGAAAGAATTGGACTTTTGAGAGTGAATAATAATGCATTGGTACATGAGTATGATAACTTGCCTATTAATGGAAAATTGCTTAATTGAGTAATGGCTGCGCAATCCCAATTCAGAACTAGGATTTTAGAGGTAAGCATTTCGAATTTGTAAGAAGAAGAAGAAGAAGAAGAAATAATTAGTAAGTTAATTAGTTACCTTGCTGGAGGGAATGGGGCGTTGGGGGTTATTGGCCATGATAGCGTTTACAATAGATGAAACGCGAGAAGAGGAGTTACCGCTCCAGAGGAAGTCATAGCAGGGGGTCTTAACATAGAACTTGTCCTCGCAGGGAGGAATTGCGAGCGCAATTGAAGACAACGCCTCTGGGTCGCGAACATTCTTGTAAGCGGTGGTGGCGCTGAAACGCTGGCGCACAGCCTTGTCGATGCAAAAGATGAGAAAGATGAAGAAGAGCGACGACAGCAACTGCACTGCCGCTGATCGCTTCTGCCTCCATGTCACAATAGCATTCTTCCTCACCAGCGCCGAGTACTGCTGCCCCATCAGCCCCACCCCTCTCCTCCCCACCTGCATCTCTCAATATTTTTTATTTTATTTCTTCCTTTTTGTTTTTCTTTAGTCAATTGAATAGCAGATGTATGGTGTTTGGTTTTGGAGCCAAAATGGGTTTGAGACCTTGGGACGATTTATAGTCTGCTGTTCCTTCGAAGTCCAATTTTTTACTGGTCATCTCCCTTTTTGTCTCTCTCTCTTTTTCTTTTTTTCTTTTTTTCTTTTTTTTTTAGTCTTGGGCTTGGCGCCAGGAGCGAGTCTGAGGTAACATAATATTTCTGTTTAGATTTTGACCGTCCAATCATAATCCAAGCCAATCCGAATGCGGACCTCTTTAATAGTCGTGCCGATTATAATTGGACGGTTCGGATCTAAACAGAAATATTCTTAGAATGAATTGAATTCGACAGGAGCTCCGTCCCTCTGTTTTTTTAAATGAAAACTCTCTGTTTTGGACTTTTGGTTCTGGTCTTTGGTCTGTGTGCATTTTTTTGGTTGTCTTAGATGCCACGTCTGCTCGGACAATGTGAGAATT